>CM076582.1:1022490019-1022680253 GCA_034641835.2 Pinus albicaulis | reverse complement strand
ATGCAAGTACAAAGAAGGATAGACTGCACTGCAACCCCCTATCTCCATTCCGGGGGGAGCGTTGATCAAGTAATTCCAAGTTTCAACACACAAAATGCAACTAAATCTCAATCAAATGTCTTGATAAGGTCAATTCAAACTGAGTGAGAAAATGAAGCTCTAAACAAGAGGCAAAAAAAGTACTAAGGATAAGGAAACCACCAACAGAATGAATTGTTCCCTAGTGGAGTGGCTAATTTTTTATGTAAAATATATGATTATGGACAAAAGTATCTTCCCTAGACCTATTGTTCTAGGCTAGAAAAATATAAGGCAAAGAATATAATGTTTCACTTAAAGTAATTGTACAAATAAATGAGGCTTACTTAGAATCTTTCGTAAGCTTCACTCTCTTCTTGGCTTGTACACTCCAATCTAAGCTCTGATTGCTATAATTAGAACTTGCACATATAAACACAACAAGACAAAGATCTATGATATCTTTGTAGCATTATCCAATCACTTCATTCAATGGATTAGCAAAACATTGAAACATATGAACATAAGCATCATATATCGGAAAATAATGTACTCCTTGTATTAATAAAAATGGAGAGAGTTACAACCAAATATAGGATTTGATCATGTAGAGAACTCCCTAAGTTGAATTGTTCTTCCTTGCCATAAAGTACATATCTATGTCACCTCAATGCATGGAATGATGATTCTCTTAGAACCAAGACAATAGCATGAGGTTAATCAATATCTAAAACCCAACCACTAGCTTGTGAATGGCAGTTACTATATAGGAGAGGATGGTAGTTTAGGAATTCTTATCCATTTACCAATATAGGCTTGAGATCCACTCTTAATGAGAGGATGATCTCAAGGGGTAAGGGGTGAAATATCCAAGGTAGAATGAGATGGAATTCAAAGGTATTATCCAAGGTAAATGGTTAGAACAACTCCTGGAAGCTTTTGGAAGGGGAAGCTTCAAGATTCTTTTTATTTTTCCTGAATTTCTAGAATCAATGCACTCCATCACTTGACAACCTGCTAATGATTAGTGCAGGTGCAGAGTGGATCAACTTGCACTAAACACAATATCCTAAGGGAATAGGGTGTGTTGGGCCTTAAAATCATGGAAATGAAGTAGTTAAGCCCATAAATACGGGGATTAGGAAGAATCATTCCTAAGGCTTTGTGCAAGGATGATAAGAAAGTGTTGATGGATTTTGATTGATCCAATTAACGGGCCTATTCACAAGATGTGACAAAATGGCATATAAAAACCTTTGGAGCATTGGATCCAGACAAGGGAAAGTGTTTTTTTTGTTATGAAGCCCACTATATGACATTTTTTAAGTCGACCTACAGGAAAAATTATCCCTCCTCCAACACCTATATATACAAGTCAAGTGACCCTCATTTGGACATCATAATTAAGCATTTTTTTCTTATCTATTCTTTGGTTTGGTTCGAACAGGTCTGAAGTTGGTTCATGGATATCAATTCATATAGGACCGAAATCACAGGGTTCAA
This sequence comes from Pinus albicaulis, assembly GCA_034641835.2. Classification (NCBI taxonomy): domain Eukaryota; kingdom Viridiplantae; phylum Streptophyta; class Pinopsida; order Pinales; family Pinaceae; genus Pinus; species Pinus albicaulis. The sequence goes on along the minus strand of CM076582.1, from coordinate 1,022,678,732 downwards.
ATCTCATATATGTGGATTAGGGTTTTGGTTTGTAGCCCTGGGGTTGACACAGGAATTTTTCAATTGTAGCCGCATGCAGACAATCATATCTGTGTCAATAAAATGCTTTATTTTCACACATGAACACTTGCTCTGTGCGGCCAGTACTTAAGGTTTCTAGTGACATTTGACCGCAGATCTAAATAGTTGACCGCATGCTTCAATGTTAATTTGATCAGCATTATTGTTGGGCTCATATCTTGGATATTATTTGGTTGATTTTGATGGAGAGTTTTGTATTGGCTCATTGTACACTTTGCTAAAAAATTTATGAAAATCTAATAGAATAATAATTTCAAAGGATTTTCCCCATAGTGGGTTTTTCCCTTGTCTTTGACCAAATCGATGTCTCTTGTTAACATGTTTTTTGTCTCCTATTATCATTGCATTTACTGTTTATCTTCAGTTACTGAATTTTTTATTGGAAGAATTATTTTTTATTAAAAATATTGCTAATTGAATAATTCAATCATGCTAAATTAATTGAAACAACATAGAGTAGTGGAAAATTAACATGGAATCAGAACTAAGGTGAAGGACAAGCCCAAAGGAGACAAGATTTGAAGCAATAATATTTGGAAAAGTTGAAGTAGCCTGTCTAATCAAGTCAAGATGTTTACCTCTTACCTCAAGGAAAATGAGAAGTTGGGAGACTCATCAAACTTTGTTGCTTGGAATATCACGTTGGAAATCATATTTGATGACAATGATGTTTAGGAATTCATACAAGGAAAAGTACTTGCATTGCTTCCAAGAACAAGTACAGGAAAGGTGAGTTAAAATAAAAGAAAATTATAGTTAATGGTCTACAAGATCATTTACTTTCATATGTTGGAAACTTGAAAAAGTCTAGGAATATGTATGATAAGCTAGCTTGCATGTATGAATTAAAAATATTGAATGAAATCATCTCCTTGAAATATCAACTTAAATATATGAAGATGAACGAAAAAGAGTGTGAAATCCTTCATTATGAGGATATCTCATCTTCGAGATTAATTCTACAGAGTTGGAGAAACTATTTTGGACAGGGAGTTGGTGGTGGTAACCCTTAGAACTCTCCCTCCTATTTGGGAAACCTTCATTACTACTATAATAAATAACAATTTTCTCCCATCATTTGATAAGCTCGTTGGAAAACTCACTCAATCAGAATAGAGGATGATCTCAAGAGGTAGGATACAAAAACATGAAGAAGGAGAGCTCTTTGATTTCATCACTCATAACAAGGAAAAGAAAGGAAAAAGAGTTTCATTGGGTTCAAGGAAGTGTCCTCCTAAAAATTCTAATAGAAGTAATTTAAGAGATAATTAACTATCACACATTGAATGCTACAATTTTCACACGAAATTTCATTATGCCCGATAATTCCCTTAGAATAAAAATGCTCCATGATACATCACTAGAAGCAACAATAATAGGTTTAATAATCGAAGAAGAGGAGATGATCAAAGGGATGATCATAATGGAAGAGATGAAAAAATAAGAAGATACGATCTCAATTATCGCGACGAAGACCATTGTCCTCAAAAGAAGTCAAGAAATTCGAAGTATGAAAATAATGCAGTTGCTAGTCAATGTGAATATATTCTTGTTTTTTCTCTTTCTATTTCTTCTCATCCAAATTTGCATGATAGCTGATTGGTAGATACTAGGGCCTCTAGACACTTATTTAGATATAAGGAAGTCTATAAGAGAGGAATACGAGTTTCAAGATCATTCTTTGGGATAATTCTACATATCAAGTGCAAGGATTTGGTTTAGTTAAGTTTGACTTGTATTCTGGGAAATTTATTCTTCTACATGATGTGATATATATTTTGGAACTAAAGAAGAACATAGTATATATTTTTGCATTTGAATACAAAGGGATGAGAGTATCCTTAATAAAAGGTAAATTCCTCATATGGCCTAGGGAATATCATATAAAGGATGCCTTCACATTGAGATCTAGATTTGAAGGACTCTATAGAGTTAATGGGAGCCCTCTACTAGCAATGATCCATGACACCAATCACCAATGTGATTTGTGGAAATGCAGGTTAGCACTTTTACATTGTGATGCCCTACCGAAGTTGAAGAAAATAGTCTCTGGGATGCCTAATGTTCAAGCAAGACATGATGGAGTATGTTCAAGATGTTCTAGTGGAAATAAGACAAGGGGATCATTTCCCTCTAGCAGGAAAAATATGGATAATAATCTCGATATCATTCATTCTGAACTTTGTGGACCTTTTCCATTGCATTCTCTTGGTGGCCATCTCTATTATATTACATTCATTGAATACTTATCCAAGAAAACATGGATCTACTATTTGAAGCATAAGGAGGATGCCTTTGATATGTTCAAGGACTTCAAGGAAATGATATAAAATAAAACAGGGAATAAAATCAAGGTCTTCATGTCTGACAATGGTGTTGAGTACAATTCAAATGAGTTCATTTACTTTTGCAAGAAGGAAGGTATTAAGAAGGAAAAAATTGTACCCTACAATCCCGAGCAAAATGGAGTGGTTGAAAGAAAGAACAAGTCTAATGTGGAAGCTACCAGAACTATGATGCGTGATAAAAAATTGCCAAAGTTCATTTTGGGAGAAGCAATGAATACAATAGTCTATGTACAAAACAAGGTTCCTCATCAATCTTTGGACAACAAAACTCCTGAAGAAATGTTCACATGTACGAAGCTTGATATTTATTACCTCAAGATATTTGGTTGCTCCATATACTTTCATGTGCCGAAGGATAATAGGAACAAGTTGGAAGCCACCAGAAATAAAGGTATATTTTTTGGTTATTGTGAAAATTCTAAAGCATTTATAATATATGTTTCTAGCCAAAGGCAAATAAAATTTATCCTGAATGTGACCTTTGATGAATATGCTACCCTAGGGAAAGCTATAGATATTTTTCCTCCTCCTCTAAAGGAATATTATGATATGGAAATATTAGAAGTTCCTTCTATGTCGTAATCTGAGAAGGGAATTTTAATGATCCTATGGATCCTATGGACCACTTGGACTCTCCTCCAAGTAATCCCCCTTCTATGAAGAGACCACTATGGCTTCATGATACTTTATAGGATGTTGAAAATTTCATTCCTTCCAAGTGGACCTTTAGAGGAAGTAAGAATCCATGCATATATCAAGGGTATTTTGCAGCTATAAGCACTATGATCTAGGACTAACCATCCACATTTGAAGAAGCAGTGAAGAACAAGTTTGGAAGGATGATATGGCCAAAGAATATTAATCTGTTATGAAAAATGACATATGGGATGTTGTGCCAAGACCAAAAGGAAAATTTTTCATAACCTCGAAATCACTATTCAAAATCAAGCATGGAGCTTATGGAAGCATTGAGAAATAAATAGTAAGGTTATTGGTCCAAACTTTCTCACAAAAAGAGGGAGAAGACTATGATGATATCTTTGCTCATATATCCCTATATACTATCATTTCTTCGATAGTTTCCCATGTTGAAATTCAATGATAGACCATTCATCGGATGGATGTGAAGATGACATTCCTTCATAGTGTGTTACAATAAGAAGTATACGTTGAGCATCCATAGGGATTTGAAGTAAAGGACTAAAAGACACATGTTTGCAGAAGGCAATATATGGGTTGAATCAAGCCCCTAGAGCATGGTACGCCTGCATATATAGTTACATGATGAAGCACGGATTCATAAGAAGCAGCATCGACCCAAACCTCTACTTCAAATTGTTCCAAGGTATGCCATTTATTTTGGTTTTATATGTTGAATATATATTTTTGACAGGTAGTGAACCCCTAATGATCGAGTGTAATAGGGAGATAGCCTCTGAATTCAAGATGAAGGATCTTGGACTCATGCACTACTTTCTAGGCCTCGAGGTGTGGAAAATTCCCGGTGAGATCTTCCTTTCACAAGGAAAATATGTCATGAAGTTGTTGGAAATATTTGGAATGATAAAATGAAAGTCCTTAGCCACACTGATGGAAATGAATTTCAAGAAGCTATATGGAGAAGTTCCAGGACCTGATATCACAAATCCATATGAGTATAGACAGTTGATTGGGGCTCCAATGTGTATGAACATCCATCCAGACATATGTATGCAGTGAAAACATTGATTCAATTCATTATAAATCCTCTCCATGCACATTAGGTTTCTACCAAACACAATTTGAGATAATTGCATGGGATGATCACCCTTCGTCTAATATATTATTCCAAATATGTTCTTCTACATGGATATACCAATACTTACTCAACAGGAAATGTTGTTGATAGGAAGAGAACTTATGGTTGTTGTTTTAGACTTGGATCTACCATGATATCTTATATCAGAAGGAAACATACGTATGTAGCTTTGAATATTTTTGAGACAGAGTATATTTCCACTCAGCATTACTAGTTGGGAAGAAGTTTGGTTGAGGAAGCTCTAATTTGGAGAGTTGTTTGAGCAGGTTTTGGACACTACAATGATATATTGCGACAACAAGAGTGGTGTCTGATTAGCATAAAATATCATATTTCATGACAAGTTCAAGCACATAAATAGTATATATCGTTACATTTTAGACATGGTGCAAAGAGGAGTCGTTAGACTCCATCACATATCCACAGATGAGAATTTTGAAAATATTTTCACCAATGCTTTTCCGAAAGGGAAGTTATTGGTCTTCAGAGAGCAGCTTGGAGTGATAGCTATGACTCATCCTGATAAGGGGCGTCGTTGATTGAGAACATTGAGAATATATCTTCCCACTTGGTTGAGCTTCCTAAGGATGGAATGGAGTGTTGAGGGCTCTTGGAGTTGAGGGATCTCTAGATAATAGGGCACCTCTCTTATTTTTCACCCATAGGGTGTGTCCGATCCTTGTACATTTTGACAAGTTGGCCATCTCCCTCTCTCTTGGTCTATGAAGAGTATACCCTAGTTGGAATCATACCCACAATTCTGGCTTAATGGAATTATCCCTCCCAGTCCAGCTAATGAGTTGAGGAGGTTCGGGGGTGTGTGATCCTTACCTTTGGTAATTCGAGTATCTCACCAAAGCTTGAATAATGATGCATGTGTTCTACCATATGACTCTTTAGGGTCATTATTGGGAAGATGATTAACCAATAGAATCGATGTTATCCTTACCTCTTATATATAAAGTGGTATCTCTCCCATTTTCATAATGGGATGGTTGTGATCCTTTCTTGGTAAGTTGTATCTCGCCTCCTACTCGATGAGATGACTTGGGGTGAGAATTTCCCATAGGACCTTCCCCACTATCATAGACATGAGTTCAAAGTGTCCCATGGGAACTTCATCATTGCCTCGATAGGATGTAGTTGTAGCTCCCAATTCTTCTTATTCTTTAGATTCAAGAATGTTTTAGCAGATAGAGTTTAGCAGAAATGGGACATTACTTAATGACAGGATATTTGTGATGATTACATGATGCAGTTATAATTTCTCCCTAGTTGAGAGGGAGTGTTAATTTGGCATTTCAATGAAAAATTCCAATCACTGGACTAGATATCTCTTTTTAAGAGGACTAATTTTGACCTTTGAAGCATTGGATTCACACAAGGGAAAGTGTATTTTTTGGTATGAAACCCACAATATGAAATTTTTTTAGGTCATCCTAGAGGAAAAATTTTCCCTCCTCCAATGGTTATAAATACAAGTCAAGTGACCCTCATTTCGACATCATCATTAAGCATCATCTTCTTCTCTCTTCTTTGGTTTGGTTTGCACAAGTTTTAAGTTTATTCACGGATATTGGTTCATACAAGTCCAAAATTGCAAGGTTCGAAGCTTGCATGTAAGGATTAGGGTTTTGGTTTGTAGCCATAGGGTTAACATGAGAATTTTTCGATTGTGCCACACGGATACAATCCTATCCACGCAGCCAAAATGCTTCAATTGTACACATGAACACTTGCTCTGTGTGGCCACGACTTAGGGTTTATGGCCACAGTTGATCACAAATCTGAATAGTTGACCACAAGCTTGATTTCTACTCTGATCAATGTTATTGTTGGCATCATATCTTGGATACTGTTTGGTTGATTTTGATGGATAGTTTTGTATAAGTGAATTAGGCTAAAGTAATTGAAACATAATAGAACAATGGAAAAATAACATTGGCTTCTCAATGTAAACTTCTTACTATAAATCTCCACTTAGAAAGGTAGATTTGGCATCCATTTGATATATCTTGACTTTATTGAAACAAACAAATTCCAAAAACATTATAATTGTCGCTAACCAAGTATTTTATGTGTTGATCACTTATACTAACTACACATTTCTTAAGTTTTTAACAACCTATGACCACTAGGGATACCCCACTATGACTGAAAATGTACCAATCCAAACATAGAAGAAATTAATGGTAGCTATAGGCTAATTACTCATAGTTAGTTTAGATTTTCTTGGAGAAAATCTAAGAGATAACAACATGTCTAGTCATTACCCATGGGGTGAATAGATTGCACTAAACTTAGAGATCAAATGCAACAATTATATAATAATCTCCTTATGCACATTATTAAATTTCAAATGCACATTTGAATGATAATATTTGTCTATTTTTATTATTGCTTAGGTTATTTAACATATGACACTATCCTTTTTTCACATTTCTATAGGTACATTTTTTCCCACCTATGTGGGCACAAGGGCATCAGTTTTACATTGAGGATGTTGATAATGAATGTGTCACTCTATACTATGCAGTGGAAGTCAAGTTTGACCAATATAGTTGTGTTAGCTACCGTGATAAAAAAAACAATAGAGGAGAAGCTAGGTTACATAAAAAAAGATACAAGAGATCATACAAGTGGACTTCCCATCTTGTTTTGAAATATATAATAAAAAAACTAATAATAATGAATATTCTTATTGGATTTTTATAATCTTATAACAAATATACAATGCCAAATTTTAGATTTGAAAAATTTTATAAGCCATAATGCCATGCCTTTGGTAACCTTTTTACTTATTAAAAATGTTAATTTAAATTATATTATATTTATGAGTAAGTAAATTTCATTTATTTGTAGAAATAAAATAAAATAAAATAATATATATATATATATATATAATAAGAAAAAAATATTACATAATTAAAAATATTTTAAAAGAGGAAGGAGTCTAACTGAAAAACCAAGAAAATACACATACATTTGATGAAAAGTTATAAACATTAAATTAACAAAAATAAATTAAAATAAAGAATAATTTCACAATACATCGACCATTAAATAAAAGCGTTTTTGCGTGTAAAAGCATTTTTTATGAGCATTTAAAATAATAATAATAATAAAAAATCATTTCACAATACATCCACCATTAAATTAATAAAAGTGTTTTTATGTGTATACACATTTTTTTTTTATAGTATCATCTAGTAAGAAATTACCATTCCAAACATATCTTATGTGTATAAATATAAAATAATCAAAAACACAATTTCACAATACATCCACCATTAATTAATAAAAGCGTTTTTATGTGTATAAGTATTTTTGTTTTTTTATAGTATCATCTAGTAAGTAATCAACTATATACAAACATATCTTATGTGTACAAATATATAAAATAATCAAGAAGTGTTTGATGCATACTTGACACTCCCATCGCCAATTTTATTAAGGTTAAAGTGGATTTTATGGTTCTTCTCTTAAAAAGAATCATTTGGCCGAGGTGAGGAGGGGAGAAAGTCAACAGTTGGAGGGGAAGGAACATGTGAAGGAGGGGGAGGCTTCATCAAATCTCAGTTGATAGGAGGTGATGACGAGCCAATAGGATGGGACCGTGAGGGCGAGGGGGCAAGGGAGAACGAGGATGGAACGTTTGTGGGAAATTCAATTTTAAGATCCCTTGCCAAGTGTTTTAGGGAGGTGTAAGAGTGGTTATGAAAGACAGATAGCTCAGTTATCTACCCCATGTCCCTCGATTTCTCATGTTCCCTCTTAGTGAGCTAGGAAGCAAGGATGTTGCAAAGATTCCAGAGTGTTGGTTGACCTCTGCGAGTCTCTTCCTCCTCGATAGCAAGTACTTGATATTGAATGTGAACTGGTATGCCATGGTCGAAAAGAGAGGCTTCATCAAAGGTGGTGGGGGGACATCCACAACCTCTCCCTCTGTCGAGACATCACCAATGACCTCTGTTGCGATTCATGGAAGGATGACAGATGTCAAAGGAAGTAGAGTGGGATTCAGAGAAAGTAGAGGAATCCTTGACTGAAGTAGCTAGGGGAATACATTATCAAGAGGCCATGTCGCTTAGAGTTTATTACTAGACTTTCTAGGCGAGAGAGCAGGGTTGGGGTATGGGGTCGGAGAACTCACGGAAAGGGTTTTAGGGCTCATTGATGACACTTGGAGAGAGACCCGCGCCGGATGGGGACATTGTCATTTCGGCTGGGGGATCGTGGCAACCTTCCGTCGAACAATCGGATCTGGGGGATTTAATATTATAATTGCAATGATTACATATGTTAAATATTTTGATAACTTAAGAAAAAATCATTAATAAAGATCAAACACATTTTTCTATACATAAATTTTATACATGTTTACCAAAGGTGAAGTATTGTGTTGTATCATTGATATTAATCAAACATTCAACACACTTCCAAAACTATTTAACTCAAAAGAGTAACCCGCATATTTATTAAATATAACAAATACAATTATATAATAAAAATTAAATAAATAAACCCTTTAACACCAAGAACATATTTATCAAATATAACCAACACATTTATAACACTCCCATAGTTGTGATTATGACCAAAATTACAAAATAGTGAACTTTTCAATTAACAATAATGTCCATCACAACCTTAATCTAGACAAACCACATACAATGCCATGAATATTTGCAAGGCTTGATTCAATTCATAAGTTTGATTTCAACATGACTTGGGCATTTATTTCAATAAACAACATAAGGAACATTATGTTTGGGGAAAAACTTCGCATTAATAAAACAACAAGTAATAATTAACATTGAGTGTGGGAAACACCAAATGAATGTAAAATGTCACCATGTTTGGTGTTTATTGTTAGAAAACTATTCAAAATGCCAGTGAAGTTGTCCTCTATCAAATGATCACGTTGCTTGACACGGTAAAACAATATTGAGAACTAGAACCCAACGTAATAATAAGTTTCCTACTATGTCGTTTGCAATTTTCAAGACAAAGGTTCCAAAACTAAATGTAAGGGTGGATTGTCAATTTGCATGTACTTATCATGAACAATTATTTTGAGATTAAATGTGAAAGCACAATGATCAACCTTTAATTATTGTTATATGGTAAATTGAATTATTTTTTAGGTTCAATATTAAAGAAAGAAAATAAACAATTTTAAAGGTTTGTTTTTCTTTGCTACCGTGTATATGACTTGCCTGTAAAACTAGGCTATGGCCTAAGAAACCATGACCAAGGGCATCTAAGGTGTCAAAGTCACTTGGGTGTCGCAGCTAGCCTAGGACATGCTAACCCTTAACATAGCTAGATCTTTTTTGGTGACTCCCCTTAACTACAACAAGTTTTAAACCTTGGATGCCTTACAAAACAAAATCCTCAAAGTCTAATCGTGCTACTGTAATTTGGAAAAAACATTTTATAGTATTAATATATGGTAAAAAAATAAAATGAGATTTACTACTTATAATAATTTTAAAGTTTCAAATATTTTTTATGTTTAAGTGTAGATGTGAAATGCATAACTCTAAAAAATCACTACTAAAAACTTGTTATAATAAGAATTATTTTTACAAATTTAATATGCATAAAGTTATCATTATATACAAGGGTGGCATGAGCAGGGGTTTAGGTCACACTTCCAACAATGTTGCTAAAGCTTATGCCTTATATCAGGGTTTGAGTTAAGTTGTGAATCTGGGAATTCATGAGATGGTTGTTTTCGGTGATTCCTTGAATATAATTCACCACTTATATTCAATATATCTCCCCTAATATACAAATTTAAGTCAATTTTTCAAGCAGATTTATCAATTATATCAGTCTATCCCCAAGAAGAAATTTCTCCATGCTTTTAGATAAAACAAACCCAAGGTTGATCACATGGCTAATTTGGGGTCAAGGCTAAATCAAGGTGAACTTTGGTGGCAGGGTCAAAAGGGGTGTCTCCTCCTTCCTTAATGGTCAATCAGGAGACCCCAAAATCAGAGCGAAGGACTAATTCCTTGGGATTTAATGTAACATTTTGATGCTTTGCAAATTTTGGTTTTTTTTAGGTTAATATTGGCGAATATACAAGTTGAATATTGTAGATATTATGGCATTTTGTTCAAAATCTTCAAGGTTAGAATTATATATATGGCTGTTGATACATACTTTGTTCCTACCATGTCCACTAATTTCAACTTGCTTATGTAAATCATATATCTAAATTGAGCTTTAGCTTAGTTTATTTTAATATAATTAATATTCCTCATTCTTGTTAAAAAAATATTATCATTATATAAAATTGGAGGAATAATGATTTTGTATTTAACGATAATAAATTTATTTATTTTATCAAAAATAATTAAAAAATTTAAGAATAAATAGATAGTGCAATTCAAAAATTAATTTAAAATATTATTAAAATCAAATAATCATTGATTGAATCATTTAATCAAAAGTTTGTAAACATGTTTAATCAACTTGTTGTATCTTCTTGCACAACAAATAATTCACCTTGAAAAATGTTTAAACGTTATATATTTTCATTAAATTAACTTAGTACTGTGTCAAGAGACACTCTATAGTTCAATATGGGAAAAAAATTTCATGTAATGTTATATCTATTACGCCGAGAAGCACTCTAAGTCTAGTATGGGGAAGATGTTTTCACGTAATGTTCAATATAAAAATAATAAAATAATATTTACATTAACAAATTAAAAATAGTAATAACAAAAAAATTAATGTGAGACATAAACAAAATACTTTAATTTCCACCTTAATTTTACATCAACTTTATATAAAGAGATACAGTATTAAAAATAATCACATTTTAGCATGAGGAGATATGTAATTTTTTCACTACTTAATATGAGGTTGACATAAAATAATATTATTGAAATTACATGATGTGTAATTCATTTTATGTTAAGTTTACATGTAATATTTAAAATAAAAATATATTAATAAAAAATATTCTTCCTATAAGCTATAAGTAAAATATTTCAATTTCGACATTAAATAACATAATTTTATACCAATTTTATATACAAAAAAAATAAAGGAATTTAAATTTAAAAAATTCCTATATTTTCACTTCTCATTGCTAAAACAATGTGTGAATTATTTCATACTTAATATGGAGTTGATAGATAGGATTTAAAAAATATTGGTAACAAAGAAAAGTTTAATGTACATTATAAATCAAATATTTCCATATCCATGTTGAGTAAAATATTTTAAGAGAGAGAAAGAGTGAGAGAATTCGTATTCCATTAACAGGTGTTTTAATTGAGGTATGAGAGAGATTTGTAATTCTTTCAATGATTAATATGGATTTGATATGTAATATTTTTAAAAATATTAACAATAAAAATAATTCAATGTATGCATCCCCACAATATATATATATATATATATATATATATATATATATATATATATAAAGAGAGAGAGAATACCCAATGGATATATGTTTTCAATTTCATAATATGAGAGGCATGTATTAACATCTTAATGTGGAGAATGTGAATCATAAATAATATATTTCAATGTCAACTACGTATATATTATATAAAACAAGTGGGAAAAATGAATCTTATAGTTAAAACATTTTATTACTATGTTGTTTAAAGATAACATAGATCCATTTTAACTCTGGATTTACCAAAATCCGAGAGGAATCAAATCTCTCAAGGTGCAACCCTTCCTAAAGTTTTGCGCTCATAAATAGGTTTGCATCTTGAGAGATTTGATTCCTCTAAGCCCTTTGTAGATCTGGAGTTAAGATGGATCTATATGGGTGACAAAAAAATGAAATGGCTATAGTCACACTTAAACATTATATGGTATCTCAAATTTAAATTAATTTTATATTTGGATTTGATTTTAAAATGCACAAATAATTTATAATATTAATTGTTAACATGCACAATACATTTCATAAGTCAAACAATATCAACATCAATGTGATATGAAAAGACATAATATACATTAATGATAATACTCAACTATAATGTGTCAAAGTAAATCAGTGATACATCTTAAATTTTATTTAAAACAAATAAATCATCAATAATATAACTAATTAACATATACAAAACATATTTTATAAATAAAAAAATATTAATATCAACATGAAGATAAATATATATGTCAAATATAACTATAAAATACATGTAAAATATACATTGTAACAATTAACTATACATGTGTCAATGATTGTTATTAGTTAGGTCCGCCACTAGAGCCAAAGGCATCATTACCTTTGCCACTAAAGTCATAGGCATCAATAATTCCACAAGATAATAATACATAATGTAGCATCTAATATATAAATTCACTATTAAATTATATCACTTGATGCTGCCATAAAATTTGTAGCATCAATAGAAAGTGTAATGGGCATTGTAGTTAGTCAAACAACTACTAAAGGAGATGGTGGTCTGTCAATTGCTAAAGGAGAAGATTGTGGTTAATTTAGTGTTAGTGCTAGAGATGATGTTCAATCTAACATTCGAGCGAGAGATGGTGATCAATCTACTCATGAAGAATATGGTAGTTAGTTTACTTATGGAGGAGATAGTGGTCACTCAACTCGTGGAAGGGTATGTGGAGGTGGAGGATCATTGCCCTAAAAAAACCAAATATGAAAAGGATAACTAATGACCCCTCATCCTCTAGAGTAGGTTGAGGATGCCGAAAAAATCAAGTGTCAACAATGTCATATCACATGGAAGGGTTTCCTATATCATTAGAAGCTCGGGGTCCCATGAGGTCTCCCTAGCTCATGTAACTATCACTTTGTGGTGAGCCATCAATGTAAAATTTTTATCAATAATATCTTTATGAAATCTATAATTTATCTTGGGTATCATGTCAGGTATTTACAATTAAGGAAACTCATCAACCTTAGTCATATCATCATCTTGTTGGAGAGGCACCTTCTCAAGATACATGCCAGTGTCGACAAAATAGTTAACTATAATATTAAGGAAATTTAAAGAAAATGTTACAATAATTGAACATGCATTAAATAAGATAAAAAAAATGTAAATGATTAATGAAAACATAATGATAATAGTAGACAATTAAGGAACTCATCAACCTTAGCCATCTCGTCATCCTTTTGGGGAGACACCTCTAATATATGTGCAAAAAACTACAAAATCGTAGACAATATTATTAATAAAATGTTACAATAAATTAACATGTATTAAATAAGATAAAATAAAATAATAACAAAATATGTAAATGATCAGTGAAAATATCATAATAATACACAATTAAGGAAGTTCATCAACATTAGCCATCTCCTCATCTTGTTGGCAATGAACCTCCCCAAGATAAATGCCAATGTCTACAAAATAATAAGCAACAATATTAAGATAATTTAAATAAAATGTTATAGTAAATTAAATATGCATTAAATAAGATTAAAAAATATGTACATTGATCAATGAAAATGATAATATTATCTCTAGAATTTTGTGGCTTCACTTGGCTAAATAGAATGTTTACAATTCCTCGCTAGTCCATCCCTTGTATAAGTTTTGCACATGATCAAGGACATTACTATCCTCACTAGATAACAAACTTAGAAAATTTGAACTCGCTAATCTACATGGGAACTGTTGGGTCAATTTACTGTTGTAAACTAACGCAAGTATTTATTATCAATCCGAGTTAGTGGAACTTAGAAGCATCCCCAAAGTATATGGGTTTCAATTGTGGTCAATTTATAAGATGGTTTATTAATTATTAGGGAAATGCATATTACAAATATAAATCTAAAACAATTTCTAAATTCATATGTGTAATCAGAAGTAGAAGAATCTCCTAACTTAAGAGATTTGTTTGCCCTTCTCTAACAAGATTACCTTATGAATTAGAAATCAAAAACTACTTAATTGAACAATAGATTAAGATACATGAAGTAATAATTGAAGACGCTCTTCACTAAAGAGGTCCTGATTTTCCTTCATCATATATTCATTTATCAGTAATGCTATTGTTAGAAACAAGAATTCAGGAAAGCATGTAAAAGAATGTAAAGATGATTTCTAACAGAAGATATTGATTATATAGAAAGAATTTTTAACTTAAACATTTGTTTGTCCTTTCATATGCAAGTTAAGAATGATCATTAAATTCATCAATAATCAGAAATAATCAGCATAAACAAATTAAGCATAAGCAAACTAATTCAGAAATTGCAACTACAAATAAACTAAGAAGTGCTTTTATCTCGGTGTGGGCGCCCTCCACCCTTGTCTCGCACACTAAAGGTGAATTCAGCTACTTAAAAATTCAATCAATAAACCAGCATATAACAACAGCAAATATGATAGAACAAATCTTCAATTATGTCTCCAAGTCTCAGAAATATTAATGTTAAGTCATACAAGTTCTGCATATCAATGCCTTCAAAGTTTGAGGTTTAAATAGATCAAGTGTCTAAAAAACTCATCTAAAATAGCTCCTATAGTCTTAAATATCCTTATCTTATCAAATCAAGTCGAATTCATCCATTGGATCCATCAAAATCTAGAAAATCCCACAAAATAAGAGTTTTGACCTAGTTTCTAGGGATCCTTCATAAAGACAGGTCCTATTTGACTGCCTTTGACTGGGCCTATTAAAGCTCAATTTTACTATCCCAACAGGTGTACACTTATTCTTAGTTCCCAAGCCTTCTAGAAATATATCGAGCTCGATCCCAAGTGTCCTACAAATATGCAAACCATAAGGCCATTACGGGAATTTCTGATGTCCAAAAATACACTTAAATTTCAATTTTTACAAAAAAATCTAATAATTGAAAAACATAATTTAAATACTTGTATACACATATTTTGGTCAAAATAAAGTGGATATGATGGTGAATAGATGGATATTATTTCTAAATAAGATGTATTTCATAAACAAAAAGAGAGAAAAAAATGAGGGCCAACATCTCCTCCAAATTGATGATCAAACATGTCCTCATACTTGCTTTTTCCTCTTTAACCTTTTGAGCTCTGATGTTGATCCCATTCCTGATCCTGAAACTTCCTGTTGTGTTGCATATAGAATAGAATCCATATCTTTGCATTGTTATTCCTTGTAGATGAAGGTCTTAACCTTCTATTTCTCATATTTAGCCTTCTGGGAATTTTTCTCCTGAAGCCCCCTGAATGCTTGTATATATAGAAGATTTTTTTTGGTTTTCAACTTTCCCATTTCTCCACTTATCTTCTCATTTTCTTTAACCAATTTCTCATTAGTTGTCTTATATGTTTCATTTTCTTCTTTCAGGTGCCTCTCCATGATTATGCTTACCTCCAGGCTATCAATTAATTCTCTGACTCTGCTAAGGTTTTGATCTTCCTCCTTGGTATTTTTAGAAACTAAAATATCTTCCACCTCATTATTTTCAAAATAGGAATCTCTCTCTACAATATTTTCATACACTTCTTGTTGCAACCTCTCAAGGATTTCATTTTCTTTTTTAGTTAAAGGAGATGCCCCTATGACTTTCACTTCTGGTTCTGCTGAATTCCTCTTTTTATGTCTTCTAGAAATAGTTAAAAATGATGTTTCCCTCTCTACCATAACTGTCTCCTGATATTTTTTTTACCTGGTTTTAGGATAGAGAGGTGAATGCACAATATTTCTTGTTTCCTGTGTTGGTTTAAGTTTTTTTTCAGTGACTTGTTCTACAAACTTATTTTCAATCAAAAACATTTCCCGAACCATTCCTTTAACTTTCAGCTTATAATCCAAAAGGATTTTTGTGAGTCCCTAGTGAAGAATTTGGGCTTCTTTGGGTTTGGTCTCAAATTTTACACTCTCAATCATCTTCATCAAATTTTTATAAAATAAGTAGGGCAAATAGATCATGGTATCTCTTTTAATATGTTTTAGTAACCTAACATGATATAGGTGTACTACACTATGCATGTTATCACAGGTGAAAAACTTTTGAATTATCAAAACTAGCCCTCCCCAAGGTTCATTGAACCACTCCCTTGGAATCCCCTCTGACCTATCAAAAGAACCCTTTCTCGCTTTATCCAAGAATAATGTCCAACCTTTGTCTTTGAAATGCAAAACCTTGTGGTATAGTTCACCTAATGATGGCAACTCTAAAGTTTCGGAAATATATTATGGACTCAAAGGAATATGTAAACTACCCACCATGGTTTCGTTCTGTTTGTAATTGTTTATAAATTCTCTTGTGATATCCTCATTGTTCCCTTTGAATTTTTGCAGAAAGCCTATTAATCCTAACTGATAATTTTTCTCAATTGTTTCCCTAATCCAATGTTCAATTTGAAAATATTTGGGTTCTGTTCTTGAAGTCATATTGTCTAAAACCATTTGATGTACCCATCTACTGTCATTAACTTCATCTTTGTAAACAAAAATTCAAGTACTAGATGTTATCATAGTAGTAAGGCTTACCTCTTGTTTACTACTCTTGCCAATCAATCCTCTGTTTTCTCTTTGAAAAAGGTGAGCTTACTGCTTCAAATAAACACAATATTTGATAGAGAGGTTTAAGAAAACATTAAAAAAAATCATGTTTCTATTATCCTACTCTCCATTTGATTCTCTATCTTTTTAAAAGCAATCCCCTGCCTCTGTTTTGTAAAAAAAATTGACTATGTAAAAAAATGAATTTTTTTTATACAACTGTGTCTTGTCACCCTTCGATTTCATACAAAATTCTTTTCCAAAAGCATAGTATGATGTATCTAATATAAACTCACTATTTATGCAAGAGTCTAGCTCAACCATTTCATCAAAAATCTCATAATGAGGTCACTGTTTTCCTTCAAACATTCACCAGACTCTGTCCTCTGCTATGTAAAAATACAAAAACATGTTTGACTATGTCTTCTAAACCAATCTTCCTTCACAAATCCTAATTCGAATTCTTCTACTGAGTGTGCAAATAAAATTAATCTATTACACAACTTAATTAAAATGAATTCACTTGTGCAATTCAAACTAGAATTATCCATTCTCTGTTTTCATTTATTTTGAAATAGAAGACTGTGTATGAGGACGTGTTCAAGCTTACATGTCTTTGCAATGATCCTTGTGATATTTTGTTTTGATCCTCATGATCTTCCTTCTAGTTTAAATGAGGTATCTGTGTTTCAATCAGCACCAATCTCATCAAAATCCTCACTCAATATTTTACCATTTACTCACTTAATCAACAGAAGATTTAGTTGTTGACTGATGGCAGAGTATTTATGCATGGTGTCAAAGTGTTTATCAGTGGTGTCAAAAACAAAATATAACGCAATGACAAGCTTTAAAGATCGAAATAGAGAACTCATTTTATAACTCTTAGTTTGTTTTAACAACCCCGAGATTTATTCATGCAACCCATCATTATTTTGAACAACCAAATCTGAGTCTGCTTCTTACCTTATCCTTCACAATATTTTGCCTCCTGATAGCGTGGTTGCTTGATAAATTTTCCGGATTGATTGGCTTGAAACTTCTGTCAATTCCCTTATCGCTCTGTTCCTCTTCACTTCCATATTTCCTGCCTTCTTCACTTCGTTATATCTCTTCTATTCTCCTCACAGTTGTCTTCATTGTCTTCACTCAGCTTCTATGTTTTTTGTTTCTCACAGAGTTGCAAAAATGGATGTGTGCTTTGATTGCATGCCCTCCTTCTCTCACTGAGCCTTTGAAAGGAAATGATGGTGAAAAATGCAGTGTATATCAGTTGTTTCAGGTCTTACTAATGGCAGAAATGTTCTCAACAGTTTACACAGTGTTGTGATGTGGCGTTTGAAATTGTTTTGACCATTCATCAACTACCGCTTAACCGGTGCATGCATGGCTTTCCCTTGATTTTCATGCTAACTCTGGTGTACATTCTGTCCTTTGCTTCACTTATTACGCATCCCCTTTCATGTTTTAATTTCATGCTTTGCGTTGATGACCATGTCTACTTCCATCCTTCATTGAAACGCATCATCTCAAATTGCACATGAGCCATCATATTGCTTGTATTCACATCACCGTATGCCATCATTTCTTCGTTCCTCCACTGTTGCATGTATTACGGTCTCATCATAGTTTCATCCATAGCATACATCATTGTCATGCATTTTTTTGTCATAGCATCATACTGTAGGTTGGTTTTCATTCATTGTTTGTACTATTCCCTCAAACCATTTGATGTTCATGATGGTCGACATTGTTTTTATTGTTATGATGGCTCTTGTAGACTATGTAGAGACTTTATTTCTTCTTTACATTTGATTTGATTTGGAATGATGTTGTTCAAGTCCCTTCTGCAGGTTAAACTTTGACATTTCAGGTCCCTTCTGATATGATCTTCATTTGACATAGCTCAAGACCCTTCTGACATTCTGTATTTTTAGGTCCCTTCTAGCTTAATTTGCAATAATTTTTGAAAACTTCTTCTGTCGTAATGATATAGGTCCCTTTCTGAATAATTTTTTCAATAAAAATCCAGGTCCCTTCTGTATATGTTGAATGATGTACCAGGTTCCTTTGTAATTGTAGTTCATATTATGTCTTCAATTACTTGTTGATACTATTTTCATAGTTTTTTATTACACACCTTCCCCCAAGATGATTATTAAGTTTGTGATTCCTTGGAAGGTATATCTGCAAAAATCTTTATTAAAATAAAATGAAAACAAAAAGAAAATTCACATTGGCCAAACAAGTTGGTTTTTCAACATGAATTTGAATTTGTATTGTGCCAGTTTCCTGGATTTTCACAACCATTTTTTTATTTCTTTTATTTTTTTTATCATTCTTCTTCTTCCTCTGGCACTATGGGATTCATATTTATATGTTGCCCCATTTGTTCCATATCTGAATCTATCAAAAATTTTCTCACAAAATCCTCTTTATTTATAGGCTTATTGTAAATTTTAAGCCTATGTCCATTAACAACAAACGAAACATATGCTTCATCTATTGTTTTTATCTTGACAGCTCCATTTTCAAAGATTTCTTCAATCTCATATGGCCCAAGCCAATGATTCGTGAATTTTTCTTTGAAATCTATGAACTTGGAGTCGAACAAGAGTGCCCAATATCCTTTCTAAAAAAAATTATTCTTTATGAATTGATCATGCCATTTGATCCTTTGTTCTTGGACAAGAGATGTGTGTTCTACTGCTTGCTGTTGTATCTCATCTAGTTGATTTAATTCCACAATCCTTTATTGTTGTGCCTCAGACAATTTCATCCCCAATTCTGCTGCTAGCTTGAATGTATGTATTTGAAATTCCATGGGTAATAGGAATTATTTTCCATACACTAACGCCTATGGACTGAACCCAATTTTGTTTTTCCAAGTTATCCTATATGTCCATAGTGCATCTCTCAATTTCTCTGACCAATCCTTTCTGTTCATTTCTACAGTCTTTGTCATGATGTTCTCTAGTACTTTGTTTGTTGATTCCACTTGTTCATTTACTTCAGGATGATACGGAGTTGATTTTCTATGTTTGATCTTGTATTTCTCCGTAAGATCTTGAACAAGTTTTGATGTGAATTGTGTACCTTGGTCAATTACTATCTATCTCAAAACTCAATACCTTACAAATATCTCTTCAAACAGAAAAGACACAATAGTATCTTCTGTTTCCCGTGCCACTGCCTTTGCCTCCACCCACTTAGTTACATAATATGTACATACCAGAATGTACTTCCTTCCATTGGATGGAGGATTGATTGGTCCCACGAAATATAAAGCCCACTATTCAAATGGTTCAATCAGTACTTGTGGCTTTAATGTCATTTCATCTAATGCCACTCATCTACCAATTCTTTGGCAGTTGTCACATCTTTTCACATAGGCCCTCGAGTATTTGAAGATGGATGGCCAGTAGTAGCCAAGTTTCATCACTTTGTATGTTGTCCTCTTATCTTCAAAATGACCACCACATGGTTCATCATGACATGCTTTCAAAATTTCAATAATCTCATCTTCTCTAACACATTTTCTAATCATTAGATCAACACTAGTATAAAATAGATCTCCATTGAACCAGCTATATCAGAACTTTCTCTAATTATTCTTCTTTTCTGCTTTTTTGTGTAATGAGATGGTAGGATGCCAGATGATAAATTGTTAGCTATATCTGCAAACCATGGAGTTTTTACATTTATAGCAAATAGATGTTCATCTGGAAAATTATCTGATACTGGATTTGGATCACCAAGTGAATGTAGTCTTGATAGAAAGTCTGCAACTTGATTATCTTTGCTTGGTCGATCTTGTACGGTAATGTTAAATCCTTGCATTAATAATAGCAATCTATTTATTCTGCCATTTTTAATTGATTTGTTCATTAAATATTTTATGGTCGAATGATCCGTGTGCATATAAACTTGATAACCTATTATATAATGTCGAAAATTATTAACTTCATGTACTACAGCTAACATTTATTTCTCTATAATAGTGTAGTTCAATTTTGTCGGTGCTAAGTTTTTGCTTATGAAATATATGTCATAATTAAACTGATTCTCTTTTTGTCCAAGTGATGCTCCAATAGATGTATCAGATGCATAAATTTAAATGTGAAATGGCAAAGACCAATTAGGTCCTCGAAGAATGGGAGCAATTGACAGTTTTTCTTTTAATTTTTCAAATTCATTTTGACAATTATTTTTCCATTGGAATTCCACATCTTTTGCAAGTAAATTGAATAATGACAAAGTTGTTTTACTGAAATTTTCAATAAATCTCCTATAGTAGCCTGCATAACCCAAGAAACTTCTAACTTCTTTTTGTGTTGTGGGTGGTGTTAAGTTCACAATGACTTGAATTTTTGTCGAGTCCACCTTCATCCCTGAAGAAGAAATATGGTGTCCCAACACTATCCCCTCAGTTAACATCATAAAACAATTTTCATTACTGAGTGATAGATTTGTCTCTATGCATATTTTTAACAGTTTTTCAAGGTTTTTTAAACAATCATCATATGTTGTACCATACACAGTGAAATCATCTATGTAAACTTCCACATACTCATGAATCAAATCAGCAAAGGTTGCAAGAACTACTCTCTGAAAATTAGCAGGTGCATTACATAAACAAAAAGGTAATACATTGTATGCATATGTTCCCCATGGGCATGTGAATGTTGTCTTCTCTTGATCTTCCAATGCTATCTTTATCTGATTGTATCCATTGAATCCATCAAGAAATGAAAAGAATTTCTTTCCAGCTAATGAATCTAACACTTGATCAATAAATGATAAAGGAAAATGATATTTTAATGTATCTTTATTGAGTTCTTTGTAATCCACACAAATTCTCCATTTCCCATTTTTCTTAGGTACTACAACTAAGGGTGAAACCCATTGACTATCTGAAATAGGATATATAAATTTGACTTGTAATAGTTTATGTAATTCTTTCACTATTTCCTTCATCATTGGGTTCATCCATCTTTGTGGTTTCCTTAGAGGTTTTATTTGATGATCAATGTAAATGTGATGGATGCATGTTTTTGGCTAAATTCCCGACATGTCTTTGTAATCCCAAGAAAAAGCTTTTGAATATTTTTGCAACAATGTTATTAGCTTTACCTCTTGTGATGATTGTAAGTTATTACCAATATTCAAATGTCTCTCAGGACTGATTTCAATGATTTTTCTATTTGAATTGGTATCTGAATCTACAGGAAAAATGCTTTCGAATGTATTTTGCAATGAACATATAGTGAAATTTTCCTGAAAACATTCATTTAAAAGATAACTAGCAGCTTCATATTGAGCTACTCTAAGTTGGTCTGAATTATTTGGTTCTGAGATGAATAGATCTAATAAGTCCTCATTTTCTTCCTCCTCTCTAAAATTATAAACTTGATTAATACTAAGAATAGATTTAATCTCTTGTGGTTCTTCTTCATCAAGCCATGATAATAAAGAAGGATATTGAGCAGGAGGATATAGTGTAACATGTTTTCTTTCATCTCCATGTGCAATAATCATACTTCCTGACCTGCATCCAATGTAAGCATTTCAAGTGGCTAAAAATGGTCTGCCTAAAATTAAGGGATGCCCTCCCAAATTTTTTATTGGCTGCAAAACCAAGAATTCTACAAGATACTCCCATGAATCCAGTGAGACAATGATATCTTCCAATATACCTTCTGGTACAACTTTATATCTATCGGCAAGTTCTAAAACTATAGTAGTAGGTCTAATGTTGTTTAGATTCAAATGTTTCATATTCTTTGTATTCATAACATTGATATTTGCTCCTAATTCTATTAAAGTATTTGGCACTGAAATTTTTTTAATCGAAATGGTAACCATAGGAATTCTTGGATCAACATACTTTTCAATGGTTGTGTTTCTAGACATGAGATTTGATAGACATCCAATTACCTAGATTGTAGGTGGATCCCTCTTTCTTCTGCCATATTTCTTAATTCATAATTCCTTTATTGTCTTTGCATATATTAGAATGTCTTTAATTTCCTGCAACAAAGAAATTTTAACATATGTGTTCTTCAATTCATCCAGAATATTAAATTCAGGCAGAGATATTGGAATATTTTGTTGTATCAATCTCTCTCGATATGGTGGAGTCTGTGTTATGATATGTTTACCTTTCTAAATTTTCTTTTCTGGTTGAGATTGTTGACTTTGTTCTCCTTGTTCAATTTCTTCTTCGATTATCAGAGGAGAATATTTTTGTAACACCTTCCCAGACCTTAGGTGGACGTCTTTTATGGGAAGAATTGAATAAGATAATATGTTGCCTTTTCCACATGATATGCTGGTCTATCCACCTTGTTACTTAGACTAGCTACTGGCTGAGCTGGAAATTATGTTGGTCTAGGAGGTGGTTGGTTAGTGGGCAGTTGAATTTGTTGCGGTTGAGTTAGCATTGGTGGGTTTTGAGGTGGATATGGCATTGATTGATGTTGTTGGAATTTTTGATATTGAGGAAATGGTTGTGGAGGGTATGGTTGTTGATATTGATACTGTTGAGGATACATTTGCTGTGGTGGTTGGTTTCCATAACAATATCCCCACCAACCTTGTGCAAGTTGGTTTTGATATTGTTGTGGTGGCCAAGCCTGCCATGGCATTGGTGTATTCCATGTATTTTGAGAATATTGAAAATTTTGGGGGTTTTGTTGAGGGAATTGTTGAGGCATCCTTGGTTTCCAAGGACTCCTTGGTGCCATATAGTAGAGAGAATTTACTCCTTGCACTTCTTCTCCTTGCAATTCTTTTAATTTGGGACATTTTTCTGTTGCATGATTTTCTGTGCAAAGTCCACACACTTGTATACCTTGCAAAGGACATTCCTTGAGTGGATGTTTTTTCCTACACTTTGGACAGAAAATTCATAAGACATATACTTGTGTTCCCAAAGTGCTTAAGAGATCTGTTTTGAAATTTTCTAAGAGGCTTCCTATCTCTGCTCTTTTTACTGCACTTGGTGAAGATTTGGAAGCTTTTTATGGAATATCTCTCTTTCCACTCTTTGCTCTTCCCCTAGATTATTTCTGACAAAGTTCAGCAATTTCTTCAAATGGTAAATTGGAGATATCTCATTTTCCCATTACATTAAGAATATCTAAATACTCATCTCTAATACCCTTAAGAAAAATAGTGTGGATGATATCAGGACTAAGAGAATGATGTTTGGATTTCTACAAATTGTAAAGAAATATTTCCAAAAATTCTCCCAAACTTTTGTCTTCTTGTTGCATCATTCTGAAAATGTCTTCTTTTAAGTCTCTAGCCCTACAGTAAGCTTGATACTTTTTAAGAAAAAATTTCTTGATATCCTCCCAAGAAGCAATTGTATGTTCTCCTAATCTCATGAACCATTTCAAGGATGTTTCTTTTAGAGTAGTAGGAAAAAGTCGAAGCTTGTGTGTATCATCAATATATCCATAAGTTCTACGCAAGATATCAAAATTGAACATGAATGCATCAGAATCTTCTGTTGACATTCCATAGAAATTAGGCAATACGGAAGGTGGAATGTTTTTCATTTTATTTCTTCTCCTAATATTGCTCTTGCATCTAAGATTGGAAATCCAACAGTAGTTTCATGATCATTGTTAACTTCTTGCTCATTTTCTTGAGTTCTTCTATTTTATTTTCTCTTCTTGCTTCTTCCTCTATTCTTCTAAGTTCTTCTGCTCTTCTATCTTCCTCTTCCTTTCTTTCCACCTTAATTCTTCTTTCTTATTCTCATTGTCTTTTCCATTCCCTTTGTTGTCTTTCATATTCTAGTCTTTTTTCAGGAGTCATGTTTAGTCTAGTTGATCCTTCTCCTTCTTCAGTCATTTCTTATTTATAGATTTGTAGTGTTTCGATATGAGGTTTATTTTCAATTTCTTAAACTACTTTGATTTCCTCAACGACAGGTTGCTCTAATTGTTCAATAATTGAGTTTCTTGTATCTTTTTGTTTCCATATGGAAAGAGGTTCTTTAGGTGATTTCTTTCTTTTTACGTCTAAGGCTAACAATATTTGTCTTTCAACTAAATTTAATCTTTGTCCTGATCTTTGTTTTTCCTCTAACTCTTCTATAGTATTTCTTCCAATAACTAGTGTTGTTAATCCTGTGGATGAATGTGCTATTGGGGGGTTTTGTTTCACAAATCTACCCTTTTGATCTCTATTTTTAGGCATAAGAAAACATTCATTTAAAGAAAAACTATGTTTTTTGTTGTTTTTGGTGATTTTATATATTTCTTTTCTTTTCGACTTCCTATTTGACTGTTTTGAATATGCTTCCCCGACAATAGCGCCAAAATGTTGGCTCAATTTACTATTGTAAACCAACGCAAGTATTTATTATCAATCTGGGTTAGTGGAATTTAGAAGCATCACCAAAGTATATGGGTTTCAGTTGTGGTCAATTTAGAATATGGTTTATCAATGATTAAGGAAATTCATATTACAAACATAAATCTAACTCAAACAATTTCTAAATTTAGATGTGTAATCAGAAGTAGAAGAATCTCCTAACTTAAGAGATTTGTTTGTCCTTCTCTAACAAGATTACCTTATGAATTAGAAATCAAAAACTACTTAATTTAATAATATATTAAGAAACATGAAGTAATAATTGAATAGGCTCTCCATTGAAGAGGTCTTGATTTTCCTTCATCATATATTCATTTATCAGTAATGCTATTGTTAGAAACAGGAATTCAGGAAAGCATGTAAAATCATGTAAAGATGAATTATAATTGAAGTTCTTGATTAGATAGAAATAATGTTTAACTTAAAAATTTGTTTTTCCTTTCATATGCAAGTTAAGAATGATCATTAAATTCATCAATACTCAGAAATAATCAGCATAAACAAATTAAGCATAAGCAAACTAATTCAGAAATTGCAACTACAAATAAACTAAGAAGTACACTTAGCTTGGTGTGGGGGCCCTCCACCCTTGCCTCGCACACTGAATGTGAATTCAGCTAATTAAAACTTCAATCAATCAACCAACATATAACAAAATCAAATATGATAGAACAAATCTTCAATTATGTCTCCTCCAAGTCCCAGAAATAATAATGTTAAGTCATACAAGTTCTACATATCAATGCCTTCAAAGTTTGAGGCTTAAATAGATAAAGTATCTAAAAAACTCATATAAAATAGCTACTATAGTCATAAATATCCTTATCTTATCAAATCAAGTCGAATTCATCCATCAGATCCATCAAAATCTATAAAATCCCACAAAATAAGAGTTTTGACCTAGTTTCTAGGGATCCTTCATAAAGATAGGTCATGTTTGACCACCTTTGACCGAGCCTATTAAATCTCAGTTTAACTGTACCAACAGATGTACACTTATTCTTAGTTCCCAAGCCTTCTAGAAATATATCCATCTCTAGCCCAAGTGTCCTGCAAATATGCAAACCATAAGGCCATTACGGGAATTTCTGATGTTGTCCTTAAATTTCAATTTTTTACAAAACCATCTAATAATTGAAAAACATAATTTAAATACCTGTATATGCATATTTTGGTAAAAATAAGGTGGATATGATGGTGAATAGATTAATAGTATGGCTAAATAAGATGTCTTTCATAAACAAAAAGAGATCAAAAACGAGGGCCAATAGGAACCCTAGTTAGTCCCTCCTAGGAAACATTTTACCCCACATGCACATACACACGTCAATAATAAATTTAGGAGGGAGGCACTTGAAATTTGATCAAGTGGTTAGAAACCTCTCAAAAATATAAAGTAAATAACTCTTGGCAAACTAGAAGACCATCCTCCCATTAAACATATCATGATAGTGACCCAAATCAAAATGAAAATTTCACAAAAATATGGCATGCCACCTAATCAATATGAGCCTTTGAACTAATTTATATGCATAGTGCATCAGAGAGAAACTAATCAACTAGCCATTAGAGGTATAGTGTGTTAGTGTCATGACCATAAGATGCAAGCACCTATCCTCCTTGATGCAGGGATTCTGCATAAAATAGATCCTTGCGCAAAATAAAATGTGTGTTCTCTTTACATAGAAATCCAAACACAAAATCCCATATAAACTATGTATATTTAATACAGAATATGAAGAGTGAGATGAAACAAAGAAAATACTTGCTTATAAATAAACAAAAAAATTACACACTCAAACCCTTTTGGCTAAATATTACAATTGTTGGCCTCTCGGCTCTCACCCTTTACATGAGCTCTCACACCATTTATCTCTATCTCTCTATGTATTCCTCTCTGTTTTTCATCCTCACACAATCCTCATATTTATATATAATTGTGAATTAATTCCAATCCATGATTTCATCCCCAAATACCTCAACCAAACTCTAAAATAGATTTATCCCTTTTTTTACTCAACTAAATTCCATTAAAGGAATTTCTAATCCCTAAATTATGTATCCAACTCAATTCCACTCATATTGTCAATTGATTAAGATAATATTTAAAATAAACATCACACTCAGATATTTCTCTCTTAATTTATTAAAAATGAGCATAATAATTTATAAAATAATTAAAAAAAATATCACCCCCCTAATTACACAATATTTTAATGAAAATCAAGCAGGATGCTCCTGCATCAGACTCCCCATGTAGAGAAGTTTCCATAGACTCCTGTCTATGAGGTCTATGACTTTTCTGTAATAATGTGACAGCCACAAGTCTTAATAACTTGCTCCCTCCAGGATTCCAAACTCTGTTTTGTCGCTGGTCTTTTGAAGTATCAACTCTATTTTGTAAATTTGCATACAATTTGCATAATAGTATTTTCAGAATACTATTGATTGTAACTCTCATTTTTCCATACCACATCATCTTTATTTCAAAAATTACAGACTCGTGTAGAAATGTTGATACCCCTTATTCTAGTCTCCAAACTCTGAAAGAATCTCAAACTAACTGTACATCAACATCACTCATTCCATCAGCCTCTCCAACAATTTCTTTTGCTAATTCCTCGAAGCAATTCCTCTTCGTTTGATGCTTCTGTCTCCAATGGCACTAAACACTCAACTTTATGAAGTGAAGAATAATCAAGAATTTCTCCTTGATCACAACTATAGTCATTGATTTCTCCTATAGTAACAAATTTCTCATCCGTTGTTGTACCTACATTCATCAACAAACTATTAGTTTTAAAAATATAAGACCTTCTGGCCTATTTTGATGCTTCAGGCACCAATCTCCCATCATATACTTTCTGGATTTCAGCAAATTCTCTTTTGAATTGCTGGTTGCTTTCATCTTTATCATGTTGGTTCAATACTTTTGTTTCCTTTATGTCTTTAAGGACATGACTTTCTTGCTGCTCCTGATCTTTCATCTCATCTCCAAATACTTTCTACTCAATTTCTCTAATTTCAACATCATATTTATTTATGTTTCCTTCTATACCTACAGCCACATTATTATTTGAAAAGTTATAACATTCACTTAAATCTATAAATGTTAGAAACATTTCATCCTTATCATGCACGATAAATGCAATCTCTTGTGTATCAGGTTCTGCAAGATTCACTTCTCCCTTAGGTTCCTTAAGACATCATTCCAAGAACTCTATTTTCATTTGAAATCTTTCCAGCATTTCATCACAACCTTCTTTCCCAGCTTCATTCTTCTTCTGGAAATCCTCCTGATTTATCCTGGTTTTTGTATCATCACATTGCAATTTTATGTCATCAATTTCATTAAACAAATTCATTTGTTTACCTCCTTGGAATATCACTTCAGCATTTTCATTATGCTTATGCTCCATAATAGCTTCAACTGGTTGTCTTACACCCAACAAGATTTCATGTATGATTTCTTCCTGCTGCAACAAATTAGTACCTTCCTCCTCTGAAAGGCATTCTCCTTCATACTTCACCTTAAGGATTTCATTCATCTCTGTAACAGTTTCACCAGATTTTCCACCATCTTCTGCACATCCTGCAAACATACACAAACTATGAGATTTAAAAATACAAGGCTTCATAGCCTCATCTGCTTCCCTTATCAACATATCTTCCAATTCTTCTGAACTATTCCAATAGTTCATGAGATCTTTCCAATTGATCTCTCCACCCAGAATTACACCCTGTTCTGGGCCACAAATGGAAACTTCCATTTTCAACTCAGCCTCTCTGAGTTCTTCACATCTCAATTGCACATTCATCATCTGCTCGAGCTTCCTCAACTCTTTTGTCAAATGTATGTTTACCTATTGTTCCCTCTTTGCGTGTAGCCTCTGCCATTTCACTTTCTTCCTCATGGTCCACCCATATCTCTGGTCTTTCGTATTTCTCTGCCACAATTCCATCAATAACTCAAGGTGAACTGTTATCTCATCTTTCTCCCTCTCATACTCTTCGTCAGTCAACTGCTTACATATGTCATTTGCCTTGGCATCTTCTTTCTTCTTTCTTCTATTGCGATCTTTCTCAGAACCTCTGAAATGACTGACACCAATCATCTTCTCCTCCTTTATGAACTTCATTTGTTCACGTGTGGATTTCATTCAATCCCATCTTCAGCAAGCCTTCATACTTTCCATCCAACAATACAAGCTCTCTTCCTGCACTTGACCTCTTGCGGTTCTCTGTCTTGGAATCATCTCTGAGAAATTCTCTTGGTCCTCTTTGCTGCAAAACAACAACTGCAGTAATTCTTGTGTTACAATGACCAAATTCTTTGGTTGTCAGGCTTCGCCGATCATGCACCCAATTACATTCAAACCTTTGACTTGATTTAAGACTCTCTGACTCTAGAATTGACATCAAATCTTTATCTTGGATGAAAAATGCACCCTCTTGTACAATGACTCAATGGTTTAACTTGACTCAAGCTATCCAAATTTTCATTTCACCTTAACATTTGATTTAACTTCAAGGCTTGACCCAATAATTACAATAGTGGATATTTTGACTCTAATTCAAGTTATACAATATACCAATGAACATCTACCCTTAATATATTCTCATGATGTAAAATATTCACTCTCTCTCATACTCTAGTCTTATGAAAATATCATAAGTCTCCCATTATAACCTTCACATGATATTGAAGCCTTTAAATCGAAATGTAATCCATTTTCCCAAGATTTATTTTATGGTGAAAATAAATAGACCATTTAATTTTCAACATTAAAATTACCTTTTGGAAATGAATTTTCATATCTTACCCTCATCATCTTGGCACAGATAATTTTCCTGCACTTCCATGCAGCTCATTCTTTGCAGTGACGATTTTCATGCAACACCGTCTCTTCTCAGTGAACAAAATAATTCATTCACGAGAATTTCCCAAAACTTTCTTTTAACATGGTGGCATCAACATATTTCTTTGGAAGCAACAAACATAAACTGCACTATCTTCGGAACAAAACGATGTGAACACTTTCACATGCATTACAAGCAACGATCAATCATGATCTTTAACTTATTATCTCTCTTAAAATATCTCTCTTCCCACTCATGAATTTTGGTGAAACACTCATAAAGTGTATATGGCCTTAAGCACTATTCTTCTCAATCTGAATTACATATCCATTTTACATTATTTAAATAACATAAAAATTCATTTGACTTACCACCTTCATAATGTGCCCACCGATATTTCTTGAGTTTCCGCACTACAACTCTTTTTCCGAAGTATCAATATATATAGTAGTGCAAAATATTATCAAAATGTTTGTAAAGAGAATGGCATATCTGGACCAAATCTTATCCATGATACTAATGGCACTTTCTCAAACATTACTTCAATGTAGAGAACTTCCCAAGCTTTCTTTCACGATCACACTATTCTCAATTTACATGAATAATTTTAAAAAAAACAAATTTCCACCTTCACATGTTATAATTTGTACCTTTTTTCCCCATAAAGACAATTGGTTGCTCGCAAACATCGAAGAATTCAAGTTTATTATATGTTTATTCAAAGTTGGAAACCACAATCCATGCACTTCCGTTCTCAAATATCTGTTGACAGAACTCCATGTTCAATATTGATAAAGCAGTACTTGCAACCCGTGAGTGGCGATATGAGATCATCCTAAGTGGAAATGAATAGCCCTATCTTCTGCGATGAAGCACCGGAAGTTACATTTCTTGAACTTGGCCAATGGTGGAGGCTCAATAGATGAGTACACTTGAAGCACAAAATGAAGTTCTCAATGTACGCATGGGCATGCTAAAAAATGAACTGTATGCATGTGGCTGCTGCATTCAAAGGCTCATCATGGTTACCTAAAATTATGTCTGATTGGAATCTATGTCGATCGATGTGGTAGCGATCATCAAAATCCAAGGGTGTCATTCACGACTGTGCTGGAGGCGGGATCGTCATTGCCCACGAAGCATACAACCACTATTCCTTCCACGTTTTCTGCAAACAATATTTCAATGCATATCTATAAAAATTACTTTAATGCCTTAAAAGAGACAAGTCAACCAACCTTATCTTCCTTAATGATTTTCACTCCAGATCCTAGATCTTCCAACACTATCAATGCATGTTTATATATGATTCATTGTTGGTTGGCTTCAGGCATATATCCTTCCACAAAATGGATGGAACCCAATCATACGTTTTCAACTGGCTCTTTCTTGTCTTGTGTTCATATGCTGAGATTAAATCTCCATTCCGACATGTGCCTTGAACACATCCCAATGCTCACCAACAAAAAGAGTCCTCTCGAAATTGATGTTGTGTCATTCGTGAAAATTTGATGTAGAGATGAAGAAAACAATGCATGATTTTCTTGTTATGAGTGTTGATATGGCTTACATTGGGACAATATTTGCAGCCAATACCTTTAAACTTGATAGTAAAAGAGTATGTCCTGAAAATTTTACCTTTTGGAAGGAATATGGAAAATCTATTGGATTTTGATATGTTGCAAGCAATCTTTTCATTCGATTGTATTACAGAGCTGGAGAGATTGGCACAAATACACAACATTCAAAACACTATACAGATTTTTGATATGATCAATCAATGTCATTACTCTGGTGACCCTTTCCATCTCTCTGTGTACGCCGAATTATAAATTCCCATCCTCAGATTAGTTTCTCCTTTAATGTTCCATTGAAATCAATTCCTCCATGAAGAATCAACAATGATTTTAACCAAACATCAAAAATATATCGATCTCTTCAATGTCAATGCATTTACCACGTAGGCAGTAGATCTCTAGAGAAACAATTTTGAAACACAAATATCATACACAAGTTTCACACTAATCTCTATAATTCGTCTCCATCACAGCGACTTCAATTCTTAGTGATGGTGATCGCGAATTCTTTTTGAAGGAGTACAATCTCCACACACAGTAACTTCTTGAAAATTACAATGGTTGTAGAAATTACACACTAAAACTCTCAACTCTTTGCAGAGAAATTACACCTACATATTAAAATATATATTTTACTATCTCTTACAATCCCAGCACGAGCTTGAGGCTCTGATACCAAATGATGCAGGGATTCTGCATAAAACAGATCCTTGTGCACGATAAAACGTGTGTTCTCTTTACATAGAAATCCGAACACAAAATCCCATATAAACTATCTAGATTTAATGCAGAATATGAAGAGCGAGCCAAAACAAATAAAATACTTGCTTATAAATAAACAATAAAATTACACATTCAAACCCTTTTGGCCGAATATTACAATTGTTGGCATCTCGGCTCTCGCCCTTTACATGAGCTCTCACACCATTTATCTCTATCTCTCTTTGTATTCCTCTCTGTTTTTCATCCTCACACAATCCTCATATTTATACATAATTGTGAATTAATTCCAATCCATGATTTCATCCCCAAATATCTCAACAAACTCTAAAATAGATTTATCCCTTTTTTGACTCAACTAAATTCCATTAAAGGAATTTATAATCCCTAAATTATCTATCCAACTCAATTCCACTCATATTCTCAATTAATTAAGAGAATATTTACAATAAACCTCACACTCAGAAATTTCTCTCTTAATTTATTAAAAATGAGCATAATATTTATAAAATAATTAAAAAAACATCACTCCCCTAATTACACAATATTTTAATGAAAATCAAGCAGGATGCTCTTGCATCGCTCCTTTGCATGGAATGCATGTAAATGAAACTAGCCACCACCAACCTAGAAGTCACTAGGTTTAGTGATGTTTACATTGACATATCTATGCACATATTCCAATTGAATATCTTCCACAATGTCATTAAAAAGATCGAGCAACTGAGAAAAATCCTCCTTCTCTCCAAGACAGCCTAGTAATGAAATAAGTATCCTCCTCTGTGGACTAGTACCATAGAATGGGATAAAACTTGAATTCTTGTCTACCATGATCCAAGTAATGGATCAACTACATCAGCAAGTGTGTGCCCCCCCTCAAGGATGTATTCTCCACATAGAACACGAGGAGGCCAACATTTATTAAAAAGACAAATATATACTAGAATAAGACAAAAGTGCATATCCTTCTTCCTCCATCAAGTCTCTCACTCATATACAAAGTTGTATGAGTTGACCTACCATTACTATTATCCTTCTTGTCACTAACTATAATTCATATTCAAATTTAATTAGACACACACATATATATATGAAATGACCATTGTTACTTATTAAAAATCAAAATTATTTTTTTATCGAAAAAAATGATGTAAAACATACCAATGTACCTTAGACCATAGACACATCGTATGTAAGACACCGAAATGGAACATGCATTGTAAACCCTGCTTATTATAAAAACAAACCACACTAATAAAGTGGCTATGGTTTTATTTTATTATTATTGGCATGCCACTCGTGCAAGGGTGCTATGGATGCATTTTCTATGCTCTCACCACAAAATGGTACACTCGTATAATCTAACCCACACTAGTAATATGGGAAAATTTTGAATTTTCATATATTAATGGTGTAATTGATGTCTATGAAGGTACAAATAATGGTGCCTCCATACTTTCCTAAGAGTTTCAAATTTTCAAGTATATTTTAAAATATAATTCCTCAAGGATGCATTTATAATATTAGGAATGATTGTATAGTGTTCATTAAAGAAGTTCCAAATGGAATTCCAAAATTATATAACAAGGGAGAGGTCCATGGAATGGTTTCTGCACCCGATAATGTACCATACAACGATTGATAACCCTGTCAGATGGATGGGCCACCATACAAATGTGTCTCTGGTTATGTTTAAAACATGGATGAGGTAGCAACATTGGTTTTTTGAACCATACTAGTGGATATAGGCTGGGAAACCATAGTGGATTCAATCATGGTTAGTAGTCCCAAATATGATTGTCGTGAGAAAACCACAGGTGAGTTGAAAGGAAAATAATCAGTTAAAGCAGCTTGTGATGGATTTTGAGGAGGAGGAAGAGGAAAAGGATTATAAAGATGATGAATCCGTCTCAAACGAACAGGAAAAGAGGGATGAGGTTCTTCCTGTGGGATCTTTTCAATACTCACAAGATCAGGTGGAAGTGGTTCTTTGTCAAGTCCAAGATATATAGTTTTTGGTTGTGTCTGAGACAAAGGAAGAGAATAGGGAGGTCTTGAAATCACAGGTGAATATGGATGGGGTATCTCAGGTTGTATAACCTTAGGTTTTAGAGTGTCTGATTCAATAAATTCAGGCTCAATAATCTCAAGCGTTAAAGTCTCAAGTGCTTATGTTTCAACTGTGTCAGATTCACCAGTAAAAGAAGAAGAAATCTTGGGCTCAATACTCATAGGGAAAGAAGATTCTGGTGGATAAATTTCAGGAGGAGGACCAGAAGTAGTTCCTGAAGTTCCTGAATCAGTATTTTGCATCTTCTTGTGCTTCTGGCGATGGTCGAGAGTTGCCTCCATTGGAAGAGGAGGATTATTTTGCATTATATGCAAACAACCGAGGCTAGGGTGTTTTTTGTCCATGTTGAATTAATAATTTTTAACAATTAACACAAAAATAAATCAAAAAGGGGTAAACTAGGCATAAATGTTTACCAAGAAACTGTGAACTACAATATACAACCTTGGAGAACTAATGATTTACGTAGGGCAAGCAATCACCTCGAATATTGGGTTTGGTGTACCACAATATACAAGGAAGCCAACTTGGTTATCTATCGCTAGGATAATAACCTATGATGGACTTCCAAAATATACTCAACAGTACGAGGAAGTGCAGTCCATGTTATTGTTGTCAAATGTGTAATTGTACGATGAGGGTGTTCCCATATACCTTTCAATGCGTGGAGCGACATCCAATATACAAAAAGGTACATGGAGAACGATCTTATACACTTACATACATGCAACGGGATTTCACCCTCGGGATGCAACATTGGAAAAAAATGACAACTCCTATGTTTATAGAAGTCGAAACATTGTCTCTAGAATAGACCTATAAATGTTTGTGTTAATGTTATAAATTCTCCCGAGTTTGATTCAATAAACTTTAATGTTTATCGTAAATCAAGTTTTAATTCCAGGGCTCACCGCAAATTTCACCTGAATATCCTAAAATGCAAGCTAGCAGGAAGAAATGAAACTTTATTTTTCAATGAAAATATATATAAAGGAGGGAAGAGAACAAAGAGTATGCAACATAAAAAATGAAAAAACAATATTCTAAGTGAAATTAACTTAAATGAAACTATTACAATTCCAAATCACACACAAAAACTTATATGCCAATGCAAAGATATTTTTTCTTTTCAATTCCACTTAATTTTCAAATGAGAGAAAACTAAGAAGAATATCTAATCACTAATAAAAGTAACTATTCAGAACGATGATTAAAACACCAATTCTTTCAATAAATTAATGATCAAACAAATTAATAATGACCTAATGACAAGAACAGAGGAAAATATAAACAAATTCTCAGCAAAGGAAAAAAAAACCGAAAGAAGACAAGATGGAGGCTTCTGAGAGACCAAAAGACACTCAGGGACACAAGGAACAATAACTGGAACAAAGTTTAATAGAGAGAAAATAACAACAAGTAAAATTTGTGCATGAAATAGGGGTTAGCTCAAGTGTTGGAAGGGCACTAGTGCTCTACAATGAAAGTGCAAAGAGGGTTGGGGTGCACTACAATGCATGTACAAAGAAGGATAGAGTGCACTGCAACGCTCTATCTCCATACCGGGGGGGAGTGTTGATCAATGACTGCCAATTTTTGACACATAAAATGCAACTAAATCTCAATGATTTGTCTTACTAGGGTTAATTAAGACTAAGTGAGACTATTAAGGTCTAAACAAGAGGCAAAAGAAGTACTAAGGATAAGGAAACCACCAAGGGAATGAATTGTTCCCCAATGGAGCCACCAATGTTTTATGAAAAATCTATGATTGCGGACATAAGTATCTTCCCTAGACCTAGTGGCCTGGTCTAGAAAAATATAAGGCAAAGAATATAATGTTTACCTTAAAGTAATTGTACAAATAAATTAGGCTTACTTGGAATATTTTGCAAGCTTCACTCTCTTCTTGGCTTGTACACTCCAATCCTAGCTCTGATTGCTATAATTAGAACTTGCACATATAAACACAACTAGACAAATATCTATGTATCTTTGTAGCATTATCCAATCACTTCATTCAATGGAATTAAAAAGAATTGAAACATATGAACATAAACATCATATATGTGAAAATAATGTACTCCTTGTGTTAATAAAAATGGAGAGAGTTACAACCAAATATAGGATTTGATCATGTACAAAACTCCCTAAGTTGACTTGTTCTTCCTTACCATAAATTACACATCTATATCACCTCAATGCATGGAATGATGATTCTCATAGAACCAAGACAATAGCATGAGGGTAATCAACCTCCAAAATCCAACCACCAGTTTGTGAATGGAAGTTAATATATAGGAGAGGATGGTTGTTTAGGAATTCTTATCCATTTACCAATATAGGCTTGAGATCCACTCTTAATGGGAGGATGAGCTCAAGGGGTAAGGGGTAAATATCAAAGGTAAAATGGGATGGTATTCGAAGGTATTATCCAAGGTAAATGGTTATAACAACTTCTGGAATATTTTGGAAGAGGAAGCCTTAGGATTATTTTTATTTTTCCTAAATTTATAGAATCAATGGACTCCATCAAGGGACAACCTACTAATGATTAGTGCAGGTGTAGAGTGGATCAACCTGCACTAAAAACAGTCTCCTAAGGGAACAGGGTGCGTTGGGCCTTAAAAGCATGGAAATGAAGCAGTTAATCCTAGAAACTCAGATATTAGGAAGAATCATTCCTAAGGCTTTGTGCAAGGATGATGACAAAGTGTTGATGGATTTTGATTGATCTAGTTAACGGGCCTATTGACCAGATGTGAAAGAATGGCCTATAAAAACCTTTGAGGCGTTGGATTTAGACAAGGGAAAGTATATTTTCTTTATGAAGCCCACAATGTGACATTTTTCAAGTTGACCTACAGGAAAAATTATCCCTCCTCCTACGACTATATATACAAGTAAAGTGACCCTCATTTGGACATCATCATTAAGCATTTTTTTCTTCTCTATTATCTGGTTTGGTTCGAACAGTTTTGAAGTTGGTTCATATAGGACCGAAATCGCAGGGTTCGAACCTCGCATGTGTGGATTAGGGTTTCGTTTTGTAGCCTCGGGGTTGACACGGGAATTTTTCAATTGTAGCCGCATGCATACAAGCCTATCTGTGTCGCTGGAATGCTTTATTTTCACACATGAGCACTTGCTTTGTGTGGCCAATACTTAGGGTTTCTAGTGACATTTGACCATAGATCTAATTAGTTGACTGCAGGCTTCAATGTTACTTTGATCAGTATTATTGTTGGGCTCATATCCTGGATATTTTTTGGTTGATTTTGATGGATAGTTTTGTATTGGCTCATTTTACTCTTTGCTAAAAAAATTATGACAATCTAATAGAATAATAATTTCAAAGGGTTTTCCCCATAATGGGTTTTTCCCTAATCTTTGACCAAATCGATGTCTCTTGTTGATGTGGTTTTTGTCTCCTATTATCATTAAATTTAGTGTTCTATCTTCAATTACTGAATTGTTTATTGGAAGAATTATTTTTTATTAGAAATATTGCTAATTGAATAATTCAATCATGCTAAGGAAATTGAAACAACATAGAATAGTGGAAAATTAACATGGAATCAGAGCTAAGGTGAAGGACAAGCCCAAGGAGACAATATTTGAAGGAATAATATTTGGAAATGTTGAAGGAGCATATCTAATCAAGTCAAGATGTCTACCTCTTAATTCAAGGAAAATGAGAAGTTTGGAGACTCATAAAATTTTGTTGCTTGGAAGATCAGGTTGGAAATCATAGTTGATGACGATGATGTTTAGGAATTCTTACAAGGAAAAGTACTTTAATTGCTTCCAAGAACAAGTACAAGAAAGGTGAGTTAAAATAAAAGAAAATTATAGTTGATGGTTTTACAATATCATTTACTTTCATATGTTGGAAACTTGAAAAATTCTAAGGATATGTATGATAAGCTAGCTTGCATGTATGAATTCAAAATATTGAATGAAATCATCTCCTTGAAATATCAACTTAAATATATGAAGATGAACAAAGCGGAGTGTGAAATCCTTCATTATGAGGATATCTCATCTTCGAGCTTAATTCTAGAGAGTTGGGAAAACTATGTTGGACAGGGAGTTGGTGGTGGTAACCCTTATAAATCTCCCTCCTATTTGGGAAACCTTCATTACCACTATAACAAATAACAATTTTCTCCCATCATTTGATGATCTCGTTGGAAAACTCACTCAAGAATAATAAAGGATGATCTCAAGAGGTAGGATACAAAAACATGAAGAAGGAGAGCTCTTTTCTTTCATTACTCATAACCAAGAAAAGAAATGAAAAAGAGTTTCATTTGGTTCAAGGAAGCGTCCTCCTCAAAATTATAATAGAAGGAATGGAAGAGATAGTGAACCATCACACATTGAATGCTACAATTATCACAAGAAATTTCATTATGCTCGAGATTTCCCTTATAATAGCAATGCTCCATGATACATCACTAGAAGCAACAATAATAGGTTTAATAATCGAAGAAGAGGAGATGATCGAAGGGCTGATAATAATGGAAGAGATGAAAGAATAAGATATGATCTCAATGATCGCGATGAAGACCATTGTCCTCAAAAGAAGTCAAGAAATTCCAAGTATGAAAATAATGCAGTTGCTAGTCAATCTCAATATATTCTTATTTTTTCTCTTTCTAGTTCTTCTCATCCAAATTTTCATGATAGTTGGTTGGTAGATACTAGGGCCTCTAGACACTTCCCTGGATATAAGGAAGTCTGGAAGAGAGGGAGATAGGTTTATCATTATTTGGGATAATTATACATATGAAGTGCAAGGCTTTGGTTCAGTTAAGTTTGAATTGTATTCTGGGAAATCAATTATTCTACATGATGTGATATATATTCCGGAACTAAAGAAGAACCTGGTATATATTTTTGCATTGGAAGACAAAGGGATGAAAGTATCTTTAATAAAAGGTAAATTCCTCATATGGCCTGGGGAATCTCATATGAAGGATGCCTTCACATTGGGATCTAGAGTTGAAGGACTCTATAGAGTTAATGGGATCCCTCTACTAGCAATGGTCCATGGCACCAATAACCAATGTGATTTGTGGCATTGCAGGTTAGCACATTTACATTATGATGCCCTATTGAAGTTGAAGAAGCTAGTCTCTAGGATGCCTAATGTTCAAGCAATTCATACTGGAGTATGTCCAGGATGTTCTAGTGGAAAGAAGACAAGGGGACCATTTCCCTAGAGGAGAAATAATATGGATGATAATCTCCAGATCATTCATTCTAACCTTTGTGGAACTTTTCCATTACATTTTCTTGGTGGACATCTCTATTATATCATATTTATTGAATACTTATCCAAGAAAACATGGATCTACTATTTGAAGCATAAGGACGATGCCTTTTATATGTTCAAGGACTTCAAGGAGATGATATAAAATAAAACAAGGAATAAAATCAAGGTCTTCATGTCTGAAAATGGTGGTGAGTACACTTCAAATGAGTTCATTTAATTTTGCAAGAAGGAAGGTATTAAGAAGGAAACAACTGTACCCTACAATCCCTAACAAAATGGAGTGGTTGAAAGAAAGAACAAGTCTTATGTGGAAGCTTCCAGAACTATGATGCGTGATAAAAAAATTCCAAAGTTCATTGGGGGAGAAGCAATGAATACAATAATCTATGTACAAAACAGGGTTCCTCATCAATCTTTGGACAACAAAACTCCTGAAGAAATGTTCACTTGTACGAAGCTCGATAATTATAACCTCAAGATATTTGGTTGCTTCATATACTTTCATGTGCCGAAGGATAATAGGAACAATTTGGAAGCCACCAGAAAGAAATTTATATTTGTTGGTTATTGTGAAAAATATAAAGCATTTATAATATATATTTCTAGCCAAAGGTAGATACAATTTAGCATGGATGTGAACTTTGATGAATATGCTACCCTAGGGAAAGCTATAGATATTTTTCCTCCTCCTCTAAAGGAATATTATGATATGAAAATATTAGAAGTTCCTTCTATGTCGTAATCTGAGAAGGGCATTGTTAATGATCCTATGGACCCCTTGGACTCTCCTCCAAGTAATCCCCCTTCTATGAAGAGACCACTGTGGCTTCGCGATACTTTATAGGATGTTGAAAGTTTCATTCCTACCAAGTGGACCTTTAGAGAAAGTAAGAATCCATGCAGATATCAAGGGTATTTTGTAGCTATAAGCATTATGATCCGGGATTAACCCTCCAAATTTGAAGAAGCAGTGAAAGAATAGGTTTGGAAGGATGATATGGCCAAATAATATTAATCCATTATGAAAAATAATGTATGGGATGTCATGCCAAGACCAAAAGGAAATTTTTTCGTAACCTCGAAATCACTATTCAAAATCAAGC
Source organism: Pinus albicaulis (assembly GCA_034641835.2). Lineage (NCBI taxonomy): Eukaryota > Viridiplantae > Streptophyta > Pinopsida > Pinales > Pinaceae > Pinus > Pinus albicaulis. The sequence goes on along the minus strand of CM076582.1, from coordinate 1,022,638,043 downwards.
ATGGAATGATGGAAGCATTGAAAAATACAAGGTAAGGTTCTTGGTCCAAACGTTCTCACAAAAAGAGGCAAAAGACTATGATGATATATTTATTCATGTAGCCCTATATAATACCATTTTTTCTATAGTTTCCCTTGTTGAAATTCAATTATAGACCCTACATCAGATGGATGTGAAGACAACATTCCTTCATAGCACGTTACAATAAGAAGTATATGTTGAGTAGCCATAGGGATTTGAAGTAAAGGACTAAAAGACATATGTTTTCAGAAGGCACTATATGGCTTGAATCAAGCCCCTAGAGCATGGTACACCCACATATATAGTTACATGATGAAGAATGGATTCACAAGAAGCTCAATCGACCCAAACCTCTACTTCAAAGTGTTCCAAGATATGCCATTGATTTTGGTTTTATATGTTGACTATCTATGTTTGATAGGTAGTGAACTCCTAATGATCGAGTGTAAGAGGGAGCTAGCCTCTGAATTCAAGATGAAGGATCTTGGACTCATGCACTACTTTATAGGCCTCGAGGTGTGGCAAAGGCCCGGTGGGATCTTCCTTTCACAAGGAAAATATTTCATGAAGTTGTTGGAATTATTTGGAATGATAAAATGCAAGTCCTTAGCCACACCGATGGAAGAGTATTTCAACAAGATATGTGGATAAGTTCTAGGACCCGATTTCGCAAATCCATATGAGTATAGATAGTTGATTAGGGCTCTAATGTTCTTATGAACATCCATCTAGACATATGTTATGTTGTGAAAATGTTGAGTCAATTCATGAGAAATTCTCTCCATGCACAATGGGTTTCTGCCAAACACATTTTGAGATACTTTCATGGGACGATCACCCTTCGTCTAATATATTATGCCAGAGATGTTTGTCTACATGGATATACCAATACTTACCTGACAGGAAATGTTGTTGATAGGAAGAGAAATTCTGGTTGTTTTTTTAGACTTGGATCTACCATGATATCTTAGATGAGCAGGAAACATAAGTATGTAGCTTTAAGTATTCTCGAGACAGAGTATATTTCCACTCAGCATGGCTAGTTGCGAAGAAGTTTGGTTGAGGAAGCTCTAATTTGGAGATTTGTTTGAGCAGGTTTTGGACACTACAAAGATATGTTGCGACAACAAGGGTGGGGTCTGATTAGCATAAAATATTGTATTTAATTACAAATTCAAGCACATAAAGAGTAGATATCATTACATTTGAGACATGGTGCATAGAGGAGTCATTAGACTGCATCACATATCGACATATGATAATATTACAAATATTTTCACCAATGCTTTGTCGAAAGGAAAGTTCTTGGTCTTCAAAGAGTAGCTTGGATTGATAGATGTGACCCATCCTGATAAGGGGCGTCGTTGATTGAGAAAATTGAGAATATCTCTTCCCCCTTGGTTGAGCTCCCTAACGAGGGAGTGGAGTGTTGAGGGCTCTTGGATTTGAGGGATATCTATACAATAGGGTACCTCTCTTATTTTTCACCCATAGGGTGTGTGTGATCCTTATCCATTTTTATAAGTGAGGCATCTCCCCCTATCTTGGTCTATGCAGAGTATACCCTAGTTGGAATCATACCCACAATTCTGGCTTGATGGGATTATCCCTCCCAATTTGGCTAATGGGTTGAGGAGGCTTGGGGGTTTGTGATCCTTACCTTTGTTAATTTGAGTATCTCACCCAAGCTTGAATTATGATGCATGTGTTCTACCGTATGACTCTTTAGGGTCATTGCTGGGAAGATGAGTAAGTAATAGGATGGATGTTATCCTTACCTATTATATAGAAAGTGATATCTCTCCCATTTTCATAATGGGATGGTTGTGATCCTTGCTTGGTAAGTTGTATCTCGCCTCCTACTTGATGAGATAACTTGGGGTGAGAATTTCCCATAGGACCTTCCCCACTATCATAGACATGAGGTCATAGTGTCCCATGGGAACTTCCTCATGGTCTCGAGAGGATGGTAGTTGTAGCTCCCCAATGATTCTTCTTCTTTAGATTCAAGAATGTTTTAGCAGATAGAGTTTAGTAGAAATGGGACATTACTTAATGGCAAGATACTTGTGATGATTACATGATGCAGTTATAATTTCTCCCTAGTTGAGAGGAAGTGTTAATTTGGCACCTCAATGAAAAATTCCAATCACTAGACTAGATTCCTCTTTTCAAGAGGACCAATTTTGACCTTTGAAGCATTGGATTCACATAAGGGAAAGTGTATTTTTTGTTATGAAACCCACGATATGACATTTTTCCAAGTCAGCCTAGAGGACAAATTTTCCCTCCTCCAACGCTTATAAATACAAGTCAAGTGACCCTCACTTGGACATCATCATTAAGCATATTCTTCTCTCTTCTTTGGTTTGGTTCGCATAAGTTTGAAGTTTATTCACGGATATTGGCTCGTAGAAGTCTACAATTGCAAGGTTTGAAGCTTGCATGTAAGGATTAGGGTTTTGGTTTGTAGCCTCAGGGTTGACATGAGAATTTTTTGGTTGTGCCACACGCATAAAATCCTATCCACGCAGCCAGAATGCTTCAATTCTACACATGAACACTTGCTCCGTGTGGCCAAGACTTAGGGTTTATGGCGAGAGTGATCACAAATTTGAATATTTGACCACAAGCTTGATTGTTACTCTGATCAGTGTTATTGTTGGCATCATATCTTGGATATTGTTTGGTTAATTTTCATGGATAATTTTGTATTGTCTTATTGTACTCTCTGTTGAACATTTTATGACAATCTAGTACAAGAATAATTTCAAAGGGTTTTCCCTATAGTGGGTTTTTCCTGGTTTTTGACCAAATCGGTGTCTCTTGTTGATGTATTGATTGTCTCCTATTGTCATTGCATTTACTATTTTATCTCCAGTTATTGAATTGTTTATTGGAAGATTAATTGTTATTGAAAAATTTTCTAATTGTATAAGTGAATTAGGCTAAATTAATTGAAACATAATAGAACAATGGAAAAATAACATTGGCTTCTCAATGTAAACTTCTTACTGTAAATCTCCATTTAGAAAGGTAGATTTGACATCCATTTGATATATCTTGACTTTATTGAAACAAACAAATTCCAAAAACATTATAATTGTCGCTAACCAAGTATTTTATGTGTTGAACACTTATGCTAACTACACATATTTCTTAAGTTGTTAACAACCTATGACCAGTAGGGATACCCCACTGTGACTAAAAATGTACCAATCCAAACATAGGAGAAAATAATAGTGGCAGTAGGCTAATTACTCATAGTTAGTTTAGATTTTCTTGTAGAAAATCTAAGAGATAACAACATGTCTAGTCATTATCCATGGGGTGAATAGGTTGCACTAAACTTAGAGATCAAATGCAACAATTATATAATAATCTCCTTATGCACATTATTAAATTTACAATGCACATTTGAATTACAATATCTATCTATTTTTATTAATTCTTAGGTTATTAAACATATGACACTATCTTTTTTTTCACATTTTTATAGGTACATTTGTTCCCTCCTATGTGGGCACATCATTTTTACATTGAGGATGTTGATAATGGATGTGTCACTCTATACTATACCGTGGAAGTCAAGTTTAACCAATATAGTTATGTTAGTTACCGTGATAAAAAACAATAAAAAGAAAGCTAGATTACATCAAAAAAATACAAGAAATCATACAAATAGACTTCCCATCTTATTTTGAAATATATAATAAAAAAATAACAATAATAAAAATTCTTATTAGATTTTAATAAACTTATAATAAATATGCAATGTCAAATTTTAGATTTGAAAAAATTTATAATTCATAATGCATGCCTTTGGTAACCTTTCTAATTATTAAAAATGTTAATTTAAATTATATTATATTTATGAGTAAGTAAATTTGATATATATGTATATATAAAAAAAGAAAAGGGGATATTAGATAAAGAGATTTTAAAAGAGGAGAGAGCCTTACTTTAAAAAAGGTTGGAGAAAAACCACGAAAATACACATACATTTGATGAAAATGATGAACATCAAATTTATAAAAAAAAAAAAAACATAAATTAATAAAAACATTTTTGTGTGTATAAGCATTTTTGTGTTTTATAGTATCATTTAGTAAGTAATGAAATATATACAAACATATCTAATGTGTACAGATATATAAAATAATCAAGAGTGTTTGATGCATACTTGACACTCCTATGGTGGCCAATGTTATCGCTTTATGTGCCAAATTAGATGCCTTATAGGTTAAAGTAGACTTTATGGTTATTCTCTAAAAGTGGACTTTATGCATACGATTTATTGAACACAATACAACATTTTATTCACATCCATGAATGTATAATTAAAATTATCAATGGCCCATAATCCACGTTATCCATGAATGTATAAGTAAAATTATCAATGGCCCATAATCCACGTTAAAAATATAGTTGTTTTAATTATTGTTTTTATAACTAATCAAATGAAACTCATTAAAATAATAAGTTTTAATTAATGATGTCTATGTTTTTTAAAAAGGATGTTGTATTCACATCCATGAATGTATAATTAAAATTATCAATGGCCCATAATCCATGGCACATAATAAGTTTTAATTAATGGTATGTCTCTGTTTTTTACAAAAGATGTTTTTTATTTTAATGAAGAGATTCATTTGTGAAGAATTGTTTCCCAAATAAATTTAATGTATTTTTTTTTTCAAAATTTTATTATTAATATTTAATATGAATAAACATTTTAGAATTAGTTTTTTTTCAATTAATAGTTATTAGATAAATTTATTTAATATTATAATTGTTATTAGATAAATTTACTTTAATATTATAACTGTTATTAGATGATTTTTTTTAAATATTATAATTACACAAGCTAAATATTTTAATAACATCGATAAATACATAATTAGAATTATCAATGGACCATAATCCACATTACAATAATGGTTGTAGAACTATTGTTTTTATAACTAATCACATGAAACTTATTAAAATAATAAGTTTTAAACTCATTAAAATAATAAGTTTTAATTAATTGTATTTTATGTTTTTTAAGAAATTTTTAGTTTTAATGAAGAGATTAATGAGGAACATTTTTTCCTCGTATTATCTCTTAAATGAATATAATGTTTTTTATTTTTCTTTAAAAAATGTATTATCTCTTAAATGAATATAATTTTTTTTGTTCTTCATTTAAAAAAAAAATTATTAATAATAATGTGAATAAATATTTTGAGATTAGTTTTTTTTTGTTTTTATTAATTGTTATTAGATGAATTTATTTAACATTATGATATTAATTGTTATTAGATGAATTTATCTAATATTGTAATTATTATTTTTGTAAGTAAACATATTTACATTATATTAACATGGCATAAATACATAGTTTACAATTTTGAGAGCAACTTTTGTATCCGTGTGAGGAAACTAGAGAGAAAACCCAAAAAATATATGTCCTTGGAAGGGGAAACCAAAGCCCAAGTCCTTTAAACAGGTTACATTTGTAATTGAGTTGACAATGATCAAAATGTAAAACCATGAGCCTAGCAACCCTGTGCCACTTGCATAAGAACCATAATTGACAATGAACAAAATTTGAAACAGTAAGCCTAGTCACTCTTCACCAAATGTCTATGAACTAGACCAAAATTGTGGCTTTGTACCAATTTCTGGTGAACCAAACCAAACCAAGATTTTCCGACCTATGGCATGTCATGGAGTCAAAGAGGTTAACATTTTCTGGTGGAGGGACTGCACTGGAGTTGCATTGAATACATGTTGGAGTCGTCATGCACCTAAGCACTACCTTGAGCATGTGCATTGTCAGAGTCTAGCATAATTTCTTCAAAAATGTAACGCCCATATGGACTGGGATGGGGAGGTGAGGAGGGGAGAGCATCAATAGTCAGAGGGGAAGGAAAATGTGAAGGGGGGGGAGGGGATGTCAAAGCTTAGTTGACGGGAGGTGATGGCAAGCCAACAGGAGGGGACTACGAGGGCGAAGGGGCAGGAGAGGACAGGGATGGAACGTTTGTGGGAAATTCAATTTTAAGATCCCTCGCCCTTCGTATTAGGAAGGTGTAAGAGTGGTTATCAAAGATAGAGAGCTCAGTTATCTACCCTATGGCCCTATATTTCTCTTGCTCCCTCTCATTTACCTAGAAAGCAAGGATATTGCGGAGATCCCAGAGTTTTGGTCGACCTCTGCGAGTCTCTTCCTCCTCAATCGCAAGTACCTGACGTTGAATGTAAATTGGTATGCTATGGTCGAAAAAAGAGGCTTCATCAAAGGTGGTGGGGGGACATTCACGACCTTTCCCTCTATCGAGACATCGCCCACGACCTCTGTTGCAATTCATGGAAGGGTGACAACGGTCAAAGGAAATAGAGCAGGAGTCAAAGAAAGTGGAGGAAGCCTCGAGTAAAATAGCCAGGGGATTAAATTTTCAAGAGGCCATGTCACTTTGATTTTTATTACCAGATTTTCTAGACGAGAGAGCGGAGTTGGGGTATGGGGTCAGAGTTCTCACGGAGAGTGTTTTAGGGCTCATTGTTGACACTTGGAGGGAGACCCACGCCGAGTGGGGCGGCCTGTCATTTGGGTTGGGGGATCGTGGCAAGCTCTTGTCAAACACCCGGATCCAGGGGATTTAATATTATAATTTCGATGATTACATATGTTAAATATTTTGATAACTTAAGAAAAAATCATTAATAAAGATCAAACATATTTTTCTATACATAAAATTTGTACATGTTTACCAAAGGTGAAGTGTTGTGTTGTATCATTGATGTTAATCAAACATCAAACACACTTCAAAAACTATTTAACTCAAAAGAGTAACCCACATATTTATTAAATATAAAAAATATGACTATATAATAAAAAATAAATAAATAAACCCTTTAATACCAATAACATATTTATAAAATATAACCAACACATTTATAACACCCACATAGTTGTGATTATGACCAAAATTACAAAATAGCGAACTTTTGAATTAACAACAATGTCCGTCACAACCTTAATCTAGACAAACCACATATAATGCCATGAATATTTGCAATGCTTGATTCAATTCATAAGTTTGATTTCAACATGACTTAATCATTTATATCAATAAACAACATAAGGAACATTATGCTAGGTGGCAAAACTTCACATTAATAAAACAACAAGTAATAATTGACATTGAGTGTGGGAAAAACTAGATTCAAGTAAATTGTCACCGTGTTTGGTGTTTATTGTTAGACAACTAGTCAAAATGCCAATGAATTTTTCCTATAGTAAATGATCACCTCGGTTGACATGGTAAAACAATATTGAGAACTAGAACCCAACGTAATAATATGTTTCATACTATGTTGTTTGCAATTTTCAAGACAAAGGTTCTAAAACCAAATGTAAGGGTGGATTGTGAATTTGCATGTACCTAACATGAACTACTATTTTAAGATTAAATGTGAAAGAAAAATGATCAACCTTAAAATTATTATTATATGGTAAATTGAATGATTTTTTAGATTCAAGACTAAAGAATGAAAAGAAACAATTTTAAAGTTTCGTTTTTCTTTGTTATCGTGTTCATGATTTTCTTGCAAAACTAGGCTATGGCCTAACAAACCATGACCAAGGGCATTTAAGGTGTCAAAATCACTTGGAGATCACAGTTAGTCTAGGAAATACCAACCCTTAACATAGTTATAACTATCGTTGTTTTAATTATCGGTTTTAAAACTAATCAAATGAAACACATTAAAATAATAAGTTTTAATTAATTATATGTCTATGTTTTTACCAAAATATGTTTTTTATTTCAATGAATAGATTCATTTAGGAAGATTTTTTTCCTAAATAAATTTAATATTTTTTCTTCATTTAAAATTTATTATTAATATTTAATATGAATAAACATTTTAGAATTAATTTTTTTTCTTTCATAAGTGTTATTAGATAAAATTTTTAATATTACAATTGTTATTAGATGAATTTTTAAATATTATAATTACACATATTAAATATTTTAATAGCATTGATAAATGCATAATTAAAATTATGCATGGACCATAATCCACATCACAATCATGGTTGCATGGTTATAGAATTAATTTTTTTATAACTAATCACATGAAACTCATTAAAATAATAAGTTTTAATTAATTGTATTTTATGTTTTTTAAAAAATATATTTTTAGTTTCAATGAAGAGATTAATGAGGAACATTTTTTCTTCATATTATCTCTTAAATGAATATAATGTTTGTGTTCTTATTTTAAAAAAATTATTGTCTCTTAAATTAATATAATGTTTTTGTTCTTCTCTTTTTTACAATTTTTTGAGATTAGTTTTTTTGTTTTTATTAGATGAATTTATTTAATACTATGATTGTTATTAATTGTTATTAGATGGATTTATCTAATATTGTAATTATTTTTTTGTATGTAAACATATTTACGTTATGTTAACATGGCATAAATACATAGTTTACAATTTTGAGAGCAACCTTTGTATCGGTGTGAGGAAACGAGAGAGAAACCCCAAAAAATATATGTCCTTGGAAGGGGAAACCATAGCCCAAGTCCTTTAAGCAGGTCACATTTGTAAGTGAGTTGAAAGTGATAAAAATGTAAAACCGTGAGCCTAGCGACCCTGTGCCACTTGCTTAAGAACTAGAATTGACAATGAACAAAATTTGAAACAGTAAGCCTAGCATCTCTTCACAAAGAGCCTATGGACCATACCAAAATTGTGGCTTTGTACCAATTTCATATAAACCGAACCAAACCAAGATTTACCAACCTATGGCACATCATGGAGTAAAAGAGGTTAATGCTTGTTGGTGGAGGGAATGCACTGGAGCTACATTGAATCCATGTTGGAGTCACCATGCACCTGAGCACTCCCTTGAGCATGTGATCGTAGTTTGCCAGAATTTCTTCAAAAATGTAACACCCATATGTACTGGGACGAGGAGGTGAGGAGGGGAGAGCATCAACAGTTGGAGGGGAAGGAACATGTGAAGGAGGGGGAGGGTTTTTCGAATCTCAGTTGACATGAGGCGATAACGAGCCAATAGGAGGGGACTGTGAGGGAAAAGGGGCAAGAGAGGACGGGGATGGAACGTTTGCGGGAAAGTCAATTTTAAGATCCCTCGCCAAGTGTTTTAGGGAGGTGTAAGAGAAAGCAGAGGAATCCTTGAGTAAAATAGTTAGGGGAATACATTATCAAGAGGCCATGTCACTTAGAGTTTTATTACCATACTTTCTAGGCGAGAGAGCAGGGTTGGGGTATGGGGTCGAAGTTCTCACAGAAAGGGTTTTAGGGCTCATTGATGACACTTGGACAGAGACCTGTGCCAGGTGGTGGGCATTTTCATTTGGGCTGGGGGATCATGGAAACCTCCTGTCGAACACCCAGATCCGGGGGATATAATATTATAATTGCGATGGTTACATATGTTAAATATTTTGATAACTTAAGAAAAAATCATCAATAAAGATTAAACACATTTTTTTATACATAAAAGTTGTACATGTTTACCAAAGGTGAAGTGTTGTGTTGTATCGTTGATATTAATCAAACATTCAACACACTTCAAAAACTATTTAACTCAAAAGAGTAACCTGCATATTTATTAAATATAACAAATACGATTTTATAATAAAAAATAAATAAATAAATAAACCCTTTAACAGCAAAAACATATTTATCAAATATAACCAACACATTTATAACACTCACATAGTTGTGATTATGACCAAAATTACAAAATAGTGAACTTTTTAATTAACAATAATGTCCATCACAACCTTAATCTAGACAAACCACATACAATTCCATAAACATTTTCAAGTCTTGATTCAATTCATAAGTTTTATTTGAACATGACTTGGGCATTTATTTCAATAAACAACATAAGGAACATTATGTTAGGTGGAAAAACTTCACATTAATAAAACAACAAGTAATAATTAACATTGAGTGTGGGAAACACCAACTGAATGTAAAGTTTCACCATGTTTGGTGTTTATTGTTAGACAATTAGTCAAAATGCCAGTAAATTTGTCCTCTATCAAATGATCACCTTGATTGACAGGGTAGAACAATATTGAGAACTAGAACCCAACGTAATAATAAGTTTCCTACTATGTCGTTTGCAATTTTCAAGACAAAGGTTCCAAAACTAAATGTAAGGGTGGATTGTTAATTTGCATGTACCTATCATGAACTATTATTTTGAGATTAAATGTGAAAGCACATTGATCAACCTTTAATTATTATTATATGGTAAATTGAATTATTTTTTAGGTTCAAGATTAAAGAATGAAAATAAACAATTTTAAAGTTTTGTTTTTCTTTGTTACCGTGTCCATGACTTGCCTATAAAACTAGGCTATGGCCTAAGAAACCATGACCAAGGGCATCTAAGTTGTCAAAATCTCTTGGGGATCGCAGCTAGCCTAGGACATGCCAACCCTTAACATAGCTAGCTCTTTTTTGGTGACTCCCCTTAACTACGAAAATTTTTAAACCTTGGATGTCTTACAAAACAAAATCCTCAAATTCTAATCGTGCTAGTGTAATTTGAAAAAACATTTTATATTATTAATATATGATTAAAAAAAAAATTGAATTTTAGTACTTGTAAGAATTTTAAAGTTTCAAATATTTTTTTATGTTTAAGTGTAGATGTGAAATGCATAACTCTAAAAAATCACTACTAAAAACTTGTTATAATAAGAATTATTTTTACAAATTTAATATGCGTAAAGTTATCATTATATACAAGGGTGGCATGAGCAGGGGTTTAGGTCACACTTCCAACAATGTTGCTAAAGCTTATGCCTTATATCAGGGTTTTAGGTAAGTTGTGAATCTGGGAATTCAGGAGGTGGTTGTTTTCGGTGATTCCTTGAATATAATTCACCACTTATATTCAATATATCTCCCCTAATATAAAAATTTAAGTCAATATTTCAATAATATTTATCAATTATATCAGTCTATCCCCAAGAATAAATGTCTCCATGCTCTTAGATAAAATAAACCCAAGGTTGATCACATGGCTATTTTGGGGTCGAGGCTAAATCAAGGTGAACTTTGGTGGCAGGGTCAAAAGGGGTGTGTCCTCCTTCCTTAATGGTCAATCAGGAGACTCCAAAATCAAAGCGAAGGACTAATTCCTTGGGATTTACTGTAACATTTTGATGCTTTGCAAATTTCGGTTTTTGTTAGGTTAATATTGGCGAATGTACAAGTGGAATATTGTAGATATTGTGGCATTTTGTTCAAAAGCTTCAAGGTTAGAATTATATATATGGTCATTGATACATACTTTGTTTCTACCATGTCCACCAGTTTCAACTTGCTTATGTAAATCATATATCTAAATTGAGCTTTAGCTTAGTTTATTTTAATATAATTAATATTCCTCGTTCTTGTTAAAAAAATATTATCATTATATAAAATTGGAGGAATAATTATTTTGTATTTAACGATAATAAATTTATTTTTTTATCAAAAATAATTAAAATAATTAAGAATAAATAGATATTGCAATTCAAAAATTAATTTAAAATATTATTAAAATCAAATAATCATTGATTGAATCATTTAATCAAAAGTTTGTAAACATGTTTAATCAATTTGTTGTATTTTCTTGCACAACAAATAATTCACCTTGAAAAATGTTTAAATGTTATATATTTTCATTAAGTTAACTTAGTATTGCATCTAGAGACACTCTATAGTTCAATATGGGAAAATGTTGGCACGTAATGTTATATCTATTACGCCAAGAAGCGCTCTAAGTCTAGTATGGGGAAGATGTTTTCACATAATGTTCAATATAAAAATAATAAAATAATACTTACATTAACAAATTAAAAATATTAACAACAAAAAAATTAATGTCAGACATAAACAAAATACTTCAATTTCCACCATAATTTTACATCAACTTTATATAAAGAGATAAAGTATTTAAAAGAATCACTTTTTAGCATGAGGAGATATGCAATTTTTTCACTACTTAATATGGGGTTGACATAAAATAATATTATTGAAATTACATGATGTGTAATTCATTTTATGTTAAGTTTACATGTAATATTTAAAATAAAAATATATTAACAAAAAATATTCTTACTATAAGCTATAAGTAAAATATTTCAATGTTCACATTAAATAACATAATTTTATATAAACTTTATAAACAGAAAAATAAATGAATTTAAAAGATGTGTGATTTATTTCATTCTTTATATGGAGTTGATATATAAGATTTAAAAAACATTGGTAACAAAGAAAAGTTTAATGTACATTATAAATCAAATGTTTCCATATCCATGTTGAGTAAAAGATTTTAAGACACAAAAAGGGTGAGAGGATTCTTATTCCATTAATAGGTGTTTTAATTGAGGTATGAGAGAGATTTGTAATTATTTCAATGATTAATATAGATTTTATATGTAACTTTTTTAAAAATATTAACAATAAAAATAATTAAATACATGTATATAGAAGAAAAATATTAATAATAAAAATAATTCTATATAGAGAGATGATATGTAACATTTTTAAAAATATTAATAATAAAAATAATTCAATGTATGCATCCCCGCATATATATATATATATGGAGAAAGAATACCCAATGGATATATGTTTTCAATTTCATAATATGAGGGACATGTATTAACTTTTTAATGTGGAGAATGTGAATCATAAATAATATATTTCAATGTCAACTATGTATATATTATAGAAAACAAGTGAGAAAAATGAATATTATAGTTAAAAAAATTTATTACTATGTTGTTTAAAAATAACATAGATCCATTTTAATTTTGGATTTACCAAAATTCAAGAGGAATCAAATCTCTCAAGGTACAACCCTTCCTAAAGTTTTGCACTGAGAAATAGGCTTGCATCTTGAGATATTTGATTCCACTAGGCCCTTTGTAGATCTCGAGTTAAGATGGATCTATGTGGGTGACAAAAAAATGAAATGACTATAGTGACAGTTAAACATTATATGGTATCTCACATTTAAATTATTTCTATATTTAGATTTGATTTAAAAATGCACAAATAATTTATAATATTAATTGTTAACATGCGCAATACATTTCATAAGTCAAACAATATCAACATCAATGTGATATGAAAAGACATAATATACATTAATGATAATACTCAACTATAATGTGTCAAAGTAAATTAGTGATACATCTTAAATTTTATTTAAAACAAATAAATCATCAATAATATAACTAATTAACACATACAAAACATATTTGCATCATTACCTTTGCCACTAAAGTCATAGGCATCAATACTTCCACAAGATAATAATATATAATGTAGCATCTAATATATAAATTCACTATAAGGTCGTGGAGGTAGCGTAGTGGTAAAGTCGGCCTCGTAATGACGAACCGGTCTTGTGTTCAATCCCGAGCTAGGCCGTAGCTCGTCGTGCGAGTAGTTAGTCTAAACCGGGCCAAGCCCACTACCTTTTATATTTTTGAATTGGTTGATAGGAACGAGAGAGAATGAGAAATGGCGATTAGGGTTTATGATCCCAGGTTTCTTTGCGGCGCTGGGTCGATCGCTCCCCTCGGCATTAACGATTGGGGGCTACGCTCTGGCCTGAAGGTTCTGGTCCCCATCCGCGGACTCCCCTCCATCAACAATCCTCCACACTTTTTGCAGAGCCAGATTCTATGAGACCTTTGCAGATTCAAATCCATCTAAAACTTTCTCTCGCCCGGGATATAGACTAGTCTCTGGGACTCATGCAGTCAGCACGACCATCAGTAACAAAGCAATTTGCATTCAAATTGTAGCTCACAGTGCTGATTTCTGCGTTGTCAACATAGATCCATTCTTTGCAACCACTTCAGGCGACACTACAACAGTTAAGTTCATAATCAGCTTTAGGGTCCCATTTGAAGCACTGTATTGGGGTTCTTCTCCACTCCTTCGGGCTACTGCCGACATTGCTGAAGGCAAAGCACCGGGGGCTTTCACTGTTAATCTAGCCACATTAGATATTGATCGAGTTAATACTATTCTCCACAGCAAAGCGGTGGCCAGCTGCTGGACAAGGGATGCTTTGGAACATAGGATCCAAGCCGATGAGTCTTCAAACTCATCCCCTACTACTTGTCAGAAGCAGATCCGCTTCTCGGACCAGTGAGTTCTGCCAGCAGGAGCAACAGCGTTTCAGATCCAAATCACTCTCCTCTCTGGCAAGACGTTGTTGTAATGGGTGCGTGATACAGATCTTGTGCAGGATCTTTTGTACAAACTCGAACTCCGGCTGGGGATCCCCTCCTCTTACCAGAGATTTTTGTATAAAGGTAAACAACTAGAGGACTCTCTTCCCCTCTCCTTTTACTATATTCAAAGGGATGCTTCTATTATTTTTACCCTTCGTCTAAGAGGAGGATCCTTTGGGCAGACCTCCTCTGCCCCTCCATTCTCTTATAAAGATGCAGCCCAACCACAGTCCTCTTCGAAGGCAGCTCAACCAACTATGGTTCCCAAGCCATTCTTAGTTGATAAACTTGAGGAAGTTCCTTCTATCGAACTCTCTCATCCTGTGATTGTCGATCATTACCAGAAATTTGCAAAAACCGCAATCATATGCAGATTTAATGGTCTATGGCCTCGCATCCCAGATTTATATCAATGGATCCACACCAACTGGACTAATAAAAGCAAGATCTACTTATGCTCGAAAGGCTTTTTCATTGTGGCGTTTGATTTAAATGAAGATTACTAGAAAGACTTAATAGGAGGCCCTTGGTTCTGGGGTTCGGATGGGCTCTTCCTCACCCATGGTTTCCAGACTTCGACCCCTCCACAGCTGTCATCACCAAACTTCCCATCTGGGTCAGGCTCCCAAACCTTCCAACGCATCTGTGGCACATATCTGTTTTCTTAGCCATTGGAGACACCTTAGGCCGCTATCTCGCTACAGATACCTCAAGAAGGGAGAAAGGAATCTACACCTACGACAGATTGTGTGCAGAAATAGATATAAGCAAAGGATTGCCGGATCAAATCAACCTCAAGTTTGGAAACTTCCATTGGACCCAAACCTTGGATTACTAAAATACAGCCTTCTCCTGCCGCCATTGTCATCAAATAGGGCACTTACAAAATGCATGCACCCAGTTCCTCGGCAAAAAGAAGAATTTGAATCGCAAACCCAAATCTAAGAGCCGGAACTCCTGTGTACCTCCCCCCATGGATGATACAAACTCCTCCAGCTCAGATGAGGAGGAAATTGAAACAAATGGGGAGAACCTTGGGATTCTGATGGACGCTCCCCCAGCCAGTGTTGCAGATCCCTCTGCTCCTCCGATCTCTTAGAAATGCTCCCACGTGTCTTCATCCTCGGACTCGGATAAGGATATTCTGCCCCCAATGCCGGATAGTCTACAACTAGTCATGGCTCAGCCAAGCTCCACCGGCTGAATCAAAGTAAGTAGGAAAAAAGGAAAAAAATGTCATATGGCAGAATCCACCCACTCTGGGTAGATAACTCTGTCTAGCTTTAGTTCTTCTAATCTCCTTGTTATTTCTGCTCATTATGTAGTTGTCATTCAGGAGTGAGGTAGATAGTCTATCACCTTCAGCTCCCATGCATCTCAGCTTCGCTTGCTTGCAAGCCTGATTGTACTATATGTTTTATTTCTTTTAATAGAATTAGCCATATTCAGAAAATATATATATATATAAATTCACTATTAAATTATATCACCTGATGCTGCCATAAAATTTGTAGCGTCAATAGAAAGTGTAATGGGCATTGTAGTTAGTCAAAAAACTACTAAAGGAGATGGTGGTTTGTCAATTTCTAAAGGAGAAGATTGTGGTTAATTTAGTGTCAGTGCTAGAGGTGATGTTCAATATGATGTTGGAGCCAAAGATGGTGATCAATCTACTCATGAATAATATGGTATTTAATCTACTTATGGAGGAGATAGTGGTCACTCGACTTGTGGAAGGGTATGTGGAGTTGGAGGATCATTGTCCTAAAAAAAACAAATATGAAAAGGATAACTAGTGACCCCTCATCCTCTAGAGTAGGTTGAGGACGCCGAAAAAATCAAGTGTCAACAATGTCATATCACATGGAAGGGTTTCCCATATCATTAGAAGCTCAAGGTCCCATGAGGTCTCCCTAGCTCATGTGATGATCACTTTGTGGTGAGCCATCAATGCAAATTTTTAATCAATAATATCTTGATGAAATCTATAATTTATCTCGGGTATCATGTCATGTATTTACAATTAAGGAAACTCATCAACCTTAGTCATCTCATCATCTTTTTGGAGAGGCACCTTCCCAAGATACATGCTAGTGTCGACAAAATAGTAAACAATAATATTAAGACAATTTAAAGAAAATGTTACAATAATTGAACATTCATTAAATAGGATTTAAAAATGTAAATGATTAATGAAAACATAATGATAATAGTAGACAATTAAGGAACTCATCAACCTTAGCCATCTCGTCATCCTTTTGGGGAGACACCTCCAATATATGTGCAAAAATATACAAAATAGTAGACAATATTATTAATACAATTTAAATAAAATGTTACAATAAATTAACATGCTTTAAATAGATAAAATAATAATAATAATAAAATATGTAAATGATAAGTAAAAATATAATAATAATAATACACAATTAAGGAAGCTCTTCAACCTAAGTCATCTCATCATCTTGTTGGCAAGGAACCTCCCCAAGATACATGCCAATATCTACAAAATAATAAACAACAATATTAAGATAATTTAAAGAAAATGTTACAGTAAATTAAATATGCATTAAATAAGATTAAAAAATATGTAAATTGATCAATGAAAATAATAATATTATCTCTCGAATTGTGTGGCTTCACTTGGCTAAATAGAATGTTTACAACTCCTCGCTATTCCATCCCTTGTATAAGTTTTGCACATGATCAAGGAAATTATCATCCTCACTAGATAACACATTTAGAACATTTGAACTCACTAACCTACATGGGAACTGTTGGGTCAATTTACTGTTGTAAACTAACGCAAGTATTTATTATCAATCTGGGTTAGTGGAACTTAGAAGCATCCCCAAATTATATTGGTTTCAGTTGTCGTTAATTTAAAATATGGTTTATTAATGATTAGGGAAATGCATATTACAAATATAAATCTAACTTAAGCAATTTCTAAATTCAAATGTGTAATCAAAAGCAGAAGAATCTCCCAACTTAACAGATTTGTTTGTCCTTCTCTAACACGATTACCTTATGAATTAGAAATCAAAAACTACTTAATTGAACAATAGATTAAGATACATGAAGTAATAATTGAAGAGGCTCTTCACTGAAGAGGTCATGATTGTCCTTCATCATATATTCATTTATCATTAATGCTATTGTTAGAAACAGGAATTCAGGAAAGCATGTAAAATCATGTAAAGATGAATTCTAACTAAAGATCTTGATTAGATAGAAATAATGTTTAACTTAAACATTTGTTTGTCCTTTCATATGCAAGTTAAGAATGATCATTAAATTCATCAATAATCATAAATAATCAACATAAACAAATTAAGCATAAGAAAACTAATTCAGAAATTGCAACTACAAATAAACTAAGAAGTGCACTTAGCTCGATGTGGGGGCCCTCCACCCTTGCCTCGCACACTGAAGGTTAATTTAGCTACTTAAAACTTCAATCAAACAAAAAGAATATAACAACAGTAAATATGATAGAACAGATCTTCAATTATGTCTCCAAGTCTCAAAAATAATAATGTTAATTCATACAAGTTCTACATATCAATGCCTTCAAAGTTTGAGGCTTAAATAGATAAAGTATCTAACAAAATCATCAAAAATAGCTCCTATAGTCATAAATATTATTATCTTATGAAATCAAGTCGAATTCATCCATCAGATCCATTAAAATCTAGAAAATCCCACAAAATAAGAGTTTTGACCTAGTTCTAGGGATCCTTCATAAAGGCAGGTCTTGTTTGACCGCCTTTGACCGGGCCTATTCAAGCTCAGTTTGACTATACCAATAGGTGTAAACTTATTCTTAGTTCCCAAACCCTCTATAAATATATCTAGCTCGAGCCCAAGTGTCCTGCAAATATGAAAACCATAAGGCCATTACAGGAATTTCTGATGCTGTCCAAAAATGCACTTAAATTTCAATTTTTACAAAAATATCTAATAATTGAAAAACATAATTTAAATACCTATATATGCATCTTTTTGTCAAAATAAGGTGGATATGAAGGTGAATAGATGGATAGTATGACTAAATAAGATGTATTTCATAAACAAAAAGAGATAAAAAAATGAGGGCCAACATCTCCCCCAAACTGATGATCAAGCATGTCCTTGTGCTTTCTTTTTCCTTTTTGACATTTTGAGCTCTAGTGTTGATCCCATTCCTGATCCTGAAACTTCCTGTTGTGCTGCATATAGAAGACAATCCATATCTTTGCATTGTTATTCTTTGTAGATGTAGGTCTTAACCTTTTGTTTCTCATATTTAGCCTTCTAGGAATTTTTCTCCTGAAGCCACCTAAATGCTTGTATATAGAGAAAAAAAAATGGTTTTCTACTTTCCCATTTCTCCACTTATCTTCTCATTTTATTTAACCAATTTATCATTAGTTATCTTATAGGTTTCATTTTCTTCTTTCATGTGCCTCTCCATGATTTTGCTTACCCCCGAGATATTAGTTAATTCTCTGAATCTGCTAAGGTTTTCATCTTCCTCCTTGGTCTTTTTAGAAAATGAAGTAGCTTCCACCTCATTATTTTCAAAATAGGAATCTCTGTCTACAGGATATTCTTAAACTTATTGCTGCAACCTCTCAAGGATTTCATTTACTTGTTTAGTTAAAGGAGATGTCTCTATGACTTGCACTTCTGGTTTTGCTGAATTCCTCTTTTTTTGTCTTCTAGAAATGGTTAAAAATCATGCTTCCCTCTCTACCATAATTGTCTCCTATGTTTCTTTGATCTGCTTTTAGGATATAGAGGTGAATGCACAATATTTCTTGTTTCCTTTGTTGGTTTAAGTTTTTTTTCAGTGACTTGTTCTACAACTTATTTTCAATCAGGAAATTTTCCCAAGCCATTCCCTTAACTTTTAGCTTATAATCCACAAGGATTTTTCTGAGCTCCTGGTGAAATATTTGGGCTTCTTTGGTTTTGGTCTCAGATTTTACACTCTCAATCATCTTCATAAAATTTTTATAAAAGAAGTAAGGAAAATTGATCCCGATATCTCGATTAATATGTTGTAGTAACCTAACATGATATAGGTGTACTACACTATTTTTGTTATCACAAGTGAAAAAATTTTGAATTATCAAAACTAGCTCTGCCCAAGGTTCACTGAACCACTCCCTTGGAATCCCCTTTGACCTATCAAAAGAACCCTTTCTGTTTTTATCCAAGAATAATGTCCAACCTTTGTCTTTGAAATGCAATCCCTTGTTGTATAGTTCACCTGATGATGGCAACTCTAAAGCTTCAAAAATATATTCTGGAGTCAAAGGAATATGTAAACTACCCACCATGGTTTCATTCTGTTTGTAATTGTCTATAAATTCTCTTGTGATATCCTCATTGTGCCCTTTGAATTTTTGAATAAAACCTATTAAGAATGACTCGTAAATTTTCTCAATTGTTTCCCTACTCCAATGTTCAATTTGAAAATTTTTGGGTTTTGTTCTTGAAGTTATATTGTCTGAAAACCATTTGATGTACCCATATACTTTCATTAAATTCATATTTGTAAACAAAAATTCAAGTACTAGATTTTATCACAGTAGTAAGGCTTACCTCTTATTTACTGCTCTTGCCAATCAATCCTCTATTTTCCCTTTGAAAATGTGAGCTTACTGCTTCAAATAAACACAAGATTTGATAAAGAGGTTTAAGAAAACATAAAAAATATCATGTTTCTATTATCCTACTCTCCATTTGATTCTCTGTCTTTTTAAAAACAATCCCCTACCTCTCTTTTGTAAAAAGATTTGACTGTGTAAAAAAATGATTTTTTTTTATACAACAGTGTCTTGTCACCCTTCGATTTCATACAAAATTATTTTCCAAAAGCATAGCATGATGTGTCTAATATAAACTCATTGTTTATGCAAGAGAATAGCTCAATCATTTCGTCAAAAATATCATAATGAGTTCATTTTTTTCCTTCAAACATTCAACAGACAAGCATAGCATGATGTATCTAATATAAACTCATTGTTTATGCAAGAGAATAGCTCAACCATTTCATAAAAAATCTCATAATGAGTTCACTGTTTTCCTTCAAACATTCACCACACTTTGTCCTCTGCTATGTAAAAATACAAAAACATGTTTGACTGTGCCTTCTAAACCAATCTTTCTTCACAAATCCTGATTCGAATTCTTCTACCAAGTGTGCAAATAAAATTAATCTATTACACAACTCAATTAAAACGAATTCACTTGTGAAATTCAAACCAAAATTCTCCATTATTTGTTTTAATTTATTTTGAAATAGAAGACTGTGTATGAGGACGTGTTCAAGCTTACATGTCTTTGCAATGAACCTTGTGATCTTCTGTGGTGATCCTCATGATCTTCCTTCTAGTTTAATTGAGGTCTCTGTGTTTCAATCAATGCCAATCTCATCAAAATCCTCACTCAATATTTTACCATTTACTCACTTAATCAACAGAAGATTTAGTTGCTAACTGATGGCAGATTACTTATGAATGGTGTCAAATCATTATGTGTGGTGTCAAAAACAAAATATAACGCAATGACAAGCTTTAAAGATAGAAATAGAGAACTCCTTTTATAACTCTTAGTTCGTTTTAACAACCGTAAGAATTATTCATGCAACCCATCATTATTTTGAACAACCAAATCTGAGTCTGCTTCTTACCTTATCCTTCACGAGATTTTTCCTCATGATAGCATGGTTTCTTGATAAATTTTCCATATTTATTGGCTTGAAAATTCTGTCAACTCCCTTATCACTCTATTCCTCTTCACTGCTATATTTCCTACCTTCTGCAGTGTGTTATATCTCTTCTATTCTCCTCACAGTTTTCTTCATTGTCTCCTCTCAGCTTCTGCGTTTTTTTTTTCTCACAGAGTTGCAAAAATGGATGTGTGCTTTGATTGCATGCCCTCCTTCTCTCACTAAGCCTTCGAAAGGCGATGATGGTGAAAAATGCAGTGTATATCAGTTGTTTTGGGTCTTAGTAATGGCGGAAATGTTCTCAACAGTTTACACAGTTTTGTGATATGGCGTTTGAAATTGTTTTGACCTTTCATCAACCACCACTTAACTGGTGCATGTGTGACTTTCCCTTGACTGTCATGCTGACTCCGGTGTACATTCTGTCCTTTGCTTCACTTATTATGTAGCCCCTTTCACATTTTACTTTCATGCTTTGCATTGATGACCATGTCTACTTCCATCCTCCATTGAAACGCATCATCTCAAATTGCATATGCGCCATCATATTGCTTGTATTCACATCACCGTATGCCATCATTTCTTCATTCCTCCATTGTTTCATGTATTATGGTATCATCATAGTTTCATCCATAGCATACATCATTGTCATGCATTTGTTTGTCATAGCATCATACTTTAGGTTAGTTTTAATTCACTGTTTATATTATGATTGCGCACTTGCTCCATTACCTTAGCTTATCACCATTTATGATTGCGCTCTTTGCATTTTGTTTTGTTGTTTGAAATAGTTGTGCTATCATATGATTTTGAACTTTAGGTTTGCTCTTTTAATTAATTTTTAAAATTAACCAATGAAATGGTCATATTTTAAAATTAAATATTTATAATGATACTAACCTCTTGTTTGTTTATTGTAGGTCCTCCAAGGGTTTAATGTTAGATTTTTGTTTATGATTCTTTTGTTTAGAAAAATAGGGTAGGGTATGGTATGGATAGATTATGGAATGTTTTATTGAGTAATTAGGATAGTGTTATGGATATGGATATGGATATAATAGGGCTAAAAATCATAAATGATGAAATGTAGGTGATGAAAGTGTAGGTGATAAAAATGCATAACTAGTACTAAATTAGCTTTACAATTCTAGAATATTTTCACAAAAAATTAAAATTTTAAAAGCAAATTTTACTTACTGTACTTGTATTCCCTCAACCATTTGATGTTCATGATGGTCTACATTGTGTTTATTGTTACAATGGCTCTTGTAGAATATGTAGAGACTTTATTTCTTCTTTGCATATGATTTGATTTGGAATGATGTTGTTCATATCCCTTTTGCAGGTTAAACTTTGACATTTTAGATCCCTTCTGATATGATCTTCATTTGATGTAGCTCGGGTCCCTTCTGATATTTTGTATTTTCAGGTCCCTTCTAGTGTAATTTGCAATAATGTTTGAAAATTTCTTCTATGGTAATGATACAGGTCCCTTTCTGAATAATTTTCACAATAACATTTCAAGTCTCTTCTATACATGTTGAATGATGTACCAGGTTCCTTTGTAATTGCAGTTCATATTCCGTCTTCAATTCAGCTGCTGAAATTATCTTCATATTTTTTTATTACACACCTTCCTCCAAGCTGATGATTAAGTCTACGATGTCTTGGAAGGTATATCTGCAAAAATATTTAGAAAAATAAAATGAAAACAAAAATAGAATTCACATTGGCCAAACAAGTTGGTTTTCCAACATGAATTCGAGTTTGTATTATGCCAGTTTCCTGGATTTTCACAACCAAAGTCTTTTATTATTTTTTTATTTTTTATCATTGTTCTTCTTCCCCTGGAACTATGGGAGGCATATTGCTATGCTTCCCCATTAGTTCAAGATCTGAATATATCAAAAAATTTCTCAGAAAATACTCTTTATTTATAGGATTATTGTAAATTTTAAGCCTATGTCCATTAATGACAAATGAAACAGATGCTTTGTCAATTGTTTTTATCTTAACCACTCCATTGTCAAAGATTTCTTCAATCTCATATGGCCCAAGCCAATGAGTCGTGAATTTTGTTTTGAAATCTTTGCACTTGGAGTCGAACCAAAGTGCCTAATCTCCTTTCTGAAACACTTTATTCTTTATTAATTGATCATGCCATTTGATCCTTTGTTCTTGGAAAAGAGATGTGTGTACTAATGCTTGTTGTCGTATCTCATCCAGTAGATTTAATTCCATAATTCTTTGTTGTTGTGCCTCAGACAATTCCATCCCCAATTTTGCTGCTAGCTTGAATGTATGTATTTGAAATTCTATAGGTAATAGGACTTCTTTTCCATACACTAACTGATATGGAACTAACCCAGTTGTGTTTTTCCAAGTTATCCTATATGTCCATATTGCATCTCTCAATTTCTCTAACCAGTCCTTTCTGTTCATTTCTACAGTCTTTGTCATGATGTTCTCTAGGACTTTGTTTGTTGATTCCACTTGTTCGTTTCCTTGAGGATGATACAGAGTTAATTTTCTGTGTTTGATCTTGTATTTCTCCATAAGATCTCAAACAAGTTTTGATGTGAATTGTGTGCATTGGTCAGTTATTATCTGTCTCAAAACTCCATACCTTACAAATATCTCTTCAAACAGAAAAGTCACAACAGTATATTTTGTTTCCCATGCTACTGCATTTGCCTCCACCCACTTAGTTACATAGTCTGTACATACCAGGATGTACTTCCTTCCATTAGATGGAGGATTGGTTGGTCCCATGAAATATAAAGCCCACTATTCAAATGGTTCAATCAGTACTTGTGGATTTAATGTCATTTCATCTGATGCCACTAGTCTACCAATTCTTTGGGAGCTATCACATCTTTTCACATAGGCCCTGGAGTATTTGAAGATGGATGGCCAGTAGTAGCCAAGTTTCATCACTTTGTACGTTTTCCTCTTATCTACAAAATGACCACCACATTGTTCGTCATGACATGCTTTCAAAATTTCAATGATCTCATCTTCTAATACATTTTCTAATCATTAGATCAGCACTAGTATAAAATAGATCTCCATTGACCCAACTATATCTAGCACTTTCTCTAATTATTCTTCTTTTCTACTTGTTTGTGTAATGATATGGTAGGATGCCAGATGATAAATAGTTAGCTATATCTGCAAACCATGAAGTTTTGACATTTACAGCAAATAGATGTTCATCTGGAAAATTATCTAATACTGGATTTGGATCACCAGGTAAATGTAGTCTTGATAGAAAGTCTGCAGCTTGATTATCTTTGCCTGGTCGATCTTGTACAATAATGTTAAATTATTGCATTAATAATAGCCATCTAGTTATTCTAACATTTGTAATTTATTTGTTCATTAAATATTTTATGGTTGAATGATCCGTGTGGATATAAACTTGATAACCTGTTATATAATTTTGAAATTTATTAACTACATGTACTACAGCTAACATTTCTTTCTCTGTAACAGTGTAGTTCAATTCTTCCGATGTTAAGTTTTTGCTTATGAAATATATGGCATAATTAAACTGATTCTCTTTTTGTCCAAGTGATTCTCCAATAGTTGTTTCAGATGCATCAGTTGAAATGTGAAATGGCAAAGACCAATTAAGTCCTCGAAGAATGGGTGCAATTGACAATTTTCTTTTAATTTTTCAAATACATTTTGACAGTTATTTTTCCATTTGAATTCCACATCTTTCACAAGTAACTTGAATAATGGCAAAGCTATTTTACTGAAATTTTCAACAAATCTCCTATAGTAGCCTGCATAACCCAAGAAACTTCTAACTTCTTTTTGTGTTGTGGGTGGTATTAAAGTCACAATCACTTGAATTTTTGTCAGTTCCACCTTAATCTTTGAAGAAGAAATATGGTGTCCCAACACTATCCCCTCAGTTAACATTATAAAAAAAATTTCATTACTAAGTGATAGATTTGTCTCTATGAATATTTTTAACACTTTTTCAAGATTTTGTAAAAAATAATAATATGTTGTACCATACACAGTAAAATTATCCATGTAAATTTCCACACACTTATGAATCAAATCAGCAAAGATTGCAAGAACTTCTCTCTGAAAAGTAGCAGGTGCATTACATAAACCAAAAGGTAACACATTGTATGCATATGTTCCCCATGGGCATATGAATGTTGTCTTGTTTTGATCTTCCAATGCTATCTTCATCTGATTGTATCCGCTAAATCCATCAAGAAATGAAAAGAATTTCTTTCCAGCTAATGCATCTAACACTTTATCAATAAATGGTAAAGGAAAATGATCTTTTAATGTAGCTTTATTGTGTTCTTTGTAATCCACACAAATTCTCCATTTCCTATTTTTCTTAGGTACTACAACTAAGGGTGAAACCCATTGACTATCTGAAATAGGGTAGATAAATACGACTTGTAATAGTTTATGTAATTCTCCTTTCACTATTTCCTTCATCATGGGGTTCATCCGTCTTTGTGGTTTCCTTATAGGTTTTATTTGATCATCAATGTAAATGTGATGGATGCATGTTTTTGTATGAATTCTCGGCATGTCTTTGTAATCCCAGGCAAAAGCTTTTGAATATTTTTGCAACAATGTTATTAGCTTTTCCTCTTGTGATGATTGTAAGTTATTAAAAATATTCAAATGTCTTTCAGGACTGATTTCAATGATTTTTCTATTTGAATTGGTAATTGAATTTACAGGAAAAATGCTTTCGGATGTATTTTTCCATGACTGTATAGTGCAATTTTCCTGAAAACATTCATTTAAAAGATAACTAGCAGCTTCATATTGAGTTACTCTAAGTTGCTCTGAAATATTTGGTTCTGAGATGAATAGATCTAATAATTCCTCATTTTCTTCCTCCTCTCTAAAATTATAAACTTGATTAAGACTAAGAACAGATTGAAACTCTTGTGGTTCTTCTCCATCAAGCCATGATAATAAAGGAGATTGAGAAGGAGGATATAATGTAACATGTTTTCTTTCATCTCCATGTGCAATAATCATACTTCCTGACATTCATCCAATGTAAGAATCTGCAGTGGCTAACCATGCTCTGCCTAAAATTAAGGGATGCCCTCCCAAAAAAAAATTTGGCTACAAAATCAAGAAGTCTACAGGATACTCCCATGAATCCAGTGAGACAATGATATCTTCCAATATACCTTCTGGTACAATTTTAGATCTATCAGCAAGTTCTAAAACTGTAGTAGTAGGTATAATGTGTTTAGATTCAAATGTTTCATACTCTATGTAGTCATAACATTGATAGTTGCTCCCAAGTCTATTAAATTATTTGGCACGGAAAATTTGTTAATCGAAATGGTAACCATAGGAATTCTTGGATCAACAAAATTTTCAATGGTTATGTTTGTAGACATGAGACTTGATAAACTTCCAATTACCTGGATTGTAGGTGGATCCCTCTTTCTTCTACTAGATTTCTTAATACATAATTCCTTTATTATTTTTTCGTATATCGAAATGTCTTTAATTTCTTGCAAAAAATGAATTTTAATATATGTGTTCTTCAATTCATTCAGAATATTAAATTCAGGCAGAGATATTGGAATATTTTGTTGTATCAATCTCTCTAGATAGGGTGGAGTCTGTGTTATAATAGATTTACCTTTCTGAATTTTCTTTTCTGGTTGAGATTGTTGACTTTATTCTCCTTGTTCAATTTCTCCTTCAATTATCGGAGGAGAATATTTTTGTAACACCTTCCCCAACCTTAGGTGGACATCTTGTATGGGAAGAATTGAATAAGTAGGATAATATGTTTCCTCTTCCACATGATATGCTGGTCTATCCACCTTGTTACTTGGATTAGCTACTGGCTAAGATGGCAATTGTGTTGGTCTAGGAGGTGGTTGGTTAGTGGGCAACTGAAGTTGCTGTGGTTGAGTTAGCATTGGTGGGTTTTGAGGTGGATATGGCATTGGTTGATGTTGTTGGAATTGTTGATATTGAGGAAATGGTTGCGGAGGGTATGTTTGTTGATATTGATACTGCTAAGGATACATATGTTGTGGTGGTTGTTTTCCATAACAATATCCCCTCCAACCTTGTGCAGGTTGGTTTTGATATTATTTTGGTGGCCAAGCTTGCCATGGCATTGGTGTATTCCATGTATTTTGAGGATATTGAAAATTTTTGGGGTTTTGTTGAGGGAATTGTTGAGGCATCCTTGGTTGCCAAGGTCTCCTTGGTGCTATATAGTAGAGAGAATCTACTCCTTGCACTTCTTCTCCTTACAATTCTTTTAATTTGGGACATTTTTTTGTTGCATGATTTTTTGTGCAAAGTCCACACACTTGTATACCTTGCAAAGGACAATCCTTGAGTGGATGTTTTAGCCTACACTTTGGACAGAAAATTGCTAAGATTTCATCTTGCTCTTATTTATTTTTCTTAGCTTTCAAGACATCTACTTGTGTTCCCAAAGCGCTTAAGAGATCTGTTTTGAAATTTTCTAGTAGGCTTCCTATCTCTGCTCTTGTTACTGCACTTGTTGCAGATTTGGAAACTTTTAACGGAATATCTCTCTTTCCACTCTTTGCTCTTCCCCTAGATTATTTCTGACAAAGTTCAACAATTTCTTCAAATGGTAAATTGGAGATATCTCCTTTTCCCATTACATTAAAAATGTCTAAATATTCATCTCTGATACCCTTAAGAAAAATAGTGTGGATGGTTTCAAGACTAAGAGAATGATGTTTGGATTTCTACAAATTGTAAAGAAATCTTTCCAAATATTCTTCCAAACTTTCGTCCTCTTGTTCTGTCATTCTGAAAATGTCTTCTTTTGAGTCTCTAGCCCTACAGTAAGCTTGATACTTCTTAATAAAAAAATTCTTCATATCCTCCCAAGAAGCAATTGTATGTTCTCCTAATCCCATGAACCATTTCAAGGTTTCTTTTAGAGTAGTAGGAAAATGTCGAAGATTGTGTGTGTCATCAGTATATCCATAAGTTGTACACAAGATATCAAACTTGAACATGAATGCATCAGGATATTTTGTTGACATTCCATAGAAATTAGGCAATATGGAAGGTGGAATGTTTTTCATTTTTATTTCTTCTCCTAATATTTCTCTTGCATCTAAGATTGGAAAGCCAAAAGTAGTTTCCTGATCATTGTTAACTTCTTGCTCATTTTCTTGTGTTCTTCTATTTTGATTTTCTCTTCTTGCTTCTTCCTCTATTCTTCTAAGTGCCTCTGCTCTTTTGTCTTCCTCTTCCTTTCTTTCCACCTTAATTCTTCTTTCTTCTTCGTGTTTTCTTCGCCATTCCCTTTGTTGTCTTTCATATTCTAGTCTTTTTTCAAAAGTCATGTTTAGTCTAGTTGATCCTTCTCCTTATTCAACCATTTCTTGTTCAGAGATTTGTAGTGTTTTGATATGAGATTTATTTTCTATTTCTTAAACTACTTTGATTTCCTCAGGGACAAGTTTCTCTAATTGTTCAACAGTTGATTCTCTTGTATCTTTTTGTTTCCATACGGAAGGAGGTTCTTTAGGTGATTGTTTTCTTTTTACCTCTAAGGCAAACAAGATTTGTCTTTCAACTAAAGTTAATCTCTGTCCTGATCTTTCTTTTTCCTCTAACTCTTCTATAGTAGGTCTTCCAACAAGTAGTGTTGTTAGTCCTATGGATGAATGTATTGTTGGGGGCTTTTGTTTCACAAAACTAACCTTTTGATCTCTATTTCTATGCATAAGAAAACATTTCTTGAAATAAAAACTATGTTTTTGTTGTTTTTGGTGACTTTATATATTTCGTTTCTTTTCATCTTCCTATTTGACCGTTTTGAATATGCTTCCCCGACAACGGCGCCAAAATGTTGGGTTAATTTACTATTGTAAACTAACACAAGTATTTATTATCAATCTAGGTTAGTGGAACTTAGAAGCATCATCAAAGTATATGGGTTTCAGTTGTGGTCAGTTTAGAAGATGGTTTATTAATGATTAGGGAAATGCATATTACAAATATAAATCTAACTTAAACAATTCCTAAATTCAGATATGTAATCAGAAGCAGAAGAATATCCTAACTTAAGAGATTTTTTTGTCCTTCTCTAACAAGATTACCTTATGAAATAGAAATCAAAAACTGCTTAATTGAACAATAGATTAAGATACATGAAGTAATAATTGAATAGGCTCTTCATTGAAGAGGTCCTGATTGTCCTTCTTCATATATTCATTTATCAGTAATGCTATTGTTAGAAACAGGAATTCAGGAAAGCATGTAAAAGCTTGTAAAGATGAATTCTAACTGAAGAGCTTGATTAGATAGAAAGAATGTTTAACTTAAACATTTGTTTTTCTTTTCATTTGTAAGTTAAGAATGATCATTAAATTCATCAATAATCATAAATAATCAGCATAAAAAAATTAAGCATAAGTAAACTAATTTAGAAATTGCAACTGCAAATAAACTAAGAAGTGCACATAGCTCGGTGTGGGGGGCCTCCACCCTTGCCTCGCACTCTGAAGGTGAATTCAGCTACTTAAAACTTCAATAAATAAACCAGAATTTAACAACAGAAAATATGATATAACAGATCTTCAATTATGTCTTCAAGTCTCATAAATAATAATGTTAAGTCATACAAGTTCTACATACTAATGCCTTCAAAGTTTGAGGCTTAAATAGACAAAGTATCTAACAAACTCATCTAAAATAACTCATATAGTCATAACTATCCTTATCTTACCAAATCAAGTTGAATTCATCCATCAAATCCATCAAAATCTAGAAAATCCCACAAAATAAGAGTTTTGACCTAGTTTCTGGGGATCCTTCATAAAGACAGGTCATGTTTGACCGCCTTTGACCGGGCCTATTAAAGCTCAGTTTGACTGTACCAATAGGTGCACACTTATTCTTAGTTCCCAAGCCTTCTATAAATATATCCATCTCGAGCCCAATTTTCCTACAAATATGCAAACCATAACGCCATTACAGGAATTTCTAATGTTGTCCAAAAATGCACTTAAATTTCAATTTTTACAAAAACATATAATAATTTAAAAACATAATTTAAATACCTGTATATGCATATTTTGGTCAAAATAAGGTGGATATGATGGTGAATAGATGGATAGTATGGCTAAATAAGATGTATTTCATAAACAAAAAGAGATAAAAAACAAGGGCCAACAGGAACTCTAGTTAGTCCCTCCTGGGAAACACTTTCCTCCACATGCACATACACACGTCAATCATCAATTTAGGTGGAAGGCACTTGAATGTTGATCAAGTGGTTATAAACCTCTCAAAAATATATAGTAAATAACTCTTAGAAAACTAGAAGACCATCCTCCCATTAACATATCATGATAGTGACCCAAATCAAAATGAAAATTTCACAAAAATATGGCATACCACCTAATCAATATGAGCCTTTGAACTAAAGGATATTCATAGTGCATCATAGACAACTAATAAACTAGCCATTAGAGGTATAGTTTGTTAGTGCCATAACAATAAGATGTAGGCACCTATCCTCCTTTGCATGGATTGCATGTAAATGCAACTAGCTACCACCAACCTAGAAGTCACTAGGTTTAGTGATGTTTACATTGACATATTTATGCACATATGCCAATTTAATATCTTCCACAATGTCAGGAAAAATATCGAGCAACTGAGAAAAACCTTCCTTCTCTCCAAAACAGCCTAGTAATGAAATAAGTATCCTCCTCCGTAAACTAGTACCTTAGAATGGGATAAACCTCGAATTCTTATCTACCATGATCCAAGTGATGGATCAACTACATCAACAAGTGTGTTCCCCCCTTCAAGGATGTATTCTCCACATAAAACAAAAGGAGGCCAACATTTATTAAAAAGACAAATCTATACTAGAATAAGACAAAAGTGCATATCCTTCTTCCTCCATCAAGTCTCTCACTTATATACAAAGTTGTATGAGTTGACCTACCACTACTATTATCCTTCTTGTCACTAACTCTAATTAATATTAAAATTTAATTAGACACACACATATATATATGAAATGACCATTGTTACTTATTAAAAATCAAAATTATTTTTTTATCAAAAAAAATTATGTAAAACATACCAATGTACCTTAGACCATAGACAAATCGCATGTAAGACACCGAAATGGAACATGCATTGTCAACCCTGATTATTATAAAAACATACCACTAATAAAGTGGTTATGGTTTTATTGTTATTATTATTAGCATGCCACTTGTGCAAGGGTGCTATTGATGCATTTTCTATGATCTCACCACAAAATGGTACACTCGTATAATCTAAGCCACACTAGTAATATGGGAAAATTTTCAATTTGCATATATTAATGGTGTAATTGATATCTATGAAGGTACAAATAACTGTACCTCCAAACTTTCCCAAGAGTTTCGACTTTTCAAGAATATTTTAAAATATAATGCCTCAAGGATGCATTTATAATATTAGGAAGGATTGTATAGTGTTCATTAAATAAGTTACAGATGGAATTCCAAAATTATATAACAAGGGAGAGTTCCATGGAATGGTTTATGCACCCGAGAATGTACCATACAATGATTGATAACCATGTCAGATGGACGGGCCACCATACAAATGTGTCTTTGGAGATGTTTCAAACATGGATGAGGTAGCAACATTGGTTTTCTCAACCATACTAGTGGATATAGTTTGGGAAACCATAGTGGATTCAATAATGGTTAATAGTCCCAAAGATGATTATCGTGAGAAACTCACAGGTTAGTTGAAAGTAAAATAAACAGGTAAAGCAGCTTGTGATGGATTTTGAGGAGGAGGAAGAGGATAAAGATGATGAATCCTTCTCAAATGAATAGGAGAAGAGGGATGAGGTTCATCATGCGAGATCTCTTCAATACTCACAAGATCAGGTGGAAGTGGTTCATTTTCGAGTCCAAGATATATAGTTTTCAGTTGTGTTTGAGACAGAGGAAGAGAGTAGGTAGGTCTTGAAATCATAGGTGAATACGGATGGGGTATCTCAGGTTGTATAACCTTAGGTTTTAGAGTGTCTGACTCAATAAATTCAGGCTCAATAACATCAAGCAGTAAAGTCTCAGGTGCTTCTGTTTCAACTGTGTCAGATTCACCATCAAAAGAAGAAGTAATCTTGGGCTTAGTACTCATAGGGAAAGATGATTCTAGTGGATAAATTTTAGGAGGAGGACCAGAAGCAGTTCCTGAAGTTCCTGAATCGGTATTTTGCATCTTCTTGTTCTTCTAGCGATGGCCAGGAGTTTCCTCCAGTGGAAGGGGAGGATCATTTTGCATTATATGCAAATGACCAAAGGCAGGGTGTTTCTCTTCCACGTTGAATTAATATTTTTTTAAAATTAACACAAAAATAAATAAAAAAGGGGTAAACTAGGCATAAATGTTTACTAAGAAACTATGAACTATAATATACAACCTTGGAGAACCAAGGATTTATGTAGGGCAATAAATCACCTCGAATATTGAGTTTGGTGTACCACAATATACAAGGAAGCAACTTGGTTACCTATGGCGAGGATAATAACTTATGATGGACTTCCAAAATATACTAGACGGTATGAGGAAGTGCGGTCCGTGTTAGTGTTGTCAAATGTGTGATTGTATGTTGAGAGTGTTCCCATATACCTTTCATGCGTGGAGTGACATCCAATATACCAAAAGGTAAGTGGAGAAATATCTTATACTCTTACGTACATGGAATGGGATTTCACACTTAGGATGCAACGTTGGAAAAAAATGAAAACTCCTATGTTTATAGAAGTCAAAACATTGTCTCTAGAATAGACCTCTAAATGTTTGCGTTAATGTTACAAATTCTCCCTAGGTTGATTCAATAAATTTTAATCTTTATCTTCAATCAAGTTTCAATTCCAGGGCTCATAGCGAATTTCACCTGAATATCCTAAAATTCAAGCTAGCAGGAAGAAATGAAACTTTATTTTTCAATGAAATAATATATAAAGGAGGGAAGAGAACAAAGAGTATGAAACATACAAAATGCAGAAAACAATATACTAACTGAAATTAACTTAAATTAAACAATTAAAATTCCAATTCGCACCAAAAACCTAATGTGCCAATGCAAAGATTTTTTTTCTTTTCAATTCCACTTAATTGTCAAATGAGAGAAAACTAAGAAGAATATCTAATCACTAATAAAAGGAACTATTCAGAACGATGATTAAAACACCAATTATTCCAAGAACTGAATGATCAAACAAATTAATAATGACCTAATGACAAGAACAAAGGAAAATATAAACAAATTCTCAGCAAAGGAAAACAAAACCAAAAGAAAACAAGATGGAGGCTTCTAAGAGACCAAAATACAGTCAAGAACACAAGGAACAATAACTTGAACAAAGTTGAATAGAGAGAAAATCACAAGAAGGAAAATTTGTGCATGAAATGGGTGTTAGCTCAAGCATTGAAAGGGAACAGTGCTCTTCAATGCAAGTGCAAAGAGGGTTGGGGTGCACTGCAATGCATGTACAAAGAAGGATAGAGTGCACTGCAATGCTCTATCTCCATACTGGGGGGAGCGTTGATCAATGAATGCCAAGTTTTGACACATAAAATGCAACTGAATATCAATGAAATTTCTTACTAGGGTCAATTCAGACTGAGTGAGACAATTAAGGTCTAAACAAGAGGCAAAACAAGTACTAAGGATAAGGAAACCACTAAGGGAAAGAATTATTCCCCAGTGGAGTCGCAAATTTTTTATGCAAAATCTATGATTACGGACAGAAGTGTCTTCCCTAGACCTAGTGGCCTAGTCTATAAAATAGAAGGCAAAGAATATAATGTTTCCTTAAGTAATTGTACAAAGAAATTAGGCTTACCTGGAATATTTCGCAAGCTTCACTCTCTTATTGGCTTGTACACTCCAATCCTAGCTCTGATTGCTATAATTATAACTTTCACATATAAACACAAAAAGACAAAGATCTATGTATCTTTGTAGCATTATCCAATCACTTCATTCAATGGATTAGAAAAAAATTGAAACATATGAACATAAACATCATATATAGGAAAATAATGTACTCCTTGTGTTAATAAAAATGGAGAGAGTTAAAACCAAATATAGGATTTGATCATGTACATAACTCCCTAAGTTGACTTTTTCTTCCTTGCCATAAAGTACACATCTATGTCACCTTAATTCATGGAATGATGATTCTCTTAAAACCAAGACAATAGCATGAGGGTAATCAATCTCCAAAATCCAACCGCTAGCTTGTGAATGGCAGTTAATATATAGGAGAGGATGGTAGTTTAGGAATTCTTACACATTTACCAATATAGGCTTGAGATCCAGTCTTAATGGGAGGATGAGCTCAAGGGGTAAGGGGTGAAGTATCAAAGGTAGAATGGGATTAAATTCGAAGGTATTATCCAAGGTAAATGGTTAGAACAACTCCTAGAGGCTTTTGGAAGAGGAAGCTTCGATATTCTTTTTATTTTTCCTGAATTTATAGAATCAATGGACTCCATCAAGGAACAACCTGCTAATGATTAGTGCAGGTGCAGAGTGGATCAACCTGCACTAAACATAGTCACCTAAGGGAACAGGGTGCATTGGGCCTTAAAAGCATGGAAATGAAGCAGTTAAGCCCAGAAACTTGGGGATTAGGAAGAATTATTCCCAATGCTTTGCGCAAGGATGATGACAAAGTGTTGATGGATTTTGATTGATCTAGTTAACGGGCCTATTAACCAGATGTGACAAAATGGCCTATAACAAAATTTGAAGCATTGGATTTAGAAAAGGGAAAGTGTGTTTTTTTTTATGAAGCCCACAATATGAAATTTTTCAAGTTAACCTACAGGAAAAATTATCCCTCCTCCAACGCCAATATATACAAGTCAAGTAACCCTCATTTGGACATCATCATCAAGCATTTTTTTCTTCTCAATTCTTTGGTTTGGTTCAAACAGGTCTAAATTTGGTTCGTTGATATTAGTTCATATAGGACCGAAATTACAGGGTTCGAAGCTTGCATGTGTGGATTAGGGTTTTGGTTTGTAGCCTCGAGGTTGACACGGGAATTTTTGAATTGTAGCCACATGCAGACAAGCCTATCTGTGTCGCTGGAATGCACATGAACACTTAATCTGTGTGGCCAATACTTAGGGTTTATAGTGACATTTGACCGGAGATCTAAATAGTTGACTGCAGGCTTCAATGTTACTTTGATCAGTATTATTGTTGGGCTCATATCTTGGATATTATTTGGTTGATTTTGATGGATAGTTTTGTATTGGCTCATTGTACTCTTTACTAAAAAAATTATGACAGTCTAATAGAGTAATAATTTCAAAGGGTTTTCCCCACGGTGGGTTTTTCCCTGATCTTTGACCAAATCGATGTCTCTTGTTGATGTCGTTTGTGTCTCCTATTATCATTGCATTTACTGTTCTATCTTCAGTTACTGAATTGTTTATTGGAAGAATTATTTTTTATTAAAAATATTGCTAATTGAATAATTCAATCATGCTAAAGTAATTGAAACAACATATAATAGCGGAAAATTAACATGGAATCAAAGTTAAGGTGAAGGACAAGCCCAAAGGAGACAAGGTTTGAAGCAATAATATTTGGAAAAGTTTAAGGAGCATATCTAATCAAGTTAAGATGTCTACCTCTTACTTCAAGGAAAATAAGAAGTTGGGAGACTCATCAAACTTCGTTGCTTGGAAGATCAGGTTGGAAATCATAGTTGATGACAATGATGTTTAGGAATTATTACAAGGAAAAATAATTTAATTTCTTCCAAGAAAAAGTACAAGAAAGGTGATTTAAAATAAAAGAAAATTATAGTTGATGGTTTACAAGATCATTTACTTTCATATGTTGGAAACTTGAAAAATCCTAAGGATATGTATGATAAGCTAGCTTGCATGTATGAATTCAAAATATTGAATGAAATCATCTCCTTGAAATATCAGCTTAAATATATGAAGATGAATAAATCAGAGTGTGAAATCCTTCATTATGAGGATATCTCATCTTTGAGATTAATTCTAGAGAGTTGGGGAAACTATGTTGGACAGGGAGTTGGTGGTAGTAACCCTTAGAACACTCCCTCCTATTTGGGAAACCTTCATTACCACTATAATAAATTACAATTTTTTCCCATCATTTGATGATCTCGTTGGAAAACTCACTCAAGAAGAATAAAGGATGATCTCAAGAGGTAGGATACAAAAACATGAATAAGGAGAGCTCTTTGCTTTCATCACTCATAACAAGTGAAATGAAGGAAAAAGAGTTTCATCGGGTTCAAGGAAGCCTCCTCCTCAAAATTCTAATATAAATAATGGAAGAGATAGTGAACCATCACACATTGAATGCTACAATTATCACAAGAAATTTCATTATGCTCGAGATTTCCCTTATAATAAAAATGCTCTATGATACATCACTAGAGGCAACAATAATAGGTTTAATAATCGAAGAAGAGGAGATGATCGAAGGGATGATAATAATGGAAGAGATGAAAGAATAAGAAGATATGAACTCAATGATTGCGATGAATACCATTGTCCTCAAAATAAGTCAATAAATACCAAGTATCAAAATAATGAAGTTGCTAATCAATATGAATACATTCTTATTTTTTCTCTTTCTATTTCTTCTCATCCAAATTTGCATGATAGTTGGTTGGTAGATACTAGGGCCTCCAGACACTTCTCTGGATATAGGTTTGGAAGAGAGGGAGACAAGTTTCAAGATCATTATCTGGAATAATTCTACATGTGAAGTGCAAGGCTTTGGTTCATTTAAGTTTGACTTGTATTCTGGGAAATCAATTCTTCTACATGATGTGATATATATTCTGGAACTAAAGTAGAACCTGGTATCTATTTTTACATTGGAAGACAAAGGGATGAGAGTATCTTTAATAAAAGGTAAATTCCTCATATGACCTAGGGAATATCATATGAAGGATGTCTTCACATTGGGATCTAGAGTTGAAGGACTCTATAGACTTAAAGGGAGCCCTCTACTAGCAATGATCCATGACACCAATCACCAATGTGATTTTTGGTACTGTAGGTTTGCACATTTACATTATGATGCCCTATCGAAGTTGAAGAATCTAGTCTCTGGGATGCCTAATGTTCAAGAAAGTCATGATGGAGTATGTCTGGGATGTTCTAGTGGAAAGAAGACAAGGGGACCATTTCCATCTAGCAAGAATAATACGGATGATAATCTCCATATCATTAATTCTGACCTTTGTGGACCTTTTCCATTGCATTCTCTTGGTGGCCATCTCTATTATATCATAATTATTGAATATTTATCCAAGAAAACATGGATCTACTATTTTAAGCATAAGGAAGATGCCTTTGATGTGTTCAAGGGACTTCAAGGAAATTATATAAAATAAAATAAGGAATAAAATAAAGGTCTTCATGTCCGACAATGGTGGTGAGTACACTTCAAATGAGTTCATTTAATTTTTCAAGAAGTAAGGTATTAAAAAGGAAACAATTGTACCCTACAATCCCTAGCAAAATGGAGTGGTTGAAAGAAAGAACAAGTCTAATGTGGAAGCTTCCAGAACTATGATGCGTGATAAAAATTTCCAAAGTTCATTTGGGGAGAAGCAACAAATACAATATTCTATGTACAAAACAGGGTTCCTCATCAATCTTTGGACAACAAAACTCCTGAATAAATGTTCACTTGTACGAAGCCCGATATTTGTAACCTCTAGATATTTTTTTGCTCCATATACTTTCATGTGACGAAGGATAATAGGAACAATTTGGAAGCCACCAGAAAGAAAGGTATATTTGTCGGTTATTGTGAAAATTCTAAATCATTTATGATATATATTTCTTTCCAAAGGCAAATAGAATTTAGCATGGATGTGACCTTTGATGAATATGCTACCCTAGGGAAAGCTATAGTTATTTTTCCTCCTCCTCTAAAGGAATATTATGATATGGAAATATTAGAAGTTCCTTCTATGTCGTAATCTGAGAAGGGAATTTTTAATGATCCTTTGGACCCCTTGGACTCTCCTCCAAGTAATCCCCCTTCTATGAAGAGACTACTATGGCTTCGCGATACTTTATAGGATGTTTAAAGTTTCATTCCTTCTAAGTGGACCTTTAGAGAAAGTAAGAATCCATGTAGATATAATGGGTATTTTGCAGCTATAAGCACTATGATCCAGGATTAACCCTCCACATTTGAAGAAGCAGTGAAAGAACATGTTTGGAAGGATGATATGGCCAAAGAATATTAATCCATTATGAAAAATGACGTATGGGATGTCGTGCCGAGACCAAAAGGAAAATTTTTCGTAACCTCGAAATCACTATTCAAAATCAAGCATGGAGCTGATGGAAGCATTGAGAAATACAAGGTAAGGTTCTTGGTCCAAACATTCTCACAAAACGAGGGAAAAGACTATGATGATATCTTTGCTCATGTAGCCCTATATAATACCATTTGTTCAATATTTTCCCTTGTTTAAATTCAATTATAGACCCTTCATCAGATGGATGTGAAGACGACATTCCTTCATAGCGTGTTAAACTAAGAAGTATATGTTAAGCAGCCATAAGGATTTGAAGTAAAGGACTAAAATACACATGTTTACAGAAGGCACTATATGGCTTTAATCAAGCCCCTAGAGCATGGTACACCTGCATATATAGTTACATGATGAAGCATGGATTCACAAGAAACAACATCGACCCAAACCTCTACTTCAAAGTGTTCCAAGGTATGCCATTGATTTTGGTTTTATATGTTGTCTATCTATTTTTAACAGGTAGTGAACCCCTAATGATCAAGTGTAAGAGGGAGCTAGCCTCTGAATTCAAGATGAAGGATCTTGGACTCATGCACTAATTTCTAGGCCTTGAAGTGTGGCAAAGGTCGAGTGGGATCTTCCTTTCACAAGGAAAATATGTCATGAAGTTGTTGGAAATATTTGGAATGATAAAATGCAAGTCCTTATCCACACCGATGGAAATGAATTTCAAGAAGCTATGTGGAGAATTTCCAGGACCCGATTTCGCAAATCCATATGAGTGTATATAGTTTATTGGGGCTCTAATGTTCTTATGAACATCCATCCAGATATATGTTATGCTGTGAAAACGTTGATTCAATTCATGATAAATCCTCTCCATGCACATTAGGTTTCTTCCAAACATATTTTGAGATACTTGAATGGGACGATCACCCTTCGTCTAATATATTCTACCAGAGATGTTCATCTACATGGATATACCAATACTTACTCAACAAGAAATGTTGTTGATAGGAAGAGAACTTTTGGTTGTTGTTTTAGACTTGGATCTACCATGATATCTTAGATGAGCAGGAAACATAAGTATGTAGCTTTGATTTTTCTCGAGACAAAGTATATTTCCACTCAGCATGGCTAGCTGTGAAGAAGTTTGGTTGAGGAAGCTCTAATTTGGAGAGTTATTTGAGCAGGTTTTGGAAACTACAACGATATTTTGCGACAACAAGAGTGGGGTCTGATTAGCATAAAATATTGTATTTCATGACAATTTCAAGCACATAAAGAGTAGATATCATTACATTTGAGACATGGTGCAGAGAGGAGTCATTAGATTGCATCACACATTGATAGATGAGCATATTGCAAATATTTTCACCAATGCTTTGTCGAAAGGGAAGTTCTTGGTCTTGAGAGAGCAGCTTGGAGTGATAGATGTGACCCATCCTGATAAGGGGTGTCACTGACTGAAAAAATTGAGAATATCTCTTCCCCCTTGGTTGAGCTCCCTAAGGAGGGAATGGAGTGTTGAGGGCTCTTGGAGTTGAGGGATCTCTAGACAATAGTGTACCTCTCTTATTTTTCACCCATAGGGTGTGTGTGATATTTGTACATTTTTACAAGTCAGGCATCTCCCCCTATTTTGGTCTATGCAATGTATACCCTTGTTGGCATCATACCCACAATTCTGGCTTGATGGGATTATCCCTCCCAGTCCAGCTAACAGGTTGAGGAGGCTTGGGGGTTTGTGATCCTTACCTTTGGTAATTCGAGTATATCACCCAAGCTTGAATTATGATTCATGTGTTCTACCATATGACTCTTTAGGGTCATTGCTTGGAAGATGAGCAAGCAATAGGATGGATTTTATCTTTACCTCTTATATAGAAAGTGATATCTCTCCCATTTTCATAATGGGATGGTTGTGATCCTTGCTTGGTAAGTTGTATCTCGCCTCCTACTCGATGAGATGACTTGGGGTGAGAATTTCCGATAGGACCTTCCCCACTATCATATACATGATGTCAAAGTGTCCCATGGGAACTTCCTCATGGTCTCGAGAGGATGGTAGTTGTAGCTCCCCAATGATTCTTCTTCTTTAGATTCAAGAATGTTTTAGCAAATAGAGTTTAGTATAAATGGGACATTACTTAATGATAGGATACTTGTGATGATTACATGATGCAGTTATAATTTCTCCCTAGCTTAGAGGGAGTGTTAATTTGACACCTCAATGAAAAATTCCAATCACTGGACTAGATTCCTATTTTCAAGAGGGCCAATTTTGACCTTTGAAGCATTAGATTCACACAAGGGAAAGTGTACTTTTTGGTATGAAACCCACAATATGACATTTTTTCAGGTCAGCCTAGAGGACAAATTTTCCCTCCTCCAACGTTTATAAATACAAGTCAAGTGACCCTCATTTGGGCATCATCATTAAGCATCTTCTTCTTCTCTCTTCTTTGGTTTGGTTCGCACAAGTTTGAAGTTTATTCACAGATATTGGTTCGTACAAGTCCGAAATTGCAAGGTCTGAAGCTTGCATGTAAGGATTAGGGTTTTGATTTGTAGCCACTGGGTTGACGTGAGAATTTTTCATTTGTGTCATACGCATACAATCCTATCCATGCTGCCAAAATGCTTTAGTTTTGCACATGAACACTTGCTCCGTGTGGCCAAGACTTAGGGTTTATGGCGACAGTTGATCGTAAATATGAATAGATGACCACAAGTTTTATTGTTAGTCTAATTAGTGTTATTGTTGGCATCATATCTTGG
The DNA here is from genome assembly GCA_034641835.2 of Pinus albicaulis. Taxonomy (NCBI): domain Eukaryota; kingdom Viridiplantae; phylum Streptophyta; class Pinopsida; order Pinales; family Pinaceae; genus Pinus; species Pinus albicaulis. Next base: position 1,022,596,904 of record CM076582.1, on the reverse strand, counting down.
ATATTGTTTGGTTGATTTTTATGGATAGTTTCGTATTGTCTTATTGTACTCTCTGCTGAACATTTTATGACAATCTAGTACAATAATAATTTCAAATGGTTTTCCCTATAGTGGGTTTTTCCCTAGTCTTTGACCAAATTGGTGTCTCTTGATGATGTATTGATTGTCTCCTATTGTCATTGCATTTATTGTTTTATCTCCAGTTATTGAATTGTTTATTGGAAGAATTAATTGTTATTGAAAAATTTTCTAATTGTATAAGTGAATTAGGCTAAAGTAATTGAAACATAATAGAACAATGGAAAAATAGCATTGGCTTCTCAATGTAAACTTCTTACTATAAATCTCCATTTAGAAAGGTAGATTTGACATCCATTTGATATATCTTGACTTTCTTGAAACACAAATTCCAAAAACATTATAATTTTCGCTAACCATGTATTTTATGTGTTGATCACGTATGTTAACTACACATATTTCTTAAGTTGTTAACAACCTATGACCACTAGGGGTACCCCACTATGATTGAAAATGTACCAATCCAAACATATTAGAAAATAATGGTGGGTATAGGCTAATTACTCATAGTTAGTTTAGATTTTTTTGGAGAAAATCTAAGAGATAACAACATGTCTAGTCATTACCCATGGGGTGAATAGGTTGCACTAAACTTAGAGATCAAATGTAACAATTATATAATATTCTCCTTATGCACATTATTAAATTTACAATGCACATTTGAATTACAATATCTATCTATTTTTATTAATGCTTAGGTTACTAAACATATGACACTATCCTTTTTTCACATTTTTATAGGTACATTTGTTCCCACCTATGTGGGCACAAGGGCATTATTTTTACATTGAGGATGTTGATAATGGATGTGTTACTCTATACTATGCAGTAGAAGTCAAGTTTGACCAATATAATTATGTTAGCTACCATGATAAAAAACAATAGAGAGGAAACTAGGTTACATCAAAAAAATACAAGAAATCATACAAGTGGACTTCCCATCTTATTTTGAAATATATAATAAAAAAATAACAATAATAAAGATTGTTATTAGATTTTAATAATCTTATAATAGATATGCAATGCTAAATTTTAGATTTGAAATTTTTTATAATTCATAATGCATATTTTTGATAACCTTTTTAATTATTAAAAATATTAATTTAAATTATATTATATTTAATTATTAAAAATGTTAATTTAAATTATATTATATTTATGAGTAAGTAAATTTGATATATCTGTAGAAATCAAATATGTATATATATTAAAAAAAAAAGGGAATATTAAATAAAGAGATTTTAAAAGAGCCTTACTCAAAAAAAGGTTGAAGAAAAACCAAGAAAATACACATACATTTGATGAAAAGTTATAAACATTAAATTAACAAAAATAAATAAAAATAAAGCATCATTTCATAATACATCCACCATTAAATTAATAAAAACATTTTTGTGTGTATAAGCATTTTTTTTAATGAGCATTTAAAAAAAAACATCATTTGACAATACATCCACCATTAATTTAATAAAAGCGTTTTTATGTGTATAAGCATTTTTGTTTTTTATAGTATCATTTAGTAAGTAATGAAATATATACAAACATATCTAATGTGTACAAATATATAAAATAATCAAGAGTGTTTGATGCATACTTGACACTCCTATGGCCAATGTTATCGCTTTATGTGCCAAATTAGATGCCTTATAGGTTAAAGTGGACTTTATGGTTCTTCTCTAAAAGTGGACTTTATGCATACGATTTATTGAAAACAATACAACATTTTATTCACATTCATGAATGTATAATTAAAATTATCAATGGCCCATGATCCACGGTGTTATAACTATGGTTCACATTCATGAATGTATAATTAAAATTATCAATGGCCCATAAATCACGTTATAACTATGGTTGTTTTAATTATTGTTTTTATAACTAATCAAATGAAACTCATTAAAATAATAAGTTTTAATTAATGGTATGTCTATGTTTTTTTTTAAGAAAAGATGGCTTTTTATTTCAATGAAGAGATTCATTTAGGAAGATTTTTTTCTTAAATAAATATAATGCTTTTTTGAAATTCTTATTATTAATATTTAATATGAATAAACATTTTAGAATTAGTTTTTTTTTTTTTTAATCTTTACTAATTAATTGTTTAGATAAATTTATTTAATATTATAATTATTACTAAATGAATTTATTTAATATTATAATTATTATTAAATGAATTTATTTAATATTATAATTGTTATTAGATGATTTTTTAATATTATAATTACATGTTAAATATTTTAATAACATCGATAAATGCATAATTAAAATTATCAATGAACCATAATTCACATTACAATCATGGTTGTAGAATTATTGTTTTTATAACTAATCACATGAAACTCATTAAAATAATAAGTTTTAATTAATTGTATTTTATGCTTTTTAAAAAAGAAATTTTTAGTTTTAATGAAGAGATTAATGAGGAACATTTTTTCCTCCTATTATTTCTTTAATAAAAAAATGTATTATCTCTTAATTGAATATAATGTTTGTTTTTTTTTAAATTATTAATAATTAATGTAAATAAATTTATTGAGATTAATTTTTTTTTAATTATTATTAGATAAATTTATTTAATATTATGATTGTTATTATTTGTTATTAGATGAATTTATCTAATACTGTAATTATTTTTTGTAAGTAAATATATTTATATTATATTAACATGGCATAAATATATACTTTACAATTTTGAGAGCAACATTTGTATCGATGCGAGGAAACCAAAGAGAAAACTCAAAAAATCTATGTCCTTGGAGGAGGAAACCAAAGCCCAAGTCCTTTAAACAGGTTAAATTTGTAAGTGAGTTGACAATGATCAAAATGTAAAATCATGAACCTAGCGACCCTGTGCCACTTGCTTAAGAACCAGAAATGACAATGAAAAAAAATTGAAACAGTAAGCCTAGTGGCTCTTCACCAAATTTCTATGAACTAGACCAAAATTGTGGCTTTGTACCAATTTCCAGTGAACCAAACCAAACCAAGATTTACCGACATATGGCACGTCATGGAGTCAAAGAGGTTAACACTTTCTGGTGGAGGGACTGCACTAGAGCTGCATTGAATCCATGTTGGAGTCGTCATGCACCTAAGCACTACCTTGAGCATGTGCATTGTCGGAGTCTAGCATAATTTCTTCAAAAATGTAATTCCCATATGGACTGGGACGAGGAGGTGATGAGGGCAGAGCATCAACAGTTAGAGGGGAAGGAACATGTGAAGGAGGGGGAGGGGATGTCAAAGCTCAGTTGATGGGAGGTGATGGCAAGCCAACAGGAGGGGACTAGGAGGGTGAAGGGGCAGGAGAGGACAGGGATGGAACGTTTGTGGGAAATTCAAGTTTAAGATCCCTCGCCCTTCGTTTTAGGGAGGTGTAAGAGTGATTATGAAAGATAGAGATCTCAGTTATCTACCCTTTGGCCCTCGATTTCTCCTGCTTCCTCTCATTGAGCTGGCAATCAAGAATATTGTGGAGATCCCAGAGTGTTGGTCGACCTCTGCGAGTCTCTTCCTCCTCGATAGAAAGTACCTAACGTTGAATGTGAACTGGTATTCCATGGTCGAAAAGAGAGACTTCATCAAAGGTGGTGGGGGGAAATTCACGACCTCTCCCTCTGTTGAGACATCACCCACAACCTCTATTGCAATTCATGGAAGGGTGACAGAGGTCAAAGGAAGTAGATCAGGAGTCAAAGAAAGTGGAGGAAGCCTCAAGTAAAATAGCCAGGGGAATAAATTTTCAAGAGGCCATGACGCTTAGAGTTTTATTACCAGATTTTCTAGGCTAGAGAGCATGGTTGGGGTATGGGGTCGGAGTTCTCATGGAAAGGGTTTTAAGGCTCATTGATGACACTTGGAGGGAGACCCGCGCCGAGTGGGGGCCTTTTCATTTGGGTTGGGGGATCGTGGCAAGCTCCCGTCAAACACCCGGATCCAGGGGATTTAATATTATAATTGCGATGATTACAAATGTTAAATATTTTGGTAACTTAAGAAAAAAACATTAATAAAGATCAAACATATTTTTCTATACATAAAAGTTGTACATGTTTACCAAAGGTGAAGTGTTGTGTTGTATCATTGATGCTAATCAAACATTAAACACACTTCAAAAACTATTTAACTCAAAAGAGTAACCCACATATTTATAAATATAACAAATATGATTATATAATAAAACTTAAATAAATAAACCCTTTAACACCAATAACATATTTATAAAATATAACCAACACATTTATAACACCCACATAGTTGTGATTATGACCAAAATTACAAAGTAACGAACTTTTAAATTAACAACAATGTCCATCACAACCTTAATCTAGACAAACCACATACAATGCCATGAATATTTGCAACACTTGATTCAATTCATAAGTTTAATTTCAACATGACTTGATCATTTATTTCAATAAACAACATAAGGAACATTATGCTAGGTGGAAAAACTTCGCATTAATAAAACAACAAGTAATAATTGATATTGAGTGTGGGAAACACCAGATTCAAGTAAATTGTCACCATGTTTGGTGTTTATTGTTAGACAACTAGTCAAAATGCCAATGATTTTTTCCTATATTAAATGATCACCTTGATTGACATGGTAAAACAATATTGAGAACTAGAACCCAACGTAATAATATGTTTCATACTATGTTGTTTGCAATTTTCAAGACAAAGGTTCTAAAACCAAATGTAAGGGTGGATTATCAATTTGCATGTACCTAACATGAACTACTATTTTGAGATTAAATGTGAAAGCAAAATGATCAACCATAAAATTATTATTATATGGAAAACTGAATGATTTTTTAGATTCAAGATTAAAGAATGAAAAGAAACAATTTTAAAGTTTCGTTTTTCTTTGTTACAATGTCCATGACTTTCCTGCAAAACTAGGCTATGGCCTAAGAAACCATGACCAAGGGCGTCTAAGGTGTCATCGCAGTTAGCCTAGGACATGCCAACCCTTAACATAGTTAGATCTTTTTGGGTGACTCCCCTTAACTACGACAAGTTTTAAACCTTGGATGCCTTACAAAACAAAATCCTCAAAGTCTAATCATGCTAGTGTAATTTGACAAATCATTTTATAGTATTAATATATGGTAAAAAAATAAATTGAATTTTACTACTTGTAAGAATTTTAAAGTTTTCAATTTTCAATTTTTTTTTTTTTTAAAGCGTAGATGTGAAATGCATAACTCTAAAAATTCACTACTAAAAAACTAGTTATAACAAGAGTTATTTTACAAATTTAATATGCATAAAGTTATCATTATATACAAGGGTGACAGGAGCAGGGGTTTAGGTCACACTTCCAACAACGTTGCTAAAGCTTATGCCTTATATCAAGGTTTGAGGCAAGTTGTGAGTCTGGGAATTCATGAGCTGGTTATTTTTGGTGATTCCTTGAATATAACTCACCACTTATATTCAATATCTCTCCCCTAATATACAAAGTTAAGTCAATTTTTAAAGAATATTTATCAATTATATCAGTTTATCCCCATGAAAAAATGTCTCCATGCTCTTAGATAAAACAAACCCAAAGTTGTTCACATGGCTAATTTGGGGTCAAGGGTAAATCAAGGTGAACTTTGGTGGCACATTCAAAAGGGGTGTGTCCTCCTTCCTTAATGGTAATCAAGAGACTCCAAAATCAAAGCAAAGGAATAATTCCTCATGATTTAATGTAACATTTTGATGCTTTGTAACTTTTGGTTTTTGTTAGGTTAGTATTGGCAAATGTACAAATGGAATATTGTAGTTATTGTGGCATTTTGTTCAAAATATTCAAGGTTAGAATTACGTATATGGTCATTGATACATACTTTGTTCCTACCATGTCCACTAGTTTCAACTTGCTTATGTAAATCATATATCTAAATTCAGATTTAGCTCAGTTTATTTTAATATAATTAATATTCCCCGTTCTTGTTAAAAAATATTATCATTATATAAAATTGGAGGAATAATTATTTTCATTTAACGATAATAATTTTATTTTTTATCAAAATTAATTAAAAAAATTAAGAAGAAATAGATAGTGCTATTCAAAAATTAATTTAAAATATTATTAAAATCAAATAATCATTGATTGAATCATTTAATCAAAAAAATTTAAACATGTTTAATCAACTTGTTGTATCTTCTTGCACAACAAATAATTGACCTTGAAAAATGGTTAAACATTATATATTTTCATTAAATTAAATTATTATTTCGTCGAGAGACACTCTACAACTCAGTATAGGAAAATGTTGTCATGTAATATTACATCTAGTACGCCGAGAAGCACTCTAAGTCTAGTATGGGGAAGATGTTCTCACCTAATGTTCAATATAAAAATAATAAAATAATACTTACATTAACAATTTAAAAATAGTAATAACAAAAAAATTAATGTCATACATAAACAAAATACTTCAATTTCCACCTTAATTTTACATCAACTTTATATAAAGAGATAAAGTATTAAAAAGAATCACTTTTTAGCATGAAGAGATATGTAATTTTTTCACTACTTAATATGAGGTTGACATAAAATAATATTATTGAAATTACATGATGTGTAATTCATTTTATGTTAAGTTTACATGTAATATTTAAAATAAAAATATATTAACAAAAATTATTCTTACTATAAGCTATAAGTAAAATATTTCAATATCCAAATTAAATAATATAATTTGATATCAACTTTATATACAAAAACATAAAGGAATCTAAATTTTTAAAAAAATCTTATATTTTCACTTCCCATTGCTAAAAAGATGTGTGATTTATTTCGTTCTTAATATGGAGTTGATATATAAGATTTAAAAAATATTAGTAACAAAGAAAGTTTAATGTACATTATAAATAAAATATTTCCATATCCATGTTGAGTAAAAGATTCTAAGAGAGAGAAGAGTGAGAGGATTCTTATTCCATTAATAGGCGTTTTAATTGAGGCATGAGAGAGATTTGTAATTCTTTCAATGATTAATATGGATTTGATATGTAACATTTTTAAAAATATTAACAATAAAAATAATTAAATACATGTATATAGAAGAAAAATATTAATAATGAAAATAATTCTAGAGAGGTGATATGTAACATTTTAAAAAATATTAATAATAAAAATAATTCAATTTATGCATCCCCCACAAATATATATATATAGAGAGAGAGAGAGAAAGAGAGAGAGTATCCGATGGATATTTTTAATTTCATAATATGAGGGGGCATGTATTAACATCTTAGTGTGGAGAATGCAAATCATAAAAAAAATATTTCAATGTCAACTATGTATATATTATATAAAACAAGTGGGAAAAACAAATCTTATAGTTAAAACATTTTATTACTATGTTGTTTAAAAATAACATAGATCCATTTTAACTCTGGATTTACCAAAATCTGAGAGGAATCAAATCTCTCAAGGTGCAACCCTTCCTAAAGTTTTGCACTTAGAAATAGGTTTGCATCTGGAGAGATTTGATTCCTCTAGGCCCTTGGTAGATCTAGAGTTAAGATGGATCTATGTTGGTCACAAAAAAATGAAATGACTATAATCATAGTTAAACATTATATGGCATCTCAAATTTAAATGAATTCTATATTTAAATTTGATTTAAACAATATCAACATCAATATGATATAAAAAGACATAATATACATTAATGATAATACTCAACTACAATGTGTAAAAGTAAATGAGCGCATTAATAATATAATTGATTAACATATACAAAACATATTTTATAAATAAAAATATATTAATATCAACATAAAGATAAATATATATGTCAAATATAACTATAAAATAAATGTAAAATATACATTGTAACAATTAACTATATATGTGTGTCAATGACTGTTATTAGTTAGGTCCACCACTAGAGCCAAAGGCATCATTACCTTTGCCACTAGAGTCATAAGCATAAATACTTCCATAAGATAATTATATATAGTGTAGTATCTAATATATAAATTCACTATTAAATATCACTTGATGCTACCATAACATTTGTAGCATCAATAGAAAGTGTAATGGGAACTGTAGTTAGTCAAACAACTACTAAAGGAGATGGTGGTATGTTAATTGCTAAAGGAGAAGATTATGGTTAATTTAGTGTCAGTGCTAGAGATGATGTTCAATCTAATGTTGGAGCTAGAGATGGTGATCCATCTACTCATGAAGAATATGGCAGTTGGTCTACTTATGGAGGAGATAGTGGTCACTCAACTCGTCGAAGGGTATGTGGAGGTGGAGGATCATTATCCTCAAAAAAATATATATCAAAAGGATTACTAGTGATCTCTCATCCTCTAGAGTAGGTTGAGGATGCCGACAACATCAAGTGTCAACAATGTCATATCACATGGAACGGTTTCCCATATCATTAGAAGCTCGGGGTCCCATGAGGTCTCCCTAGCTCATGCAATGATCATTCTGTGGTGAGCCATCAATGCACATTTTTTATCAATAATATCTTGATGAAATCTATAATTTATATTGGGCAGTATGTCAGGTATTTAAAATTAATGAAACTCGTCAACCTTAGTCATCTCATCATCTTGTTGGAGAGGCACCTTCCCAAAATACATGCCATTATCCACAAAATAGTAAACAATAATAATAAGACAATTTAAAGAAAATGTTACAATAATTGAACATGCATTAAACAAGATTAAAAAATGTAAATTATTAATGAAAACATAATGATAATAATATACAATTAAGGAACTCATCAACCTTAGCCATCTTGTCATCTTGTTGGGGAGATACCTCCAATATATGTGCAAAAATATACAAAATAGTAGTCAATAATATTAATACAATTTAAATAAAATGTTACAATAAATTAAACATGCATTAAATAATATAAATTTAAAAAATATATATATGTAAATGATCAGTGAAAATATAATAATAATAATAATAGAAAATTAAGGAAGCTCATCAACCTTAGTCATCTCCTAATCTTGTTGTCAAGGAACCTCCCCAAGATACATGCCAATATCTACAAAATAATAAACAACAATATTATGATAATTTAAAGAAAATGTTACAATAAATTAAATATGCATTAAATAAGATTAAAAATATCTAAATTGATCAATGAAAATGATAATATTATCTCTAGAATTTTGTGGCTTCACTTGGCTAAATAGAATGTTTACAAATCCTCGCTAGTCCATCCCTTGTATAAGTTTTGCACATGATTAAGGACATGATCATCCTCACTACATAAAAAAATTAGAACATTTGAACTCGCTAACCTACATGGGAACTCTAGTTCGTCTCTCCTAGGAAACATTTTCGTCCACATGCACATACACACATCAATCATCAATTTAGGAGGGAAGCACTTGAATGTTGATCAAGTGGGTAGAAACCTCTCAAAAAGATAAAGTAAATAGCTCTTAGCAAACTAGAAAACCGTCCTCCCATTAAACATATCATGATAGTGACCCAAATCAAAATGAAAATTTCACAAAAATATAGCATACCACATAATCAATACGAGCCTTTGAACTAAAGTATATACATAGTGCATCAGAGATAAACTAGTCAACTAGCCAATAGAGGTATAGTGTGTTAGTGTCATGACCATAAGATGCAGGCACCTATTCTCCTTTTCATTGAATGCATGTAAATGCAACTAGCCACCACCAACCTAAAAGTCACTAGGTTTAATGATGTTTAAATTGACATATGTATGCACATATGCCATTGAATCTCTTCCACAATGTCAAGAAAAAGATCGAGCAACTGAGAAAAATCCTCCCTCTCTCCAAGACAGCTTAGTAATGAAATAAGTATCCTCCTTTGCGGACTAGTACTATAGAATGAGATAAACCTTGAATGCGTGCCTACCATGATCCAAGTGATGGGTCAACTATATCAACAAGTGTGTGCCCTCCTTCAAGGATGTATTCTCCACATAAAACACAAGGAGGCCAACATTTATTAAAAAGACAAATTTATGCTAGAATAAGACAAAAGTGCATATCCTTATTCCTCCATCAAGCCTCTCACTCATATACAAAATTATATGAATTTACCTATCACTACTATTATCTTTTTTGTCACTAATTCTAATCCTGCTTGCCACTAACTCTAATTCACTTTCAAATTTAATTAAACACATATATGAAATCATTATTTTTACTTATTAAAAATCAAAATTATTTTTTTATCCAAAAAAAATTATGTAAAACATACCAACGTACCTTAAAACCATAGACACATCATATGTAAAGCACCGAAATGGAACATGCATAGTAAACCATGCTTATTATAAAAACATACCACACTAATAAAGTGGCTATGGTTTTATTGTTATTATTATCAGTGTGCCTCTCGTGCAAGGGTGCTACTATTGATGCATTTTCTATGCTCTCACCACAAAATAGTACACTCGGATAATCTAAACCACACTAGTAATATGGGAAAAGTACAAATAACGGTGCCTCCATACTTTTCCAAGAGTTTCGACTTTTCAAGTATATTTTAAAATATAATGCCTCAAGGATGCATTTATAATATTAGGAAGCATTGCCAATGGTGCTTGCTTCTCCTTATTATTATAAAAAGCACCTAAAAACATGGAATTTATTTATTTATATGTTTATATATGCCTTCAAATTCACACAACACATTGATATTAATGCTACTAAAAATTCACAAATACACCAAAAAGCACATGAATTTGTTCAATTTAAATAGGCTTGGTATGTACAAAAACACCACTAGCGATGCCTTTGCACATTTTGTAGAGCACTAAAAGCACTAAAATATTATAAAAAATTCAATAATGGGTTTACGATATTGTGAAATATTGCCAACAATGTTTCTATTTACCAAGCACAACAATAGGTCTTGTACAACTCTTTCATTTTCCCATGGATTTTGGTGCTTTCTCGGCCAATCATTGTCTTGACTATGATGCATAGGATGCACGCTAATGGCACATCTTCTAAATTTACAAAATGCACCACATTAAACTAGTGTAAGAAAAATAATTTTAATGCACTATCCAATTTTATTTTATTTTATTTTATTTGGATAGAAATGAGTAGTTTTTCTATTAAATTTGTGCTTAGTCATAAGAAACTATTGAGGGATATTTCGTTGGAATCTAACATGCAAGTTTTTCAGGGAAGATAAAAATAGAAGAACCAAAATCTTCAACAAGCGTATTATTTCCGACATACATTATACCAACTTTGTAACAATTATATATATGGTAGAGCTGATCTAACAAAAATACAACTTTATAGAATGAGATTATGAGACAGGGGGGATTAATTGACATTTTATCAGAATGGCCTCAAAGGGAGTTGCTTGCAATGTTGCACTGATCTCCTTCATTCCTTTGGATTTGAAGCTTGGTCAATTGATCACAGAGGGCATCAATCCCATATCCCTAATGATTCACTTGAGTTTCAAGTCTTTGAATCTCTTCAACCAGGAACATAATAATAGTAGATTGTTGGAGAATCTGCCTATAGAGGTCATTGCTTTCAAAATGTATATTGACAAGGGGTGCGGTCACACGTTGCATGCACTATTGTAGCTATCTTTCTTAGGGTTATACCTTGACTCTCCATTGTATCTAGGAGGACATAATGGGGACTAGTTACCGAACAATATTTGGGCCAGAAGAAGGAATTTGAGGGACCAAAATTAGGGAAGACAGGGAATGCAAGAGGACAAGGCTTAGCGAACAGAAAAGGACTCCTCAAACAAGAAGAGGAGTAGAAACAAATCCAACAGAGTGCCAAAAGTAGGACAAGACAGAGAACAATTTTAAAATTGATTATAAGTTTGATAATTTGGTACCTTCGAAATATCAGCATACCCAAATTGGTATGAAAAATCATCTACGACAACTTCCATCCGACAAAATCAACTATGTACGATGAGAGTAGGGATGAGAGCACGCAGAGATGCAGAGGGGCGTTATATGCAACTAAGAAGATGATTGAGCAAATGAGAAGGAGATTATAATTTTCTACTAGAACTGCATGAGGAGCCTCTATCGAGCCAAAGGAAAGAAACTCCCAACTCCACGCTAGAAAGTAGAAAGGATCACTGATGAAATTTTGTAGGAAAGGTTCCAAAAATTTGAACCTGAGATTGTTGAGTCAAACACCTTTCAAAACACAAAGTTTGAGTTTCTCTTTAATACCAAATTTCACTGAACCTCTGGAGATTGTGCAAACTTGAAGAATACTGACACCCATAGAGGTAAACTGAGCTCCCATACAGACACAAGAAGAAATATTCTAGCTTAATTACCTCATTACCACCCTCCATGAATAAAAATTTTGGACTGAAGAACTCACAGGCCATAAATATCATATCAGCCATGAATTCCATTAATAATCGCTTCATTGCAGCCTTGAATGAGCCCAATACAAGGGTATAATAATAAATCAAGAGTTGTCTTGCTACTGATTTCTCCGTATGCAAAAAATGGGGAGGCACACCACTTGCATGCTCGCAGCTTGCCACCTCAATAATGGCCACGAGCCTATTCCAGCAAACCATTAAACTATTATGCAAATTGTTGAATGGGGGAATGAACTTATGGGAGAGAACCTTAATGACCCCTTCAAAATATTTTTCTATGCTCCCAAACTCGTGAATATCAAAGATGAAACAATGATTAGGGACCTGCATGGTGTTCATCATGGGATAATTTTCCATCCAGAGTTATCATTTGATGACAACTTGTCTTGCTTCTAGAAGACATGCATGATTTTCCTGGTCATCAACATCCTTGTTTTGACTTTAAAGGATGTGGTAGAAGGACTTAGTAGGGAAGAAATCCAATATGCTAAGAATTCATCAGAGAAGAAGATATAGATGTTTATTCCTAGGAAAAGAGCCATTGTTTAAATGTTGAATGGTGATAAGGGAATCTCCCAAAATGACTATCTTGGATATTTCTCTATCTTTAGCTAGTTGAAGACCAAACAAGAGCTCGTACATTTTAGCCAGATTATTCATCCTCTTTCCAAGTCCCCAAGAATACTTTACTACTAATTTTTCCTCGACATTCAAGAGAATCCCTTCCCCTCCTGCCACCCCATGATTCTATTTTGAGGCTCCATCAAAGAAAAGGGTTCAATTTTTCTACAAGTTCTTCCACTCTTCAAAGTCTACATTTGAAAGGTGAAAGTTCCAAGTTGTTCCAGAAGGGTGATTAGAGAGAACTTCAAAAGGAAGTTGTCCTAAAGGATCAATCAGATAGTCCATCCACCAGTGTTCTTTTTTATCTAAGACATGATCACATTCTCTTAATTTAGTTATGTTATATTCCACACAAAAGGAGAGAGCTTTAAGTGTCGTTTCGCTAGGAGGAATAAATCCACTTTTGAATATAGAGTTGTTTTTGGATACCAATATATGCCAACAGATATTCTTTAGAAGCGAGTTCCAAATCCATTTGAGAATGGGCTTCCCAGAGAAATAAACCCCACATTATTTATGCTAGATGGAAATAAATACAAAGAGATTTGAAGGAAAATTGAATTTGGGATACAATGGGATCAATGCTAAATACCATACCTGAGATGTATAACGAAAAAACAAGAAAATATGGGGAACAAATTCTTCATTTTGGTTACTGAAGTGGCACCACGAAGGACCTTGGATGCCTCTTTTATTATTATTATTTCAAAAGTCAAGATTTTCTTATGAATGAGGATCCAGTAGAAGGTGTTGACTTTGGGGATGGAATTATTCATCCACAATTGTTTCCATTGAGAATAATTAGGGGGGGTCTGCATATAGAAAATAATCTCTTTGTTGGAAGAAGAATTTAATTTGGTTTTGACCCTGGGTTTGACCGAGAGTACCAAAAAAAAGGCCCGCGTAGTCTAGCACTTCGTCGACATTTTCACTTCTTCAAAATAATGAAGAGTCTTACCTGAGGCGAGCCATGACCATGAAAGGATATAGGGGATCGAGATCTGATTAATTATGTGACTTGTGCAACTATCACCACATTCATTCTCAACCATTAGATTCATACACTTAACAAGAAATAAATATATGAATTTTCTTTTAAATGGTCCATAAAATACACAATTGAATATTAGAATTCCCATCCTCCTCATATTATTAAGTATAAAAATTCAATTACATTACATTATTACCATTATAGCTTGTGACATATATAGTCTTACGTGCGGAATAAAAACCCACAGATAATACATAAGCAAAACATTACAAGCTCAGATCTTAGAAGTTGCATAACACAAAACACTACAACACGGTCTCAACACATATAGGCATTGTATGTACTCCTGGCTCGATCTGAGCTTTTATAGCACTACCTAAAATTGCTTCTTGCAACATTTTGTCTTCTTTTAGCTGCACTCTCTTGATCTTCTACCTCGCTCGCTTGATCCATGGTTTTACAATACCTAGGGACATTACCTTGGTTCTTTATTGATTGCATTAAAATAGGCTCCTAGTTCTTCGACACACTCCCTTATTTTCCATTGCACGACTTTCAAAACATTTCGTTCCCACTTTGATTTCTCGGTGCACTTTTTCTGACAGTTTCATCCAAAATTTCCTTTGCAACTGGTATTCCTTCAAAAATGAAGGACCAACACTCTTCATAACCAACTTTGACCATATACACATGAAATTTCTATCCCAGATTATCTTCAACATATCGATAACAAGGGGCACATCCTATCAAATTATATTTAAGCTTGTCCACAATCATAATAAGATTATTTGGAATATTTTCTAGCTTCCAACCATACCATAATGTGGAACTATCTCACTAGGAAATTTGAGCCAAAAAAGAGATCCCTTGACTAGATAAATATTGTTGAAGAGGACTCAAATATTTTGATTCTTTAAGACGGGGATGGTTCATTATAGAATCAGTCTAGAGGTTAATTCTAGTACAACTCCTCGATATCTAGCTAATATTGTCATTAATTAAACTAGATGAGGCTATGACCAGTTTCAAGATAGTAAAGCAGTGCCTTGAAGGAGGAGGAGGAGGGACCAACCTATTCTCAGATTCAGTCTGCAAATATTTGGAAATGAGAACCTGATCCCACCAAACTTCAAGATTATACTTGATTTTCTAGGCAATTTTAGCTCCCATTTCTTAGTTCAGCACGGAAGGATTCCTAATCCCCATACCTCCATGATTTCTAGGAGCATGGATACTAGCCCAATTCACCAAGTGAATTTTTTTGGATGAGGGCTTGCTACCCTCCCACAAGAACTTTCTTATAATTTTCCCAAGGTAAAGGAGGATTTGCTAAGGTTTTAATAGCGTCGACAATTGAAACATAGGAATTACGAACAAAATGACCTTTATAAGAACAATGCGACCAACTAAAGTGATCCATCTAGAACCCCAAGGCTCTACCTTTATTTTTACCTTATATAACACACTTTTTCATGCTTGGGGAGAATGTGTTTTGAGGAAAATATGGATACCCAAGTATTAAAACTCTTTCCAATTATCAATAGCATTGAATCCAAAAACCTCCCCAATCTAAAGCCACTTGGAATCTGAGATATTCCAATTAGAGATATGGGACTTAGCAGAATTTTTTGAACCCCTAGAGGCTACCAGGAAGTTATCTAATTCCACTTTGAATATTCTAGCTATTGCCATTAAGGCCCCACTGAGAAGGATAACATCATTTGTGAACAAAGAATGGTTGGCACTTTTGATGTCCTGAGAGAAGCGAAGACCTAGAAAGTGTTCATTTATATGTTCATATTCCAAACATTGACCCATAGTATTTGCAACCAAAATATATAGAAAAGGAGAGAGAAGTCACCCTTATAGAAGGTCATAAAAATATTTGAAGAATTTGGTGACTCTACCATTCACCATGAGAGTGATCCAAGGGGGTCCAATGCAGAGGGAAACCCATTGAATAAAAGTGCTATTGAATCCCAATCTACCCAAAACTTTGAGAATAAAGTTGTTTCTGACTCTGTCGAAAGCATTATCCATATCTAATTTGACCACCATCCCCTTGTACCCTCTTGATCTACTCAAGAGTATGGATTCTTGAACAAGAATGATATTGTCAAATATTTTCCTCCCTAGAATAAAACCGCCTTAATTCTATGAAATGATGGAGGGCAGAATCTTTTAAGTCTTTCAGTGAGGATTTAAAAAATAACTTTGTAGGATACATTGCACAAGGAGATGGGCTTGAATATGTTGAAGGAATATGGATTGGTTTCCTTGGGTACCAGCGTGAGGAATGATGAACTTATCCCACCTCCTATGCTTCATTGCTTAAATGAGTATCCAATCATTCTGCAAAGGTCGCATTTGATTATGTCCCAGAATTATTGATATAAATATGTAAAAAACCAAACGTGTCTGAGGCTTTATCCAAATGAAAGGAAAAAACAATGTGGAAAAATTCTTCTTCAGAAGGAAGGAGAGAAATTCGTTAATTCATATATTAAGAAATAAATTTTGGGATCTTTTCTAACATATAGGTTTTAGATTCTTCAAAGGGGGGTTGCTTTGGGTGTAAATATTTTTGAAATATGTTGTTGGTTCCTCGTTGATCTGATAAAGTCTCCCACCTTGATTCCATTCACCGTAATTTCCTAAATTGTCTTTTTTCTCTCCCAATTTTTAGCATGTTTGTGGAAAACATTGGTATGCCTATCTCCTAGTTGAAGCCACACACTTTTGGACTTTAGTCTCCAATATTCTTCCTCTTCTTTCAACAAGGAGTGGTATTTATCGAACATGGATCTATCTTCATTCAAAATTCAGGAGGAAACAAGTTCAATTTCCATGGAAGAGTGAAGTTAAACAATTTTATGTTTTATCTCTTGAATAACTTCTTCTTTGGGAGGCAGGGAAGATTTTACCCAATATTTGATACATGACTTTATTATTTTAATTTTCCTATAGGGTTTCCCTCCACCCATGAAATCCAAGACTGAGTGACCACATTATGAAGCAAAGGATTTGAAGCCATAAAGGGCTAAATGGAAATGGGATAGGACCATAATTAATAAGCAGGCTAGGGGGGGCAAGGTGACCCTCATAGGGAAATGATCAAAACCATTCCAGGGGATTATACTAGATTTGAAGGAGAGATTGCATCGCATAAAGTCATCAAAGATGAGGAAGTGGTCTGTTGGGTGTGGAGCCTGATTATCTTGTTTATTTTGTATCACAACGTTGGACCCGTGTACCTTAATGGGGCAGCAACGCCGCCTGTAATTAAACGTTTCCTGGGGGGTCCAGGGGGGCAGCTGCGACTTTATGGAACCCCCCCCCTGGCGAGGGGTTTCGTGGGTAGCGCCACCGAAGCTAAAAATAGATGTAAAATTGCCTTGTAAAAGTATAGTAATTTCTAGTCAATCTAGGCCATTCATTAGGCGGTCGATCTGACGGTAGAAGTTATTTTAGTTTAGGGTTTTTTGCCTTAGAAGGAAACCCCTCACTTGTATGAGGGTATTGTATTGCAGTTTTGCATTGTATGTGTATTCTCAGAGCGAGAAACAGATAGGGAGACTGTGAGAGAGAACAGAGGATATTACAACGGATCTGTTGTAGGTTGTGTCTCTTCATTTTGCTGGATAATAGAAAGGAAGGACTGGCTGTTCGGGGTGGACATAGCCCAAACTGGGTGAACCATGTATATCTGTGTCTCTCTAGTTTTATGTGTTTTGTGTGCTTGTGTATTCCTCATATTTTATGTGTTTCATTGCTCTGTAATATATAATTTTCTAACATGGTCTAGCTTTGATGTGATATGATTTGGACCTGCTATTTTATTATTCCAACTATACTTGAGGCCTGAGGGTTTAATTTCCATTATTGAGTGAAGAATAAGATCCTCCATTTGATCTTAGAAAAGGGTCTCTAATAGGAAATTCATTTCCCAGTTGTGTAATGTAGTATGGAAATCCCCCCAAAAGATGTTAAAAGCTTTGATCTTAGAGTCACTAAGCCCTTGCAAAGAAGCCCAACATCCCCATTTTTCTCGAAAATGAACCGATATGTAAATATTGATGATAGAACATATATGATTTGAAGAAAGGTCTAGAAAATAGGTAGCATGTCAATCCACATTTTGGAGAGAATTTAAAAGTTGAACCTGGATCGATTCCCATATAGTGCATAAACCTCCAAATGCACCTCTGGCATTGATTGAAAAAATTCCATTACCATTCCATAAATGATGTTGTCGTGTTAAGATTTCTTACCCTTCCATCTTGGTCTCCTATAGTAGATAAATTGAGGGTCTTTCTTTTCTCATAAGATATTTTACTTACATCCTTCTTTTTTCAGACCCAAACCCCCTACAATTCCAGGAGAGGACAATCATTGATTACTCTTAGGATCAGGTTCCCCTTTAAGGGGACCAGTGCTAGTCTCTTATTTCCCTTGCCTCCCATATCTTTGATTTGAATTTTTTTTAGAGTGGACTAATTTCCAAGTTCCTTACCCTTCTCAGTTTGCTCTATTCTAATTTCTTTTCTTTTCTTTCTACCAGAGCAACAGTTTCAACGATCCTTCTCTATAACATTGTTTACCTCTGGTTTTATCGTTATCTGAGCTTAAAAATGTTGCTCCTGCAGTGCCTTCCAATGGTGAAAGTAATTCTTCTTCCTCTTTCTAGGATTCGTCTTACTCGCTTCAAGTTATTCACTATATTTTGTATCAATCATTGGTTTTGTCGGTGCTTGAGGAACAAGAGGATTGTTTGGAATATTTTCATCAGTAGGGAATTTATGGGGTATATTTGTTGATTTTTGTAGCTCAGGAGGTACTCCAAGCCCTAGGGCTTAGGGTTTGGAGGGCAAAGCACCACACTTCTATGATGAAGAAAACATAGAAGTGTGGAGTTTTGTACCCATCGTGATTTGGGACAAAACTGTGATGGAGATACAACATGCGATGGATGAGGATGATAGTGCTCGGTGATACGATTCCAACACATTGAGAATCATATGAATCTGAGTTTTCTTAAGAAATAAATGATTTTTTGAAGTTGACAAGGTAATTATTAGTTACCAAGTCATGTAGGCTTGTTGTAAAAACAATCCAATAGATGTGTCTCTTCAAATGATTCGTTGGAGCCCCTTAGAGGTCTATAAATTAAGGGTGTATATATGTCATTTGATCATCCAAGTGTGTAACACATCCTATAAAGTGAACTCGATGGATAAAGGAGCTAAGCCACAGAAAAAAGGAGAAGGTTCAGCATGGAGGATTTTTCCCTAGACAACGTGAAAGGAGTTGTAGATGACAGTATATGATTGGATTTTTTATGGGCTAAATACATATCCGTGTAGGGCGGTTTTGAGTGCAGTTTGGTGCAAGAAGAAGCAAGAAGCTAAGCTGAGGAGGATAGGATAAGAACGCTACTGCTTAGGGCAATTGTTTGGGCCTATTGAGGAGGTCGCAGCTACAACTAGTTTTTGTGCTAGGTCGCAGGCCATAGCTAGCAACTAGAGGTTGTTCCAAGGCAGCCTTGAGTTGGAAAAGGCAGAAAAGGGACAGTGTGTCACTTGGAGGGTCTTTTCTAGGTGGACTGCAACCCTAGTAGGGCATATTTTGTTGACAGTGTGGAGGTTAAGGGTTGCATATTGTGCCCTAACCAGTATTGCAGGAGGAAAAAATAACAGTGAAGGACGACAGTGTTTTTGGGAGGAGCGTTGGGTCAAGTTGATGACCGGATTGGATCAGTTTGTTGATCATCCTGTTGATGCCATGTGTATGAAATTCCGAGGTGGCGAAGTATCATACTAGAATCATATTCAATTGTGATTGTTTTTGGTTTCATAGGTCTGTTGGAGGGCAGTGTGGCTACCCAAAGTAGCCCTAGGAAATATATCTTGAAGGATGAAGAGCAGTTGAAGGTTGGGTGAAGATAGGTGCCGAAGTAAAACACTTTTATGGACGAAAGTTGTTGCTAGCCTGGCAGTTTGTAGCTCGAGAGTAGGCCTACCCAGACACCATATGGAATCAACCCATGGATAATCTACAGATGGACATGCATCAATGTTAGGTGGCATACCTCCTGGAGTCTCGATGTGTATATGCCTTAATGGACTAAGGCACTACTAATAATTAGTACAGGTGCGAAGGACCAGTAGGACAAGATATGATGGAGAAGAGATGTAGCCAAGTTTTTCATTGTATGTTGTATACCATATAGTGTTGCACTATTCAGATTTAGTTTAATATAACAAATATTGGTGGTTGTACATTATTGTGCAATTTTGTTTAAAATTGTGTATATTGTACATATGTGATTTACTGATTTATATTTCCATTATGAAAAGTAGTTTAGTGTTTGATATTCTTGGTTTGGTAGCGTTAGTGATTTAAGACTATAACCTAGACCCAAGGTTGTGGAACTTCAACATGGTATCGAAGGACTTCTGAGCTAATTTGGAAGTAAGTAAATCAGAGTTGTGCACAGCGAAGTACAGCGTGAGAGAGAGTTGGTCACATTGTAAGTGAAGGGCTCACTACAATTTCAAAGTTATAGGAAGGTCTCTAATATGAGGACATATTGGAAGGGTTGTCCAACTATACTCCTTGGAATTAAAGGATCAAGTTGGTCTTTTAGGTCGACAAGTTCTGGGAGTTTGTCGAGAAAGATATCAAGAAGCCATCTGGCCCTAAGGAGCTGGAAATATGTGAATATTTGGATATGAAAGTGAGGTTGATCATCCTTGATGGTGTGAGTGATTCCATAATACCTCATTTGTCTGGGAAGAACAATGCACATGAGATGTGGATGGCTCTTCAGAATGTGTTCTAGAATAAGAACGAGAATCGGGTATTGGTATTATAGGATAAGTTGAATTCCACCAAGATGATAAAGGGTGAAGGAACGAATTTGTATCTAACGAGGTTGTCTCAGGTTCGAGATGAGCTTGTTGTCGTTGGTGTCAAAGTTTCAGTTGCAGAGATGGTAAGGATTGCCTTGAAATTTTCATTGAGGAATGGAAGCCCTTCATCAAAGGAATCATTTCCAGGGAGAAACTTCTATACTGGAATAGATTGTGGGACGACTTCATTCAGGAAGAGTTATAATACGATTATATTCAGCCATCAAGGAAGGAATATGAGGACGTGGCACTTGTAGCAAGACTGAAGGGTAAGCCGAAGAAGGAATTGAGTAAAATCAAGCATTTCAACTATGGCGAGATGGGTCATTATTCGTTGAGATGTCCATTGAATATAGGAAATGATGAGAAAGGGAAAATAAAAGGAAAGAAAGTTCATGCTTTAGTAAATATAGATGATCTCTCAAGGAGATTAGAATAGGAGGATTTCACTATGATTTCTCATTTCTCCCAAGGTACTATCCAAGAGGATGGATGGTATGTGGAAAGTGGTGCAACGAAGCACATGACAAGGTCACATGAGTTTTTTAATACTCTAGCTGAATGGGACTCGAATTTTCACATGGTGTTGGGAGACAAGAGTCAATTGGAAATCTGAGGATCAGGAGTTATGCCATTCAGGATGGAGACAAGACGTATGATGTGGGTCCAAGATGTACTATTTGTACTGAGACTCAGATATAGTATGATCTATGTCTTGATGATGGAGAGGAAGGGGTTTGAGGTCTTGTTCCAGGATGGGCAAGCAAGAATCATGCCTGGGGGCTCTAATTCCAATGGGATTGTGCTTGGAGTCAGGGTAAATGGTCTCTACCGGTTGACAGGAAAGCCTAAGGATGATGGAAAGAAGTAGGGCAGGTGTAGGTTCCAGAGAAATAGGAGAAAGTGTAGGTGCATGCTTTAGAGGAGCAAGTACAGGTTCCCAAGAATAAGGTACACTTTTCCAAGAATGTCCAAGTTCTAGAGGCTTAGAGGGAGTCGAGTTCTAGAAATAGTTTGCATATTCAAAGGGAGACTTTGCGGCCCAAGAATAGCTCTTGGTCAGTGGGTAGCAAGGGTGCTTCCACATCTAGAAAGAAGGAATCATGGTGATATTGGAAAGTGATATAGGAGAATAAAAATAAGCAGGAGGTTTCGAGTGACAACGACACTTACGAGAAGGGCATAGTTCACTATACAGGGATTGTTGTGATTATGAGCAATAGGAGATGGGCTAGTGTTGAGAGCAGTGATTACGAAGACGAAGTACTTCCTAGTTGTGGAGGTACCTCCCTCGCTAATAGGGAGTGTTGATTTATGTAGCTTAGGAGGTGCTCCAAGTCCTAAGGTTCAGGGTTTGGAGGAAAAAGCACCACAAGGGCAGCTTGTGGGGTTTTTCACCCATCGTGATTTGGTCCAAAACTGTGATGGATATATGACATGTGATGGATGAGGATGATAGCGCTCTGCGATACGATTCGAATGCATCGAGAATCGTCCGAATTCGAGATGTCATTAGAGAGAAACAAATTTTTGAAGTTGACAAGGTAATTATTGGTTACCAAGTCATGCAGTCTTGGTGTAAAAACAATCCAATAGATGTGACTCTTCAAATGATTGGTTAGAGCCCCTTAGAGGTCTTAAATTAAGGGTGTACATATGTATTTTTATCATCCAAGTATGCAACGCATTTTCTAAAGTGAACTCGATAGAGAGAGGAGCTAAGCCGCATAAAAATGAGAAGGTTCGACGCAGAGGAGTCCTCCCTAGAAAACATGGAAGGAGTTGTAGATGACAATGTATGGTTGGATTGTTTATGGGCTAAAGACATATATGTGTAGGGTTGTTTTGAGTGCAGTTTGGTGCAACAAGAAGCAAGAAGCTAGGTCGAGGAGGATAGGAACATAACATTTTTGGTTAGGCTAATTATTTGGGCTTGTTGAGGAAACCGCAACTATAGTTATTTTTTGTGCTAGGACGCAGGCCATAGCCAACAACTAGAGGTTGTTCCAAGGCATCCTTGAGGTGGAAAAGGCAGAAAAGGGACAATGTGGCACTTGGAGGGTCTTTTCTAGGTGGACCGCAACCCTAGAATGGTATAGTTAATTGCTTACAACATGGAGGTTAAGGGTTGCATATTGTGCCCTAACCAATATTACAAGAGAAATAGCTAACAGTGAAGGAAAATAATGTTTTTGGGAGGTCCAGTTTTGGGTCAAGTTGATGACCGGATTGGATCAGTTTTTTGAGTATCCCGTTGATCGCATATGTATGACTTTCCAAGGTGGTGAAGTATCATACTAGGAGCAGATTCAACAGTGATTGTATTGTGTGTCATAGTTCTATTGGAGGGTAGTGTTTTGGCTAGACAAAGTATCCGTGGACAAGCTATCTCGAAGGACGAATAACAGTTCAAGGTTGGATGAAGATTAGTGTTGAAGTTCAACACTTTGATCTATGAAAGTTGTTGCTAGCCTGACAGTTTGGAGCTCAGGATTAGGCATACCTAGAGAGAATATTCAATCAACCCATATACACTCTATATATGCAATTGTAGTAGTGTTAGGTGGCATCCCTCCTGGAGTCTCGATGTGTGGATTCCTTGATGGACTATGGCATTAATAGTGAGCAGTATGGGTGTGAAGGACCGACGGGACAACATACAACAGAGAAGAGCTGCAACCAAGTTTGTCATTGTATCTTGTATACCATATACTATGGTATTATTCAGATTTATTATAATATAATGAAGATTGGTGGTTGTACATTATTGTACAATTTTGTTTAAAACTATGTATATTGTGTTAGGTCCCTGTAATTAGCAAGATTGGAAAAAGTCCAACTGCAGAGGTAACATCATACCACTTTGGGATTCAAGGATCTAGCCCTCCTGAATCCAAAGAGGGATCTCTCTATAAATGAGTTAAAAGATGTGATCTTCAAAGGCTGAAATTGTGATATTAGGCTAGTTATGAAGAGCATGGGTTTGATTGTTTGTTTTTTGGTTGGTCAAAGACATGATGAAGATGAAAGGCAGTTCAAAATAAAGGGTGAAGATGTCTGCAAATGATGGAATGATTCAGCTGACAGAAAAGGGCAAAGACAGTTTTAACCCATTGGGCTATGGATTCATAGGAGGATTTAATTGGACAGCAAGATTCAAGAAGGAACCATGGGGCAAGTTACTTATATCTGTTGGGTATACGACCAAAGTCCCACATTGACTAGAAGTGGGGAGGATCATGGGTATATAAGGATGGACAAATATCTCCATTGGTATGAGGCCTTTTGGGATAAAGCCCATAAGCAAAGCCATGAGGTCTTAGGCCCAAAGTGGACAATATCATACCATTGTGGAGATATGTGGTGTCAAGAATCACAACAAGTGGTATCAGAGCCATGCCCTGAAGTTAGCGAAGTGGATGAATCCTCGAATGCCGAACGAAGGTGGTGAGCCCCGGTAATATCACGATGGGATCCATGGATGAGCTCGGTTAGACAGGCGGTATGCTCCGGATTCTTCATGGATGTGTCCTGGTCCAAACACGGTGAAGAGGAGTTGACCTGGGATAGAGCAAGCTCTCGAGGCAGGTGGTGCTCCATGTAAGGCGTGTGCTTCCAACGCATTGGAGCGGAGAATCTCGGTTGGTAGAGAGTGGATGGATGGATAATAGTTTGAGGGGAAGCTCGATGGTCCTTTGTTCGAGGGGAGGATTGTTGGGTATACGACCAAAGTCCCACATTGACTAGAAGTGGGGAGGATCATGGGTATATAAGGATGAACAAATATCTCCATTGGTATGAGGCCTTTTGGGGTAAAGCCCATAAGCAAAGCCATGAGGGCTTAGGCCCAAAGTGGACAATATCATACCATTGTGGAGATATGTGGTGTCAGATCGGAAATCACAACAATATCAATGGGTGCAAAGTGATTTTATGGAATGAAACAAATAGGAAGTGAAAGACCAAACAAAAATGAAGAACAAAGCACGGGATTTGAATCAGTAAGTACTTTTAAATAAAACACTTATTATTTAAGGGGAAACATAAAAGTATTTATGTTGATCAGGTAAGTGCTTTTAAACTAGCCTGCATTGAAGTACTTTCAATAAAAAAACATTTAAACAAAACAGTTCGAACTGCTTAAGATCAGGTAAGTGCTTTTAAACTAGCCTGCTTTCAATATTCAATAAGGAAACACAGATGATAATCACAAAGAGAAATCTAGATTAGGGAAGTACTTTTAAACTAACCTGCATTAATATACTCTAAGGAAAACACAAGGAAAGCTCGTTTTAAAGAGAAATCTAGATCAGGGCAGTACTTTTAAACTAACATGCATTAATATACTCTTCAAAGAGAACATTCAAATGAAGAAAACATAGAAGTAAAGCTTTTAGTAAGAGTAGGGTACTGTGGAGAGTATATCCTAACTCTACGTTTGCTGCTCTTTATCAGAGAAAGTGAACAGAGTGAAAACGTTAAGCAAAATAACAATTAACAGTAAGAAGCACATCACCATTGACATAGTTGAGGATTCCATGAATCAGCAGCTTGTATTGATGTTCAAACCAGTTACAATCAGCAAGCCCGGTGGGTCTCTACAGCTTTGAAATTCTCATATCAGCTTGTGTATCTTTCGGTTACAAGACAGGGCATCAGTAGCTTGAGAATAACTATTACATGCATTTAGATGTCCAGAGACCAACATTTGCTCATCTTCTATAGCGGTATTTATAGAAGAATGAAGATGTGGGAGGATTTCCTAGGGGTCAAGTATTATCAATTATGCAATTAATGCAGTTCCTGGCCTTTGGGAACCAGGCAAGGCATAAGGTGGGAATATAATCGTTTATAACTCTACTTCATAACTTTGTTTGTGTCATTCGAGGCAAAATGATTGAAAAGACCTGCTTCCCGACTGTTCTTCAACTTTCAGAATGGTTTTGCCGACAATTAGAGATAAGATTCTTTGATTTGCATTAATTGTTCGACGATCTTTAATTTCTCTGAGGCTGCTAGTGTCCTTCGGAGCTATGGAGGGTTCAATTAGCCTCCTTTTATGGCGGTGGAGGCTTTCTCAGCTTGACATATGTCTTCGTCGTTCCCAAAACACCTTTAATTAACTTGAAATCTGTGTTTTGATCTTCAAACGTCCTGTTTCTGGTATATTTTGTCTTCGGCACTGATACTCTTTAACGGTGCCCAATTTAACTAAATTTTCTGGTGTGTAGGGCTGTAAAGGGTCGAATGGCATCAATGGGCCATGAGTTCATTGATCAAATGTAAATTTAAACCCTGTGAACGATTTTTAATTGATTGATTAGAGGTTGGAGGATCCTCACCCTCTGCTTCTGCATTCTTTCGAAAATAACGAAGAGACCTTTAAACCCTGCAAAACACAAAAAACAATTAAGAAATCCTACGGAATTGGGTTTAAACTGCTTTAGAGGCGTAGGAAGAGAGCAGGACCGTTGGATGGCATCATCCAACGGTGGAGATTAACCGAGAGGAGTTTTAAATGACGCGGGAGGAAGAATTAAACAAAACCGTCGATCGCACGATGATCAACGGTGGGGATTGGTTTTAAAAACCCTTTGGTAGAGGTGGAGGGCGTTGGAGTAATGTGGGAAAAGATCTGGGCCGTCTGATCCGGACACGTGGACGGTCCAGATTTAATCGGAGGATCGTAATCAGCGGGTCACACAAAGGGGATGCGATTGAAATTTGTGATGTGATTGAGCGTTGTCCGTCCGATCAACAGGGAGATGGACGGACGGGATTGAATCGGAGGAATGAGCGATCGGGGAACGGAAGACAGGACTTGCGATTGCGATCGGAGGTCGGAGCACGATTGAGCATTGACCGTTGGGTCAACGGGGAGATGGACGGCTAGGATTTAATCGGATCAATCACAATCTGGGGCGCGGAAGCGGTGATGCGATTGAAACTTGCGATGCGATTGAGCGCTGTCTGTCCGATCAACAGGGAGATGGACGGCTAGGTTTTGATCGGAGCAATCGCAATCGGGGGCGCGGAAAAGGGGATGCGATTGAAACTTTGTGATTCTGCGCGAGCCGTTGATCAGCTTTAAGATCAATGGTCAATATCTTTTCAACTTTGTACCAGCGGAAACCTTTACACTTTATGAAAAACCCAAAGTTTAAATATAAAGTAAGGTTTTTAATGGATCGGGGCGGAAATATTTATATACGAAATGGTCGGGTGCCCGATTGCGGGGCCTTTGGATATATGGAACACAATGGGCTTGAGGCTTTATATAACAAAGGGGCTGATCACAATCGGAGTTTTGAAATGGCACAAAAGACATGCATACTTGAATCTTTCTGATGCGATTAGTGCTATAAGAGTTCGGCGCTTGGTTTTTTATGACAAGGGCATATGGGGAAAGTGGTTTGGAAACTCAGCCCAAGGGGCTTAAACCCTCAATACAGAAATGGGTTTTTACACAGATTTTCAATTGTTTTCAAAGGTTTCTGAGGGTTTCAACAGAGTTCAAAAGGAGTTTAAAAACCTGCAAAGGAAATTTTATGAAGGGGAAAATGAGGAAAATGGAAAACAAAGGAGTTTTATGGGAAAAAAAAGGGAAACAAATGAAGGTTAGTTTCTGAGAGGAGGAATGGGAAAGACAGGGATTTTGGAGCAGTCTTTCTCATGGAATTTTTAGCAGAATTTTGAGTTTCTGAGAAATAACAGTGAAAACCTTGAGACATGAACATGAGATCTTCCACAGGCTTCAAGAGATAACATTTGACCAGGAAACTGTTTCTTGAAGACTGAACCATGTTTTGGCCACCTTTTGGTAGAACAAATTTTATAGGTGGCCAACAGTGGCTCCACTTGGGGATGGTGCCTTCTTCAAGGCATCAAGAACTTCAGACCTGCATTCTGGGAGGCTGATCAGTTGCCTCATCCATTGGGCTGCCCTTCCTTGCTGCGATGATCTTTCTGAAAACATATTAGCAGCATTAAAAAAAAAAAAAACAATGAATCTTCATCAACACAAATTTTCTACCTACCTAGTCCTACTGATCTAACATTTTTTCTTCATTTAGAGTGCACTTGGATTGGAAAACTCTTTACAACATTTATTCTTTTGAAAGCATGAAATCTAATCTAATTCTACTCCTTATTTCTCCCTGAACTCAGATTAAACAGTTGAGCTCAGATAATTCTCTACCTAATCTACTTATCTATTGGGATTAAACTGTCCAACAGATCTCATTCTCTAAATTCTAAAATAGAAATTGAAAAAAACAGTCAAGTCAAGATTAAACTGTTTGACTTGCTGTGATCTATGGCATAGAAAACAAACTGCACATAGACATTATTTTGCAGGAATTTAAACAAAAACTGAAGGTTTTAAGATCTGAAATTTCAAAGCAGTTCCTTCATCTTTTTACAGCTCTGTTTTGAATTTGTTTGAGTTGTCCTTTCTTTCCTTCTGGTTCAGATTTTGAGCTGATTAGAACCAGATTTACATCTTTATGACTCAGAAAAATAAAACAGATTTGAGTCATCTCTTGCTTGGAAACTTTAGGTTCAGGTTTTGAGCATGTTTGAACCTTTGATTTCTATCCTAACCTATCTACTGATAAGCCAAGATTAAACAGTTTGGCAAATCAAATTCACTATTTTATCAGCAGTAAATTTAAAACTAGTTGGCCAAGATTACACTGTTTGACTAACTAGGAGTGTGTTTTTTTAGGAGTGGCATTTGAGCTTGCACACTTTCAGGATTAGTTTCTCTTTTTTGGCATGGGGCTATGCCTTTCTTTTTTTTACAATCTGCCCTCTTTTCTTTCTTTCTTTCTTTTTTTTTTCTTTTTTTATTTTTGTGAAACTGAATAAAGCAATGATATTTACAATGGAAATGAAAACTTCAAAATTGAACTCAGAAGTAGTAATGCTTAAGGACCCTGCCATTGACAGGACCCCCTAACAGATCTGTGCCATCTAGCTCTTGCAGAAAATAGGCATTAGGACCAATGGTGGACTGAATGATGTAAGGACCTTGCCACCAACTATCAAACTTGCCATGTTTTCCCTTCTCCTCTCTTCTGGAGTCCCATCTGAGTACCTTATCTCCGATGCTAAAATCACAAGCCTTTGTTGTTTTGTCAAACAACTTCTTTATATTTTCTTGCACTTTTTGAGCTCTGTTGTAAACCTCCTCTCTTGTCTGCTGGAGATGTATTGTCTCATTGATCCTCCTTATCATGTTGTCTTCTTCTGACTGTATTTCTTGGACTAATTTTATCACTGGTACACCCAGGCTGGTAGGAAATACTACGTCTGTTCCATAAAAAATTTGATAAGGGGACATTCTAATGGATTTCTTTGTGGTTAACATGTCTGCCCACAGAGCATGCACCAACTTTTTATCCCATGATTTTTTATTTTCCTCCAGCATCTTCTTGATGATAGTCAGCAAAATTTTATTTGATGATTCATCTAACCCATTACCTTGAGGGTAATAAGCAGTAGAATGACCAAGTGTAATCTGATACCTGTGACAAAAATCAATGATATTTTTGGAAAAAAAAGCAATAGCCTTATCAGTAATAATCTTTCTAGGACAGCCAAATCTAGCCAGGATATGGTCTTCAAGAAATTTTATAATGACAGAATCTGTGGCATTCCTAGAAGGGATGGCCTCTATCCATTTTGTGAAGTAGCCAGTGGCTGTGAGAATCCATTTGCGTTGGGCAGATGAAGCAGGATGGATTTCTCCTATGAAATCTAGGCCCCATTGTCGGAAAGGAGCTTCAACAATGATAGGTTGTAATGGTAAGGGAAGGAGTTTTCTTTTGCCTTCGAAGATTTGGCATTTATGACAGGCAACTATCATTTTATGGATATCTTGGAAGAGGGTGGGCCAGTAATAGCCAGCTCTAAGGATTTTATTGGCCGTGGTTTTCCAGTAGAGATGACCTCCACACTCTCCCTCATGGAATTCATGCTTGATCCTCTCTGCATCCACTTCAGGCAAACATTTAAGTAATAAACCATTAGCATTTTTCCAATACAAACATTCATTTAAAATGCAATAGTTCCTAGATTTCAACTTTAAAACCTTGCCTTTGTTTTTGATAAATCAGGAGGAGCGTTAAGATTGGTAAGTATATAAAAAATGTCAGCATACCAAGGTGAGTTTTGGAACTGCTCCTTCACAGTGGGAGCAAGTAACTCTTCTTGTTCATCTAAGGCATCTATCATGTTTATGTTAAGGGCTTGAAGATTGGATTTAGCCATTAATTGAGCTAAGCCCTGACCTTTAATGAGTTTTGTGGGTTTGATCTCCAAATCATACTCTAGGATTGTAGCAATCCATTTGCCCCTCTTTCCATCTGGGTCTTGAGAGAGGATGTCTTTTACCACTATGTTGGGCACATAAGCAATGGTGTGGGAATGAAGAATATACACCCTGAAGTCCTTTAAGGCCTTTACCAAAGCATAGGCTTGTTTTTCCATTACGTTATATTTCAAGGGTGCATCTCTTAAAGCCTTGCTGAAAAAAGCAATAGGTTGTTCCTGTCCCTCTGAGTTTTTCTGCAATATGACTGCGACCACTGTATGTTCTGAGGCAAAGGAAAAAATAAGGAAATATTTTGAAAATTCTGGGCTGATCAAGACTGGTGCCCGAGTGAGTGCATGTTTTACCAATTTGAAGGATTTTTTGGCTTCTTCAGTCCATTTTACTCCTACACTCTTTTTGAGCATATTAGTCATGTTCCTAAGGAGCTCTGCTAAGTTGGGAATAAACCTCCTCAAGAAGTTAATCTTTCCAATAAAGGACTGCAGTTCTTTTATGTTCCTTGGGTGGCTAATCTGTGGTATTCCCTCAACTCTTTTTGGATCTATTTTAATTCCCTTTTCTGATATAATATGGCCAAGGATTTTACCCTCTTATAGGCCAAATACTGTCTTTTTGGGATTTAAAGATAGCCCAAATCTCCTGCATTTTTCAAAGACCTTCCTTAGATGTTTAAGGTGCTCTTCATCGGTTTTGGAATAAACTGTTATGTCATCAAGGTAAATTACAATGAAGTGCCCTATTTCCTCTGAAAATGCAATGTCCATGGCCCTTTGGAAAGTGGCCCCAGCATTCATTAGTCCAAAAGGCATATTCACATACATGAAAGTGCCCCAAGGAGTGGTGAAAGTTGTTTTGAGTTGGTCTTCTGGGAGTACTAAAGTTGGTTATATCCTGAAAAACCATCTAACAGAGAAATCCTCTTTGAACCAACTACCTTCTGTAGAATGTGTTCCATTTTGGGCACAGGATAATTGTCTTTTAGGGAGGCTCTGTTAAGGTTTCTAAAATCAATGCAAAGTCTTATTTCTCCTATCTTTTTCCTCACAGCTACAAGATTAGAAACCCAATCTGAAAACCTCACAGGCACAATGATTCATGCCTCATACATTTTCTTGATTTCCTTTTCCACTAGAGGCAGTTGTATCGGATTAATCCGACGCAGTTTTTGCTTAAAGGGATTTTGTTTTTATCTCAAAGGAATCTTGTGCTGGATGATCTCTGTATCGTAGGCTTTTAAATCTTGATAGCTCCAGGCAAACACATCGACAAAGTCTTTAAACAAGTCAATGTATTTCTTTTTGATGTCTGACGGCAAGGACCTAGCTAATTTAATCATTTTGGGCTAATATTCAATGCCTATGTTGCATTCTTCAACCTCATACTCTGTATATTCCACTGTGGGTTTCTTTGCCACGTCGTTAAAATCAATCAGGTCTTCTAACGGTGCTAGCCCCCTAGGTATGTTCTTATCCTTTGCTGACAATACCTCAATGTCTTCATTTTTTGTGTCCTCGTATTCTTTAGTATGAGTTTCGAGTTTGTTAGTTAACATGTTGATTTCCACGGGACGAGATGGTTCTTCTTCTTTAGGGGGTTTTTCATTTAGGCAGTCTTCATCGGATTTAGAATCTGAATCAGATGATTCAAACTCATTCCTGCCAAGCAGGAAATCCTCTATCTGTTTGTCGTCCTCAAAGACCTGCCAATATTTTTTATTATCAGGCACAGCTGGTCTAAATTTCATCTGAGGTGTGCAGTCTTTAATTTCATATGGGGCTAAGCATGTCCTAACGGCAAAGGCTAAATTGTGTGCAGCAATATTTTGTTTTCTTGGCACAAAAATCAATTTGGACTCCTCAAAAGTTTTCAAAAGGTCGATGACATCGTTTCGATAGTCTCTAAGTCTGGGATGGTTTGCATTATACTCCCCATTGACTTTCCTAATCACTAACTCTGAATCCCCATGGACATTGATTCTTCTGGCTCCTAACTTTTTCAACAGATGCAAGCCTAAAATAAGAGCTTCATACTCGGCGATGTTGTTAGAACACCGAAAATTTAATTTGCAGGAGATGCATTCTGTGTGATTGTTTTCAGTGTTAGTAATCCAGACACCCGCACTAGCAGTGCTCTTAGTGCATGACCCGTCAAAGTACATAGTCCACAGAGGACCGTTTTCGGTTTCATCCAGGTTAGTGCCCTCGTCAACTAACGTGCTCTCTGATTGTTGTTGAAAATCAGCACTTAATTGAATTGGTTTCGAGTTCTTAGGTTTTTCGCTGTGTCGAAGTTTGTTGTCTTGATTTTCAAGTTTTAAAGGCGATGGGCAGAAGTCCCATGGCTCAAGATCTTTGTTTGGTTTACTAATGCCTTGACATGTATCAAACTTTTTTGACATTTCTGAGTTGTGTTTCTCTTTCTCGCCATCGGCAATCCATCCTGTTAAAGTGACTGATTCAGTAAGTGTGTCATCATTATGTTCTATTCTGAGATCCAGAAGATGTTGTGCTGGATCTTGTTCCTCAAGATTTTCATGGAGTTGAAGGAGAGGGGCAATCTGTTGTTTGTCACCTTGGCTATGTTCATTCGGGTGGGTTGTTTCAACGCATTGTTCGAAGGTTTCTATCTCATTTTCTTCCGTCTCTAGAAGTGCATTGATTTCTAGATTTGGGGTTTCTAACCATTCGGCTGAGTCGCTATGCTCTAGCTCTGGCTTATTTGAAGGTTCGTCATTATAAAGGATAAATGAATCCAGGTCAGTATGGACAGAGTAAACGGGGGAATTTTCAGGCTTCTCTGGGCTACTGACCATGAATTTCAAGTGTGCCACTCTGTATAGTCTTCTAAGCTGGCTAAAGATAGGGATAGAAGCATATGTTCCATCCATCTGCATTGTACCTTGCAGCTTGGCACCCCATTATCTTGATAACAACATTCCATACTTAGGGGCACATCAGCCACTACAACATCCATGACCATGCACTTGGTTGGGATTTGAGTCAAACTCACACAAAGGTCTTTGATTAGGCCAAGGAATTTCACTCTGGTAGAGTCAAAAGAATATAAGTCCTTGTAAGGTCGAGTTATTTCTAGCCCTAGCCTTTCCATTATCACTTTCGGCATAAGGTTGTGTGAGGCTCCAGAGTCATGCATAGCATTATGCAAGATTTTTTCATGGACATTTAGGCTGACATAGAAAGGGGGTACTACCCCTTCTTGAAATTTACCTTCAATTTTAGGACCAAAAATAAGCTCTGGCTGGTCATCATTAAAATTTATTGTGTCATTACTATCCTCAATATTTAAAGCCTTCATAATTTGGGCTTTATATGCATGCTGGGTAGCTAACTCAGTCAAAGGAATAGAGATTTTGATCTTTGAAATTTCCTGCTCTAGGCTGAAAGGAATTTGACTCTTTAAAGTGCTAGTTTCAGTCTTATTAGCTGTCAATTTCTCGGCAACATCAGTTTGCTGACTTGTTCTATTTACACTTGAAAAAATGGTTTTCACAGGAGTACTAGCTGAGATGTTAGTACTACTAATGTCTGCACTTTGTTTTTCATTTTTTTGAGTGCTTTTCTCTTTACCTTTATCAGAATTCACAGTCACTGTTTTATCCTTCAGTTTGACAACTTTAGGCTTAGTTACAGGGCTGTTTTGTGAAGATTTGTCAGAGGTTTTGGAGTTGGGGGTTTGTTGACTGGTTTTGCTTCTAAGGTCATATTCTTTTTGAGACTCTATGACAAAATTTTCCATGTCTTGATAATAATTTTCATCATCATCTCTTGTGTTATCATAAGGTTTATATAGACCTTGTGTTCTATCATAATGAATCTCACAGTCATCATTATCTACCCCTAGCATGTTGACATCCTCTTGCTCTGTTATCTGATCTGTTTCCTCAACCTCACTTACAAAATTTTGATGAAAGGGAGGGGTGATCTGTTGGTCATCTTCCCTAGGTCGGTTTGGAGGTTGATTTCTTCTAAAATTTTGACCCTGGTTTTGGTTTCTGTTCTGAGAGGCAGTTTGGTTTTGACTAGCTTGTGTTCTCTCAAGAATGCTCATTTTCTTCATCATTTCCTCCATCATTTTCTCCATTTTTGAGTTTGAAGTGGAAGGTGCAGACTCCTCTCTAAAATATACTCTCTTCTCATCCTTCATTCTTGCTCTCTTCTCCATTAAATTGACTTCCACAGAAAGAGCACCCCTTTGCATACCTTCAAGAGTTGCAAAGTCTCTTTCTCTTAGCGAATAGGTCATGTCAGAGTCAAACCCTTTAGGAAACTTGTTTAAAGCTTAGCCCTGTGGAGGTTTTAGTTCTAGGGGAAGTGCATTATAGATACTGTTGAATCTAGTACAATAAGCTTGTATACTTTCCCCAGTGTTTCTATGGAGGTTGTTGTAATCAGCAAGGATTTGAAGGGGATTTTTCTTTACTTTCCATTTGTTTAAGAATGTTTGATGGAAGGCTTGGAGATCATTGATACTATGGGGGGCTAGACCTTTGAACCATTTTCTTACTTCTCCCCCCAGACTTTGAGCAAACAATCTAAGCTTGATAGAATCATTATCAATTTCATTCCTGTCAAAGTAGTCATTCATATTATCCACATGTTGTGATGCAGTTGTAGCATTGTTATCATCATATAATGGAATTTTGGACTGATAGTCCTGTGGAAGATTGACTAGGGGTACAGGAAGGACTAAAGGAGCATACCATGCAGCCATGGAAGGTGGTGGAGGTGGATTTACAAGAGGGACTGTAGGCTGGAGTGGAGTGGTTTGGAAAGTGGATGTAAGGTGAGTGGAAGTAGATGGACCAGGAATAGATTGCTGAGCTGATCTTGGATGAGAGAGACCTTAGTTGTTAAGGAAATGTAAGTCAGGAGGTATGGTTTCTCTACCACCAGGATGTTCACTTGTCTTAGGAGATGAAAGTGAAGATTCAGAATCTAACTGATCTAAATCGCCAAGAGACCTGGTTCTAAAGGGAATTACTAGGTCATCTTGTGATTGTTGTAGAGCTGAAAGATTTTCTGGGACAGAATTAGCTCTCAAGGGTGATCTGAAAACAGTTGATAATTTAATCCTAGGAGACTTCCAAAGGATGCTTTCTGGGTCATCAACTATTTCAGGTGGATCTGGGTCAGGATGGGCTCTAGTGTGAATCTTTCTAGGAGCCACTATGTTGTATTTTTTAGACCCAAATAACAAGGAAAGTTCAACCAGGTATGACAATCTTTGAGAGGTTAACTAATCTGTTTTACACAAATTTCAATCCTATAGTCCTCTGACTGATTTTGAAGGATAGTATAGTGATGAGGGTTCTTCCTAGTGGAGTCTTAAGGTCTGTTCAGGATTGTGGAGTCGCCAAGTGGAAATTTTTAGCTCCTTTTCATAGGTAAAAGGTTTTATGGTCCACTACCATGTTTATTAGATACCAATCTGAAATATTTTTGGGTTTTCTAAGTTATTGTGGTTGTATGGAAAACTAAAGAGTTTATAAAAGCTGGCCAAGCAACTATGAACTCAAACAGGTCCCCAGTGGAGTCGCCATTATGTTAGGTCCTTGTAATTAGCAATATTGGCAAAATTCCAACTGCAGAGGTAACATCATACCACTTTGGGATTCAATGATCTAGCCCTCCTGAATCCAGAGAGGGATCTCTCTATAAATGAGTTAAAAGATGTGATCTTCAAAGGCTGAAATTGTGATATTAGGCTAGTTATGAAGAGCATGGGCTTGATTGTTTGTTTTTTGGTTGGTCAAAGACATGATGAAGATGAAAGGCAGTTCAAAATAAAGGGTGAAGATGTCTGCAAATGATGGAATGATTCAGCTGACAGAAAAGGGCAAAGACAGTTTTAACCCATTGGGCTATGGAGTCATAGGAGGATTTAATTGGACAACAAGATTCAAGAAGGATCCATGGGGCAAGTTACTTATATCAACGGGTCTTTAAAGTGATTTTATGGAATGAAACAAATAGGAAGTGAAAGACCAAACAAAAATGAAGAACAAAGCACAGTTTAAGATCAAGTAAGTACTTTTAAACTAGCTTTCTTTCAACATGTACTTAAGGGGAAACATAAAAGTATTTCTGTTGATCAGGTAAGTGCTTTTAAACTAGCCTGCATTGAAGTACTTTCAATCAAAAAACATTTAAACAAAACAGTTCGAACTGCTTAAGATCAGGTAAGTGCTTTTAAACTAGCCTGCTTTCAGCATATTCAATAAGGAAACATAGATGATAATCACAAAGAGTAATCTAGATCAGGGAAGTACTTTTAAACTAACCTACATTAATATACTCTAAGGAAAACACAGGGAAAGCTCGTTTTAAAGAGCAATCTAGATCATGGAAGTACTTTTAAACTAACCTTCATTAATATACTCTTCAAAGAGAACATTCAAATGAAGAAAACATAGAAGTAAAGCTTTCAGTAAGAGTAGGGTACCGCGGAGAGTATATCCTAACTCTACGTTTGCTGCTCTTTATTAGAGAAAGTGAACAGATTGAAAACGTTAAGAAAAATAACAATTAACAATAAGAAGCACATCACCATTGACATAGTTGAGGATTCCATGAATCAGCAGCTTGTATTGATGTTCAAACCAGTTACAATCAGCAAGCCCGGTGGGTCTCTACAGCTTTGAAATTCTCATATCAGCTTGTGTATCTTTCAGTTACAAGACAGGGCATCAGTAGCTTCAGAATAACTATTACATGCATTCAGATGTCCAAAGACCAACATTTGCTCATCTTCTATAGTGGTATTTATAGAAGAATGAAGAGGTGGGAGGATTTCCCAGGGGTCAAGTATTATCAATTATGCAATTAATGCAGTTCCTGGCCTTTGGGAACCAGGCAAGGCATAAGGTGGGAATATAATCGTTTATAACTCTACTTCATAACTCTGTTTGTGTCATTCAAGGCCAAATGATTGAAAAGACCTGCTTCCCGACTGTTCTTCAACTTTCAGAATGGTTTTTCCGACAATTAGAGATAAGATTCTTTGATTTTCATTAATTGTTCGACGATCTTTAATTTTTGCGAGGCTGCTGGCATCCTTTGGAGCTATGGAGGGTTCAATTAGCCTCTTTTTATGGCGGTGGAGGCTTTCTCAGCTTGACAGATGTCTTCGTCGTTCCCAAAACACCTTTAATTAACTTGAAATCTGTGTTTTGATCTTCAAACGTCCTGTTTCTGGTATATTTTGTCTTCGGCACTGATACTCTTTAACGGTGCCCAATTTAACTAAATTATCTGGTGTACAAGGTCGAATGGCATCAATGGGCCATGATTTCATTGATCAAATGTAAATTTAAACCTTGTGAATGATTTTTAATTGATTGGGCAGAGGCTGGAGGATCGTCACCCTCTGCTTCTGCATTCTTTCGAAACTAACGAAGAGACCTTTAAACCCTGCAAAACACAAAAAACAATTAAGAAATCCTGCGGAATTGGGTTTAAACTACTTCATAGGCATAGGAAGAGAGCAGGACCGTTGGATGGCATCATCCAACGGTGGATATTAACCGCGAGGAGTTTTAAATGACGCGGGAGGAAGAATTAAAAAAAACCGTCGATCGCGCGATGATCAACGGTGCGGATTGGTTTTAAAAACCCTTTGGTAGAGGCGGAGGGCACTGGAGTAATGTGGGAAAAGATCTGGGCCGTCCGATCTGGACACGTGGATGGTCCAGAATTAATCGGAGGATCATAATCGGCGGGTCACACAAAGGGGATGCGATTGAAATTTGCGATGCGATTGAGCGTTGTCCATCCGATCAACAGGGAGATGGACGGACGGGATTGAATCAGAGGGATGAGCGATCGGGGATCGGAAGACAGGACTTGCGATTGCGATCGGAGGTCGGAGCGCGATTGAGCGCTGACCGTTGGATCAGCGGGGAGATGGACGGCTAGGATTTGATCGGAGCAATCACAATCGGGGGCGCGGAAGCGGTGATGCGATTGAAAATTGCGATGTGATTGAGCGTTGTCCATCCGATCAACAGGGAGATGGACAGCTAGGATTTTATCGGAGCAATCGCAATCGGGGGCACGGAAAAGGGGATGCAATTGAAACTTTGCGATTCTGTGTAGGCCGTTGATCAGCTTTAAGATCAATGGTCAATATCTTTTCAACTTTGTACCGGCGGAAACCTTTACACTTTATGAAAAACCCAAAGTTTAAATATAAAGTAAGGTTTTTAATGGATCGGGGCAGAAATATTTATATACGAAATGGTCGGGCGCCCGATTGCGGGGTCTTTGGATATATGGAACATAATGGGCCCGAGGCTTTATATAACAAAGGGGTTGATCGAATCGGAGTTTTGAAATGGCACAAAAGACATGCATACTTGAATCTTTCTGATGCGATTAGCGCTATAAGAGTTCGGCGCTTGGTTTTTTATGACAAGGGCATATGGGGAAAGTGGTTTGGAAACTCAGCCCAAGGGGCTTAAACCCTTAATACAGAAATGGGTTTTTACACGTATTTTAATGGTTTTCAAAGGTTTCTGAGGGTTTCGACAGAGTTCAAAAGGAGTTTAAAAACCTGCAAAGGCAATTTTATGAAGGGGAAAATGAGGAAAATGGAAAACAAAGGATTTTTATGGGAAAAAAAAAGGAAACAAATGAAGGTTAGTTTCTGAGGGGAGGAATGGGAAAGACAGGGATTTTGGAGCAGTCTTTCTCATGGAAGTTTTAGCAGAATTTTGAGTTTGTGAGAAATAACAGTGAAAACCTTGAGACATGAACATGAGATCTTCCACAGGCTTCAAGAGATAACATTTGACCAGGAAACTGTTTCTTGAAGACTGAACCATGTTTTTGCCACCTTTTGGTAGAACAAATTTTATAGGTGGCCAACATATTGTGCATATGTGATTTACCTCTTTATATTTCCACTGTGCAAAGTAGTTTAGTGGTTGAGATTCTTGGATTGGTAGAGTAAGTGATTTAAGACTGTAACCTAGACCCAAAGTCATGGAAATTCAACAATCTCCCCCTCTTCTACTTCATTATTTAGAGCATTGAATCTATTACGGGTGTCTCCAATATTAACCAATTTTATCATCCCTTCTACACTATTGCTAGATTTATTTTTGGCGGAGGTGGGACCAGATCATTTTTGTTGGGTTTGCTCGATATATATATTTGCAGGAGGTTTCTACTTTTGGGAACCTTTCTTTCTCTTTACTTGTTGCAATTGATCTCTAGAGTCACCTTGTTTTTCCTTATCTTCCATTTTTTGAGATAATTTATGGTCGCAAATGACCATACTCGTGAAAATTTTTGCATTTGAATGGGAGTTGATCATAATCCAACTCCTGGAGATGATTCCAACTATCTAAGCAGAGGTTTATTGCAGTTGGTAAACCTTTATCTATATCTACCTCCATCCATATTCAGGGACAGAAGAATAGTCCATCACGGGGCTCAGAACGATCGACATATTTCCCAAGAGCATTATCAATCCTCCTGAAGCTGGCATCATTCCAACAATGCAAGGGGAGCAAGGGAAAATTCACTGAAACAAGAATTGTGGAAGGGGAATCATAGTTAGGACTGAAATTAGGGCTCTAACAATCTAAATAAATCCCTTGCACTCCCATGAAGTACGGGCCACTCCGAAATATTAGATCTCTATCATATTTACTCTCAAAGAAGAAGGTGAAAAAACCCTTGCCACGGAAGGAGGAGGTAACTTCACCCTTGATTAAGGGTTTCCATTTATTCACTACCCATTAATGAAAAAATTTAGGGGAAGGTCACTTCCCCATAAATTGTCCCACCAAACTTCGATTTTCCAGTTATAGAGTTGTTATGTATCAAGATCAAAATAACACAGAAACATAAGAAAAGATAGATCAATGACTTGATAATAAGCCACTTCAAGGGGGAAACCTCCCTGTAAATCAAATAAATGAAAAATTCTTATATGATTCCAATGAGAAGACCCCCTTGGTATATATAGGAGTCTAAAAGGTAAAAATATAATTAGGGCCTACATAACAGTAATAATGTAAAGGCACAACAATAACAATAGTGGGCTTCTATGGGGCACAACATTAACAATATAGGAGCTACACTAGTATTATAGGGACCTAACATGCCCCTATCCTTCAAAAAAAAATTGTCCTCAATGCTTAAGTAGTTCTAGATGTTTTTGTATAAATTACTTAGCCTCCCATGTGGAATCTTCAATTGGTAAGTTCTTCCACTTAAGGAGATACTCTGAAATTGATCGATTTTGTAATTGTTGGATTCTTGTTTTCATGGCTGCTTTAGGATCCAATATGATTGTTCCTTCCTCACCAAGTTTTGGAAATATAGTTTGAACTGGGAGCTTGTCACCTATAACCTTATTTAAGCATGAAACATGGAAAACTGGGTGTACTCATGAAGATGCAAGTAACTCAAATTTTCTATAGTACCAATCTTTTGCAACACCTTCTAAGGGCTATAGTACTTACATGATCATTTATTATTTTTCTTAGCTTGTTTGAGGCACATTTGTTTATATGGTTGTAGCCATAAAAGTAACCAATCGCCTACGTCAAAAAATATTTTACTGCAATGTTGATACGCCTGTTGTTTCATTTGATTTTGTGCTAGAGTCAAGTTATAATTTAAGAGTTGAAGAACTTGTTGTTGATGCTCGATGCGATCTTCCACTTCTTGAACCTTCAAATTGACTCTTAAAGACAATGTGATAGACGATGGATGATATCTATAAAGCACCATAAATGGGGTCATTTTATTGCAGTATGGAAAGAAGAGTTACACCACCATTCTGCCAGAGGTAACCACTTGACCCATTGTGTTTTTTTATCAAATACAAAAAAATAATATATACCTCCATACATATTTAGGCAAGGGAGACAATACCATCACAGGCTCAACACAGTCAACATATTTCCCCAAGAGCATTACCAATCCTCCTAAAGTTGGCATCATTCCAACAATGCAAGGGGAGGAAGGGAAACTTCACCCAAACAGTAATTGTGGAAAGGAAATCACATTCAGGATTGAAATTAGGGCTCTAGTGATCTAAATAAATCCCTTTCACTCCCATGAAGTACGGCCCACTCCTAAAGATCATATCTCGATCATATTTTCTCTCAAAGAAGAAGGTGAAAAAACCCTTGTTGTGGAAGGAGGAGGTAACTTCGCCATTGATTAAGGGTTTCCATTTATTCACTACCCATTAATGAACAAATTTATGAGAAGGTCACAACCCCATAAATTGTCCCAAGAAACTTTGATTTTCTAGTTAGAGAGTTGTTATGTATCTAGATCAAAATAACACATAAACATAAGGAAAGATAAATCAACGACTGGATAATAAGCCACTTCGAGGGGGAAACCTCCTTTTACATCAAATAAATGAACAATTCTTAGATTATTCCAATGAGAATTTGTCCTTGGTATATATAGGAGTCTAAAAGGTCAAAATATAATTAGGACCAACATAAAAATAATAATGTAAAGGCACAACAATAACAATAGTGGGATTCTATGTGTACAACAATAACAATGTAGATGCTAAAATAGTATTATAAGGACCTAACATGCCCCTATCCTTCAAAAAAGTGTCATTCTCAATGCCTAAGTAGTTATATATGCTTCTGTATAAAATACTTATTCTTCAAAAGGTAAGTTCTTCCACTTAATGAGATACTGTGAAATTGATCAATTTTGTAGTTGTTGGACTCTTGTTTTCATGATTTCTTTAGGCTCATCTATGATTTTTCCTTCCTCATCAAGTTCTGGAAATATTGTTTGAACTGGGAGGTTGTAACCTATAACCTTATTTAAGCATGAAACATGGAAAACTGGGTTTACTCACGAAGATTCAAGTAACTCCAATTTTCCATAGTACCAATCTTTTGCAACACCTTATAAGGGCCATAGTACTTGCATGATAATTTATTATATTTAATAGTTTGCTTGAGCAACATTATTTTATATGGTTGTAGCCATAAAAATAACCAATATCCTATGTCAAAACTTCTTTCACTGCAATTTTGATCTGCCTTTTGTTTCATTTGATTTTGTTCTAGAGTCAAGTTATCCTTTAAGATTTGGAGAACTTGTTGTTGATGCTTGATGTGATCTTCCACTGCTTGTGTTGGAAAATGTCACTAGGTTCGGTATTCATTTAATGTGCTTGATTCATCTTGTAGTGTACTTCAAAAAATAATAAAGAAAAGAATTTTATTATTATTATTGTGACTTATTAAAGCACGGGCTCTGTGCTCTAGTCACCATGTTTTAGGTAAAATTCCCCATTAAGGAATTATATGATTTATTATGAGTTAATAGAGTCATTTTACATTTAAAGACACCTTTCTTGGGATTTTGAATCATGTAAAATGGTTTAATATTGAGTAAAATATGAATTATGTGACCTCCACACCAAGTCGGTCTAAAGGGGATCATGTTGGCCTAAGAGACACCTATTTGACCTTGCCTGGAGCCTATAAAATGAATGAAATCAAATTCATTTAGAGCACACTCTCTCACAGGAAGTTTGATATCTCTTGTAGCTGGGAAAAAGTTTGAAGTCTGTTTCCGAGAAGTTGAAATAAGTGCAAGTTTGGGGAAGTCTAAGGATAAGAAGAAAAATGAAATTTTGATGACCCTCTCTCTCTCTGTTTCATGCCCTAGATTTGGATTATTCCAAGTTTTGTTGTTGTCGTAAGTTGTTTGTTGCTAGAATTTGTTGCCTAGTCGAAGATTTGGTATATGTCTAAGGTGAAGAGTCTCAAAGAATAATATTGAAAGGAATAATTATCTTGACTGTGTTTTCCCCTCGAGGGGGTTTTTACCTGGCATAGTGCCTAAATCTGGTGTATATTGTTCTATGTGTCGTTTCTTTGGTAACTGATTGATGAACTAAAAGAAAGAAGATATAAAGAATCATAATAACAAGAAACATCAAAAGTAATTATCAAGAATAAGTAAATATTTTTTCCTTTATTATTTTCTAACGTGGTATCAGAGGTTTGGTGAAGAAGGAAGAAAAAGGCAGTCTTCATCACTTGATTAGAGAACCATTCAAAGGATCATCTCAAGAGAGGAATCTAACACACTCTAGGAAGATGTCTAACATAATCAAGGGAGAAATAAACTTGAAGGAGCCACAAACTATAGGTCCTGGAAGAAGAGAATTGATCTCATCCTTTAAAAGAATAATGTACTGGACTTGGTCAAGGGAAAATTAAAGAAGCCTATAGAGGATTCTAGTGATGGTGACAAAGTGAAATACAGAGAACTATAATCAGTTGCCATGACTCTAATGGTATAAGAAATAAAGGAAAATTGTCCTATTCATATCCAACATCGAACATGCTTAGGAAATGTATGAAGCCTTGTTGAATTTATTCACTATTAAGAACATTGATCAAATAGCTACTTTGAAGAATGAGCTAAGGACTACAAAGATGACTAAATAAGACACATTTACCTCCTTATTTGTAAATATATAAATAATCAGGGATGAGATTTTGGCCATTGATGAAATTATTCCAGATAAAGAACTCGTGATCAGTGCCCTATTAGGATTTCCACCTACGTGGGGTGCATTTTTTGTAGTAATTAACAATTGGAAGGTAGCTCCCACCTTTGAAGAACTATGGACTGCTTGTAGCCAGGAAGAATCAATGATCTCATTAGCTTCCAATCTTGAAGGAGTATCTAATGCCTACATTTCTCAACATAAATGAAAGAAATCGAAAGGACCAAGAAAGAAAGTTGAAATGTCCAAGGTAGAATGTTATCAATGCCATAAGAAGGTTCACTATAGAAGTGAGTGTCTCGGCAATCCAAGAAACAATAAGAAAGAAAGAGATCAAGACAACATTGTTGAAGAACGAGACCTAAATAAAGTCGAGCCCGAAAAATTTGACATTAGGGACTTACACTACTAAGTCCTTTGCTTATAGGATTAGATATCTTATTTTATATTTTTGATGTGTTATAAGTTTATAGGTATCCCTCAAGCTTTGGAGGGGGCCTTGAACAACTCCCAAAGATAAGTATCTCATTTCTTTTCAGTTTTTGGTTTTATGTACTTATTTAAGTTTTGATTATACTAATCACCTTTATCCCTCTATTGATCTTGATTAGGAAAAACATCTGCTATATTCTCAAGGAGTATGAAGGAGGACCTCTCAAGCCAAGGTTTGTTAAGAAACAAAGGTATGCTTTGAAAATTTGAATTCTTTATGATAAATTTTCATTCATTTGACAATGTATTACTAACATTGTTATGTCTACCTATAGTGAATCACAATGATTCTTATTTGGGTGATTCATCACTTGATAAATCTGCCTACCCCACTCATATTCTTAATTGATTTTGTATAACCCTAGACAAGTTATGGAAAACCATAACCTAAGGGTATGCTATTATGAATGTTTGAAAGCCTAGTCTACTTAGGGTTTTTGTGAAATCCTATTTGAAGTTTTGATTGATAATGTCATGTTTAGGATTTTGGTATGGTCAAGAAAACCTAAGTTGTTAGGGTTGAATGATAAGGTCTAAAATATCAAACCTTTAAAATTTTGATAATTTTTGTTTTACTATTTTTCTATATTGAAATCCTAACTCATTACAGTTGGTGGAATGTGTAAGCAAGGCCCTTATAATGTCTTAGA
Source organism: Pinus albicaulis (assembly GCA_034641835.2). Classification (NCBI taxonomy): domain Eukaryota; kingdom Viridiplantae; phylum Streptophyta; class Pinopsida; order Pinales; family Pinaceae; genus Pinus; species Pinus albicaulis. The sequence continues at coordinate 1,022,551,924 of CM076582.1, read as the reverse complement.
AATTATTTCCTTCGTATTTGTGTGTATGTTTTATCAAACCCTAGTCTAATAAAATTTGTCATTGATCTATTGTGAATTTTGGTTTGAATATGATATGAAATACCTTTTCTTGATGATGAATCCCTTGGTGTGTGAAGATATGTCCTTTTTGGTTGAAACTCTAACTTGGTCTACGTCATTGTATGTCTATTGTATCAATGTTGTCAGACATATGATATGCCTTTGCATGCTAATGAATTCCTAGATACATGTGTTGACCTAGCTATTGATGGTCATAAGTTTTAGGATTTAATATAAGTCCTTGTATGAGATTCTAGGATGATGATATTTTGAAATCTAGGGTTTTGTAGCTAAACCCTAGTAGTAGTTAAATTCTCTAGTATGTGTGAAATAAAAACCTAAGATCTATTTTGATTGTTGAGGTTGTGAAAAATGAAACTCTAGGATTTTTAAGTTGAACCTTAGTAGAAGTGAAAAATCTCTGATGATTAATGACAATATGATGATTTGAGATTTGTGTAAGATTTATGAAATATGAGTTTTGATTGGATTTGATGGTTGATTGAAAATATAGGGTTTGTAACTAACTCTAGTGGAGGTTGGTCATATTAATGAATAAGTTGTGATTGAATTTGATTGATTCTCTTGTAGATCTATATTTAAATTGGTTCTAGGGTTTTCTAAATGTTTTATTAGGGTGTGTTACACCTTTGAAAGAAACATTGAAACCCTAGATAGAATGAAAGTTGTTATGAAGTAGTCTAGGGTTTATGACAAAGTCTATGGAAAGATATTGAAGAGTCTATGTCTCTTGTTTGTAATTAATTTTGGGTATCTAATATGTATAAATTTGAAATGGTTTTGTGATTCTGATATGGCTAACTTCATGCTTCTATATATTTGGTTGTACTTTCTATCTAAGTTGTGTAGGTACACAATCTTCAATATGGTGAAGATGCTTGTTGATGTGATAAGCATGATGAGGACAATGAACACTCTAATGAAATGGTTGGAAGCCACGAAAGATTCTTTGATGATGATGAAGAGAGAGTTTGGATGAAGATTCTCCATGGTTGAGAGGAAGGGCATAACTTGATTGAAGAATGAAATTTCGAAGGATATGTTGTTGCATAAAAAGTAGGAGAAGTATATGATGAAGGAAACTTCTGTCAAAGGTTCGGTTGATATTCCTAATATGAGAAGTTGAAAAGAAACATCAATTTGTTTGAAAGACCCCAGAGGTTTTTATTTGTTTATGTACATGTGAAAGTATATTATTAATTGGGTTTGTGTTTGTACAAGAAAATATCTTGAATAATTTTGATAGCACGTTGGTTACCAATCAGTTTTATTAGGAGATATTGGCCATCCATGATCTATTGGATCAAGGGGTGTTGAGCCTTTGTGAGTCAAACATTGTCTGGGAACACATATGGTTGGCACTTTGTGTTGATATCTAGGTCCCAAAGTTGGAAATGTTGCGTTGATTAAAGAGCTCTGATTTTGGATACACACCTGGATCCTTGGGTTGATGGTTAGCAAGTAATCTTGATGGTACCTAAAGGGGATAAAAGCTTAATTCCATCTTATTCACATCCAGAGAGATTTACTTGGTCAGGAATCTAGTCCACGGCATTGCGATGCCTAAATTTTTGAGAGAACAATGGATAAATTTCCCTCGTCAGGAATCTAGTCCATGGAATTGCGGTGCATAAAGTTCTTCATTATTCATATAGTATGAGATCTTCCATTGTATTTGTATATGATGAATACCTCCCTAGTTAAGAGGGAGTGTTGGAAAATGTAACTAGGTTCGGTCTTCATTTAATGTACTTGAGTCATCTTGTAATGTACTTGACAAAAGAAAAAAGAAAATAATTATTATTATTATTATTATTATTGTGGCTTATTAAAGCATGGGTTTCATGCTTGGATCACCATGTTTTAGGTCAAAGTCCCCATTAAGGATTTATAGGATTTATTCAGAGTTAATAGAGTCATTGTACATTTAAAGAGACCCTTCTTGGGATTTTGAATCATGTAAAAAGGTTTAATATTGAGTAAAATATGAATTATGTGGCCTCCACACCAAGTCGGCCTAAAGGGGATTATGTCGGCCTAATATTCACCTATTCAACCTCACCTGAAGCCTATAAAAGGAAGGAAATTGAATTCATTTGGAGCATAAACTCTCATAGCAAGTTCGATGTCTCTTGTAGCTGGGAAAAAGTTTGAATTTTGCTGTCAGGAAGACAAAAGAAGTGTCAGTTTGGGGAAGTCTAAGGAGAAGAATAAAAATGAAATTTTGGTGCCTCTCTCTCTCGTTTCATGCCCTATATTGGGATATTGAAGTCTTCCAAGTTTTGTTACTGTCGGAAGTTGTTTGCTGTTGGAATTTTCTGCCTAGTAGAAGTTGCTGGAAAGGGGTTAAAGATTTGGGAGGTTGACTTGGTGTGGAAGGAAGGTCTGGTATATGTCTAGGGTGAAGAGTCTCAAAGAACATTATTGAAAGGAATAATTATCTTGACTGGGTTTTCCCCTTGAGGGGGTTTTTCCCTGGCATAGTGCCTACATCTGGTGTCTATTATTTTATGTGTCGCTGCTTTGGTAATTGCTTAATGAACTAAAAGAAAGAAGATATAAATATTCATAATAAAAAGAAACATCACTAGTGATTATAAAGAATAAGAAAACATTTCCGCCTTTATTTTTTTCTCACAACTTGAACCTTAAAATTGACTCTTAAAGACAATATAATAAATGATGGATGATATCCATAAAGCGTCATCAATGTGGTCATCTTTGTTGCAGTATGGAAAGAAGCATTATACCACCATTTTTCCAGAGGTAACCATTTGACCCATTGTGTTTGTTTATCAAATACAAAGCAATGAAGATATCCTTCCAAACATTTTTTCACTTTCTTGGTTTTCCCGTCGGATTGAGGATGATAAGATGAGCTATGAACTAATTGAGTACCAAGACAAGAAAATAATTATGTCCAATTTTTTTTTTGTGAAAATGGGATCTTTGTCACTTACAATAATCTTTGGGTTTCCAAGTAAATTTTGAACTGTTTCCACATATGCAGTGGTGATTGTATTGAATTTCAAAATATGAGATAGTGCACAAAAATGTGCATACTTTCTAAGGCTATCAACTACCACCATGATGGCACTCTTTCCTTCGGGCTTGGGTAGACCTGTGATAAAATCCAATGAGACCTCCTCCCAGCACTAACTTGGAATGAATAATGGTTATAAAATACTTGGGGTCTTAATTGTATCAAATTTATTTTACTGGAAAACCAAATAAATTTCCACAAACTTCAGAATATCATATTTAAGGCCATCCCAAAAAAAGTCCTTCTTGACCTTGTGGTAAGTTTTCAAAAATCCCGAGTGCCCTCCTATAGGAGAGGTGTGTAATTCCAAAAGAACATTTTGTTTGAGTTGGGAGTTATTGTATAGATATAAGAAATATTTGTACCACAGTGAATCATTTTTCCGAAGAAATGTATCAGATGCAATGGTATCTTGTTGCAACTTTTGAATGAGTGTCCACACTTATTCGTCATTATTCCATTCATACCTTGCTTTAGTTATCCAATCATGTTGGATAATATAAATGGTAGAGATCATTGCCTCCACATCCTCATCCCTTCTTGAGAGTGCATATGCTACAACATTTTTCTTCCCTTTTCTGTAGATGATTTTAAAGTCATAACCCAACATCTTTGTGACCCATTTTTGTTTCTCTTTGAATATAATCTTTGTTCCAAGAAATATATAAGACTATCATGATCTGTTTTTGCCTTGGAGTGTCTTCCCATTAGGAAGGGGATTCATTGCTTCTATGCATGTAGTATTGATAACATTTCTTTCTTATTAATATGTTTGTGTAAATTCTTTCCATAGATTAGACAAATTTTGAAAGAAATGAGTCTTCCTTCTTGCATTAAAACATCGCCAATTCCATTTCTTCAGGAATCACATTCCATAATAAAGGTTTTTGTGAAATTTGATGTAGCTAAAACTAGAGCTTGACACATTGCCTCTTTAAGATGTTTAAAGGCCTTAGTTGCTTTTGGAGTAAAAAAAATGCATCTTTCTTTAGTAATGTTATGAGAGGTGTTGTTATTTTCCCATAATTCTTAACAAACTTACGATAATATCCTGTTAATCTGAGAAATCCTCAAAGATGCCTTAAGGTTGTGGGGATTTTCCATTCCTTTATGGATTTAATTTTGTTACGGTCTACATTAATACCCTCATCAGATACAATAAGATCCAAATATTCCACCTCCTGTATCCCAAAGAAATAGTTGTAGGGTTTTGCATACAATTATTTCTCCTCCAATAGTTTGAGCGCCTAGTCAACATGTTGAACATGACCTTTCCATGACTTGTTTTGGATAATTATATCATCAAAAAATAGTAACACAAATATTATAAGGAATGGTTTGAAAGTATAATTCATCAAACCTTGAAATGTGGAAGGTGCATTAGTAAGGCCAAAAGGCATGACCATAAATTCATAATGACCTTCATGAGTTTTGAATGTTGTTTTCAGAATTTATTCTATATTCATTCTAATTTGACGATATCCTAAATGAGGATCCAATAGTGGGGAGGAATGACCAGGGGTTTAGTTTTATGCTCAAAAATCAAAGTTCTCAGAATGGCTCAGAACCCGAATGACCACGTAGAGCTCATCATTCTGAATCTGGCACACTTAGTTTCATGAAAAATGGACTCCGTATGCTCCCGAAAATGAGTTTTGTTTGTTTGCACAAATAAACAAAAAAAATGGCGATAGGGAGCCCAATTAGCAGTCTGTAATGTTGACGTGGCATGTTGACTGGGCAGGGTCAACGTTTTGGTCAAATTCCTCCGACAAGTAAGGGGTTGCCAAGTGGCATAGTTTGATTTGTTCGATTGTTTGGTTTGGCAGCATTTTATTATTGGTTTAAATTTAGACCAATGGGGAGAGGACACGTGGTGTAGCCTGGGGCCGCCACATGTCCCCCACCCATCATGGTGCATTGAAAAACCAGATTGTAAAATTTTTGGGTTAATTCTGGGCGGAGGCACTGGGGTTCGACCCCGCGACCTCCCACAAGTCAACGCCACACCTTATCATTCCGCCACACTAATGGTTCTTAACCATTATGTGCTCCCCATTATTTTAAACCTTCAAATGTAATATGGCGGGGGAAGAGGGGGTCAGCCCTAGAACCATAAGACCTCGATGCATGAACAAAGGAGGATTTTAAACCATAATACGGAATTTTAACAATTAAACTATGTTTAATTAACCTTAATCTCCATTAAATGTGCCTAACCTGTTTTAACCACTAAGTGTCGATTAAAGCGCTAAACACACTTAATTAATATAAATGTGCTTAGTTATATTAAATGAGATTAAGTTGGTGGACCCTCAAATTCGGCGGAAATTGCCAGATTAACTCCAGTTAGCTAAATTTAGGCGTGAAATTGTGGGAAAAACTGAAAAGGTCATAACTTTTGAAGTTTTCAACCAAATCAGGTGTAGAAAGAGGCTAGATGACCATTTTTTGGGTATTCGGGACTCATTGGTGCAGGTTACAGGAGAAAAATAGCATTGTAAATAGGTTAATTTGACAATTTGAGCATAATATAGAGGCCCAAGCCATGGAAGCTGGACCATGGAGACGTGCCCTAAGAGGGGTGAACTTCTTCATCAAATACCCGTGTCGATGTTTTGTATGGTGATGTTCTGTACTTTATTTTCTTTTGTTCAATATTTGTTTTTATGTTAAATTTCTCATTAAATTGACATGAAAAACACTCATGAGACTTCATAATTTTCAAGAGAACTTGAACCCTTAAGCACAAATAAGACATTGAATTCATAATCTGAAATAGTAATTAGCACAAAAACACTAACATCTTTGAATTCATGATTCTGTGATCATAGTAATCTATCAAAAATCTTTCGGTTTTCATCACATTGGACAGCAAATTGTCGACGCATTTCGAACCAACCAATGTGGTTCATCTTCAAAACGAGATGAGAGATCAGATCAAGTCATTAAGCTTATATAGATGTAGAGAAGGCCAAATAGTTGTTGGAACAACAACTAGGTTGACTAGGAAGGAAAATTATTTATGATAAAAAATTATTTTTATTTAATATAAAAAGTTAAAATATTATTATTAAATAATGTAATATTGAGTATAAAGTCAAATCAACCATTAGAATAACAACTAGTTTGACTCTGAAGACAAATTTATTTATTTATTTATTTATTATTTTTTGTGAGCATGTTGCTGACCTTAGGCATGGGACATTCTGATCCTTAACCCTAGTTGAACACGCTGAAAAGACGAACCATCACATATGCATCGAAGAAGCTAAGGTTATTGCTCGGATTGACCATTTTCATCACCGTGAATTAAGGGAGGCTTTAGAGATTGAAAATATACCTGTCAATCTCAATAGAGATGACGACTGGAATATTAGCAGGTGTTGTATCCTTGCCCTATACTCCCGCTTTTTTTCTTTAAATTTCATTATGTTGATTCTCAAAAAAATAAAAAATAAAAATAAATAAATAAATTTGTCTTCGGAGTCAAACTAGTCATTATTCTAATGGGTGATTTGACTTTATACACATTATTACATTATTTAATAATAATATTTTAACTTTATATATTAAATAAAATAAAAATTTTATCATAAATAATTTTCCTTCCTAGTCAAACTAGGTGTTGTTCCTACAACTATTTGGCCTTCTCTACATCTATATAAGCTTAATGACTTGATCTAATCTCTCATCCCATCCTGAAGATGAACCACACTGGTTGGTTCGAAACACGTTGACAATTTTTTGTCCAATGTGATGACAACCGAAAGATTTTTGATAAAACACTAACATACTCCATTTAGATCAATTAAATTTTTAATTGCTTTGATATAAAAACATGTATTTTATAACTAAATATCTTAACCTAATTCATTGCATTGTATAGAAGTAATGCAATAGTGCTTCCTAATTTGGTGTGTTCCATCAACACACTAGTGCATATCATGAAAATAAAACATATCATTAAGTTAGTTAATTTTTTTAAAATAAAAAACTATATTTCATATCTAAATGTCTTAACCTAATTTAGTATGTTGTATAGAAGTAATGCACTAGTGCTTCGTAAATTGTTGTGCACTAGTAAAATTTTGTAATTTTTGAATAAAACCAAATATTATATTGCAAAAGCCTAGCTCATTTGGTGGATTGTGCATTGTAACACATTGATACATTAATATGTTTCAAACGCATTGGATAGAGATTGTATAACAATATTTAGAACATATTGTTATTACATTATTATTATTATTATTATAGCACCAACTGGGAAACATTTTATTAATTGAAGATTGCATCTGGAAATGCAATTGTTACATAAAAAAAGGAGTCTATAAAAGAAGAGAAACAACAATATTTTTCTCTTGCTCTATAGGGAAAATTGCATAGCTATATAGTTCTAGCCACATTGCATGGGGACTAGAGTACTTGGAACATGTAAACTTTATAGAACATATAAGCCTACTTTGAGGGAGGAGCTTCATTTGGAAATGCTACTTCTATTGATTTGGTTGTAACCTCGTTATTCAAATCAAATGAAATAATGGATAATTGTTGAGATGAAGTGATAGACAAGGATGAGGATTAGTTACCCATAGCCCTTGCTTGCTACAATTCCTTGAGGTGGCTACATAAGCTGTCAATTCCATCATTAGGTCATTGTATTTTTTGCCAATGGTTAATGAGAATTTCCATCACAAAGGTCAACTATGTTGACAGTTGTTGATTATTGAGTTATAATTGTATAATGTTATCTTGAAGGTCCCTAAAATCACATTCAAAAGAATCACAATTCTTCCCCTAATGGGTCATTTTTGTTGACATCATAGTGTCCTCTTGTCTAAGTAGTCTATAAACTAGAACCTACATTATTCGACCTTGAAGCCATGTTAAGGATGAAATTATTTGACCTTGAATCCATGCTAAGGATGAAATTATTTGACCTTGAAGCCATGCTAAGGATGAAATTTCAATCACCAAACACAACCTAATTTTTTTTTCCATGGGCTAACTATTGAAAATTGTAACTAGGTTTAGTCTTCATAATTATCTATGTACTTATATCAATGTATATTTCTTGTAAAAAGTAAAAGAAGAAAAAGAAAAAATTATTTGTATTATTATTTTTCTAGATAAGCATGTTCTTCATGCTTCTAGGGTTTCTTGAGTCTACAATAAAAATTTTCATGAGTCAAATTCCCTTTCAGACAATTTGTAATTAAAAGAAAATATTATTTTTTATTCTAGAAGAGTCATTGTGACCCTCAAGACCAAGTCGGCCCTTCCAGAAGAAGTCAGTTTAGAGAGGCCTATTTTACCACATGAAAAGGGTATATATAGGAGGATAATTTGTCCTTATTAGCACATTCACTCAACAAGTACGATCTCCAAGAAAGAGAAGCAGAAAAGATGTGTGAAGGATACGAAAGAAGGAGAAAACCAAAGAAGAAAAGGAAAAATCTGATTTTTTTCTTGACCTAGTTCACATGTGCGAGTTTCTAGGGAAATTGTATACACTGCAAGACCAAAAATTGTAGGGCCAAATTTCAGATTGGAATTGCAGGGGCCGAAAATCTGAGTTGTAGGGTCGAAATTTTAGATAGGAGCAAATTTGAATTTTGTTGACTTTGTGAAATTTGACTTGTTGAAGGAAAGGTTTGAAGGAGGGTTGTCTTGGTATTTGAGGAGGTCTTGGTATTGGTCTTTGGGTATTGGAAATATAAATTTGATCTAATTCTATAAGAAGATAAATTGTCTAGGTTTTCCCCTTAGAGGGGTTTTTCCCTGGCTTGGAGCCTATATCTTTTGTTCTTTATGTTCTTGTGATTTTCAAGAATTTTATGTTTTCGTAATTTCTTGATGACAAATACACAATAAAATTAATAAAAGCCCAACGAATACTGACAAGTAATTATCAAGCAAATATAAATCAACCCTAATTGTTTCCCTAGTGATTTCTCAACATGGTATCAAAGCTAAGGTGAATGAAGGAAGTTTGAAGATCACATCTTTGTTTCCACTCTTGTTGGAAGTCTATCTTGAAGAAATTATCTCTCTCCCCCTCTTCAATGAAAATCTATATGAAGAAAGGTCCCAAGACTCTTAGGTTTCTTCTTGCAACTATCAATAATTTTCTCATCAAGTTCATCTCCGAAATATCAAAAGAATTCATGGATGGAGGTATCTTTTCTCCTCTCAAAGGTACCTTTGAAGATGAAAATATATGGGTAATTGACAGTGGAGCTTCAATACAAATGCAGTCAAATTCAAACCCTGTCAGAAGGAATCTCTTCTCATTTAGTTGAACTTGGAGACAAGACAAGCTACTCAGTAAAAGGAATCAGATCTACTTCTTTGGAGTTAGAAACCAGTGGAAGCATTCATCTCAACACTATACTCTTTGTTCCAGGTTTGAACAATTTTTGTTTTCTATTTCTTTCCTAGAAGATAAAGTTTATAGGGTTGATTTTGTTGATGGAAAAGTTATTCTATGAGATGAGTATTCTAGTATTGAACATGCTAAGACTATTGGGATCCATGATGGGATTGTGAAAATTCTGTAAACTAGGGAATCCTATTGCAACAACTGGAATATATTCACCTAACTCTTAATTTTACCTTAACAATATATTTGCAGTTTACTACGACAAACATTGAATACATCACACTACAACCTACATTAATAAAATGTGGAAGAAATGCAAGTGCGGAAACAAATATGAACAAGCATAGATCACACAACCATTCGACACAATTATTTTTGGACTAATGTCCCTAGAAAAACTCAATGCGAGAAAATCAATGCAATAGATATGAGGGTTTATATATTATGTAGTAAATATTTCTAAGTAAAAATCTATGATTTACACACTTGTCAAATCATGTAGAGAAACTGACAAAAGAGATCTTGTGAGACAAACCTCACTCCTCCACGGGAACCTGACAGTTATCTGCACCAATACTGGACTGCCCTGCATTGCCTCTGCGCAGTGACTGCATCACCCACGTAGTCTCTGTGTCACAACTACGACTGCCCCTTTGCCTCTACGATGGTCTCACTTCTGAATGGAAACTGAGGTCTTTTGGCCTCTAGAAAATATCTCCAGGATTTGGCATTGGCCCTACGTTGTCTCCTCAGTATGAAAATGACTTCCCTTCTTGCTATGTGTAGTGACTACATAGGAACTGTGTCACAGGCTCTGTGTTGTTGTTGTGGCTCTCTCTATCTTTGCTGCTATATACTCTTCGGCTCAATATTCCTTCCAACCGGATTTACTGCCCCTCGCAGGAAAATATCTCTCGATCAAATTTTCTTCCTCAGCACTACTCACTAAAGAAATCGATCTCTAATCTCTTCCTTGTGTCTCCAAAATGTATTTTCCAAATGACCCTTCAATCCAATCTTATAGTCTTCTCGTTGAGACCTCAATGACCCAAATTAGATCTCTAATCAATGGCTAAGATTAAATTTTGACTTGATCTGTTTATTCTAGATCATACTCACTCATATTTTATTAATTCACTTTAATTATTTTATTTTCCTAAGTTTAGACTTAGGGTCCCTTTACAAATAATTAATAATTTCTATAGAATACAGTCCGAGAGGAATTTCACCAAACGGTTTCTGGGTTATCTGGAATACATGTTTCTAAGCTTCTCCATTAAATTTGAGACTCAGAGCACATCCAATGCTACCCCAAATAAACACTTATTCTTAGCGAGGAATGTGCTCTAACAATATGTTGTGTTGCATACTATTATGACCCTGAAGCATCTCCCTCGTCATTGTTGATGTTTGACTGATGTTCACCAACTCTACTCAAATCATGCATCTGTATTGCTGCTAACACTGCCATTGTCAACATTGCATCTGTATTGCAACTCCCTCTGAATTCTGCATTTCTACTTTTGTTGACTTTGCCATTTCCAACTGCTACTGCACTGCATCACAATTTCTTTTTGCAACTGAAAACCATCCAAAATTGGACAAGTATACTTCATCTTGGTGATGAAGATATGATTGTTGCTAGCCTCTGTGTTGTCCTTCTGAATTTATTATGTTTTTGCTGCTCTACACTATGTCCCTTTGCACTACTACAAAACTGCTTTGTGTTGCTCAAACTCTGGCACTGCTAACTACTGCGTCATCGCTTATGCACTCCTCTGCACCAACTAGCACCCGTTCATCCTGCTACTTCTGATTTAGGCTCCCATAGCAAGGTGATGATCCAAGAGGTGGACTCCTCAAGGATCATGCCCAATCTTATAGATATTAGGGTCTACAAATCAAAATCATCTCACCTCCCTCCTGGAGGTATATGAGAAATCATAGAAAATTCCTCCTCCTCTATATTTGTTTCTCTGGCCTAAGGATCATGCTTCTCATCCTTGTCCTTCTTTATGAGAGGACACTGTGTGGCATAATGTCCCATATCACCACACCAGAAGCATTTAAACTTTAATAGATCCTTCTTCCTCCTACGCTACTCTGGATACCCGTTTGTTGCAAGGGCTGCATTCTCTTCCTCCTCCTTTTTGATCTTCAAACTACTGCTACTCCCACCCTCAAGTTGACACTTGAGTAAGTCTCTCTACATCTCTTCTTTTTGAACAAATGCCCACATTGACTCCCAGTCCAACAAGTTCTCTTTGCTTAGGATGCTCTGTAAAAAAACTTGATAATCCTCGGACACTGAATTGAGGGCCAATATGACCATCTCTATGGCCTTGGGAGTTGCTCCTATGGCTACCAACTAATCTCAGTTTTCATGAAATCTAGGATAGGAATGGATCAATATGCTCTCCCTTCCGCATCTTGGCAGTCCACATTTTCTCCTCCAGAAACATCTTCTGCTGCTCATAATACCCCTCATACAAAGTGGCCAACACATCCCACATCTCCTTGGGTGTCCCTTTGATTGAGATGTGTGAAACAATATGATCCCTCATCCATCTAGGATCAACCGCTTAGATTTGGCTATATTCTTCTTGAAGGTCTCTAATGGTGTTGCATACACTGGTTCAACATGAGCATTGTCGATAGAGTGCTTGAGGTCATGCTCATCTCGAAGGAAGGATATCCTTGCCTTCCAGATTACATAGTTGGAGGCACCCTCCAACCGGTCCTCGTCACGCAATCCGTTGGTGGCCATCTCACCCAACTGTTTTTGATCTACTGCCTCTCACCATCTGCATAGCTGTCTTTACACACTCGTGATGGAGCAAGCCAAAAAATATGTTACTACTACATGGGGAATCTGAGTTTCTTGGGAAATAAAATCACTAAGATCAGAAATCCCCAAAAAATATGTTTCAACTACACTTCCTGACTCTCTACACCAGCAATCACTTTTACGCAGTCAACTGCATCCCTCCAGTTGCTGATCTGTGTAGATTTACTACGCTACTCCCTCTTACCTTGGATGAACAACAATATGGAACAATCCTACCTCTTTTTCGGCTCACTCGGAGAGAGATTTTCCTATTGATCTAGCCCTCCTGGCTTGGACTACACAATCAACTGGGAGATCAATTTATTTCTTACACAACTCTTTGATCCCAACTTCACCAATGTTGAATATGATGGATATGTTCTTTGCTACTTTCGTACTTAGCTTAAACAAGCTCTAATACCATGTGAAAATTCCATAAACTCAGTAATCCTATTGCAACAAATGTAATATATTCACCTAACTGTTAATTTTACCTTGACAATATATTTATAGTTTACTACGACAAACACTGAATACATCACACTGCAACCTACACTAATAAACTATGGAAGAAATACAAGTGCAAAAAATAAATCTGAACAAGCATAGATCCAACAACCATTTAACACAGTTATTTTTGGACTAATGTCCCTGGAAAAACCCAATGCGGGAAAACCGGTGCAGCAAATCTAAAGGTTTATATATTATGCATTAAATATTTCTGAGTACAAATCTATGATTGACACACTTGTAAAATCATGCAGAGAAACTGACAGAACAGATCTTGTGACACAAACCTTACTCCTCCATGAGAATCCGACACTGATTTGCACCAATACTGGACTTCCATGTGTTGACTCTGCACAGTGACTACATCACCCACGCAGTATGCATCACAACTATGGCTTCCCTCCTGCCTCTACGCTGATATCATTGTTGAATGGAAACTTAGGCCTTCTAGCCTATGGAAAATATCTCTGGGATCTGGCACCGGCCCTGCGCTATCTCCTCAGCAGGAAAACGACTTCCCTTATTTCTTTGCACAGTGACTGTGTAGGCACTACGTCACTGGCTCTGTGCTACATATGTGGCTCTCTCTTGATTCTATGTGCTATCTGGCTCGATATTCCTTCCAACCATAATTACTTTCCCTCGCTGCAAAAGACCTCTTGATCAAATTTTCTTCCTCGACACTTCTCACTAAAGAAATTGATCTCTGATCTCTGATCTCTGCCTTGTGTCTCCAAAATGTATTTTCCAAATGACCTTTCAAGCCAATATTATAGTCTTATCGTTGAGACTTCAACAACATAGATTAGATCTCTAATCAACAACTAAGATTAACTTTTTACTCGATACATTTATTCTAGATCATTCTCACTCATATTATATTATTTCACTTTAATTATTTTATTTTCGTAATTTTAAACTTAGGGTCCCTCTAAAAATAATTAATTATTTCTATAGAATACAATCCGAGTGGAATTTCACCAAACGTTTTTTGAGTTATCTGGAATACATGTGTCTAAGCCTCTCGACAAAATTTGAGACTTGGAGCACATCTGATGCTACCCCAAATCAACAGGGATATTGTATAAGCTTATAACACCTCTTTCTCAAGATTTAGTACATCTAGAAATTAACCTTTATGAGTTATGGCATAGAAGGTATGGTTACCTTCATTATAAGCTATTATGATCATTGAATCATATGGTAACTGGTATCCCTGAATTGAAGGAAAAACAAGAGGGAGCATGTAAGGGATGTGATCTTAGCAAGAATGTAAAGAAACCTTTTGCAAGCAATGACACTAGATCCAAGGAGATTGTATATTGTTTGTGTACCCATGGCATAAAAGTATCTTGGAGGTTATCAATACTATGTGACTTTCATTGATGGACACTTTAGGAAGACATGGATATATATATTCTCAAATCCAAGGATGAATTATTTGAGAAATTTCAAGAGTTCAAGGCAGAAGTGGAAAATCTGACAGAAAGGAAGATAAAAACCTTAAGATCTAATAATGGTGGAGAATACACTTTCTAAGTAACTTGTGGCTTTTTGCAAGGAATCAGGAGTCAAGAGGAAGATAGTAGTTCCCTACAATACTAAAAAAATTGGTGTGATAGAAAGGAAGAATCGATTAATTGAAGAATGTTTTAGAGCCATGCTGCATGACCAAGAACTACCTAAATTCGTATGGGGAGAAGCAGTTGTAATAGTTGCATATATAAAAAATCAAAGCCCTCTTAGAATTCTCAATGAAATGACCTCGGAAGAATATTTCACACGAAAGAAACCAAGTGTTGATCATCTTTGAATATTTGGATGTCTCGTATACATTCACATTCCCAAGGTAGCTGAACATCAAGAATGGAGGAGTGCAATGCAAGAAGAGTATCAATATATAATGAAAAATTATTTATGGGATATTATTCCTGTATCTAAGGACAAATCTATTGTCACTTCCAAATGGATATAGAAAATCAAGCATGTGGTTGATGGAATCATTTACAATCATACAATAAGATTTGTATCAAGAGAATTTTCTCAAAAGGAAGGAATATATTATGAAGAAAATTTTGCTCCAACAGCTAGGTATACTACCATCAAATCACTTATCTATTTGGTTGTTACTGTGAGATGGAATATTCATCAAATTGATGTTAAAGCAACTTTTCTGAATGGTACTATTGATGAAGAGCTTTACATTGAATAGCCCAAGGGATTCAAAGTCCATAATAAGGAGACACATGCATGCAGATTAAGGAAGGCTCTATATGGCTTAAAATAAGCCCCCAGAGCATGGAATGCAAGAATGGATGTGTTTCCTCTAAGACTTGGCTTCATCAAAAGTTATGTAGATCCTAATCTCTACATCAAGGAAATTAAAAATGAACATGTGATCATACTATTATATTTGGATTATTTACTTGTTACAAGTGTATAACATCGTATTCAAGAATGAAAAAATTAGTTGACAGCCATATTTTTCATGAATTATCTTGGGCTTATGCACTACTACTTGGGATTGGAGGTATGGCAGAAGCCAGGTGAAATTTATCTTTTTCAAGGGAAATATGTGATCACGATATTGCAGAAGTTTGGCGTGATGGATAACAAACCGATGACAACCCTGATGATTACTAATTTTAAGATGTTAATAAGTTAATTAGTCCCTATTGATCCTATATGATACTGAAATATGATTGGCTCATTAATGTATTTCATGAACACCTAGCCTAATATATGCTATGTAATAAATTTTCTTAGTCAATTTCAAATAGAACCAAGGCATTATCATTGGATAACAACAAAACATATTTTGAGATATCTTCTTGGGACCATACATCACTACTTGAAATATGCAGGTAATGAGATACAATTATTGGGATCTACAGGTTCAGATTGGGGAGGTAGTGAAACAGATGGAAGGAGCGCTATAGTTGGATGTTTTAGCTTGGGATATTGCATGGTATATTGTATGAGAAATAAGCAAGATTCAGTTGCATTAAGTAGTTCTGAATCAGAGTATATTGCAACATGTGAAGTTGGTAGAGAAGTTTTTTGTCTTAAGAAGCTTCTATCAGATTTGTTTGAAGGACCGTTGGACCCTACCGTCATACAATGTGAAAATCATAGTTTTATAATATTGATATAGGACTCAGTGTTACATGTCAGGACGAAGCATATCAACAATACATATCACTTTATTCAAAGTTTGGTTCAGGATGGAGTCATGAAGCTATAATACATCTCCAAAAATGAACAAGTCATAGTTATATTTATGGAGACTCTTTTGAAAAAGAAGCTGGAGTATATAAGAAACAAACTTAGACTTGTAGGCATATCCTCTTTGGTTGAGAGGGAGTGATGAGGGACACCATATTCTCCATGTTCCATGCACTAGGCCAGGACTAAAATTCGTAAGTCTTAGTGAGGGCACTGGTAGGGAGAATGGAGGATTGGATAAGAATTTGAAACTGATGCTCTTTGAGGATGTGGTATGGAATACAAGATAAGAGTAGTCCAAGAGGATTGATATTATTTGAGGATTAGGAATCCAAGATAAGAATAGTCCTAAAATGACACATTGAGTGAACATTTGGATGGGGTATGTGCCCTAAGAGGCAATGGTGGTGTCCATGTGTATGCCTCCTTTCATTGTGCTCTAATCTAGTGGAGAGTTAGAGATTGTTAGTCAAAGCCTTTCAATATTGTTGAGATTGACAATGTTGGTGCTTAAATATGGCTTATCAATATGACTCTTCTTATGAGAATATTTCAATTTGAGATCCTTGTACCTTGTTGTAGAATTATGAATACCTTCCTAGTTAAGAGGGATTGTTGAAACTTGTAACTATTTCTGCTATTCATAATTATCTATGTACTTATATCAATGTATATTTCTTGTAAAATGTAAAAGAAGAAAAAGGAATTATTATTATTATTATTATAGATAAGCATGTTCTTCATGCTTCTAGGGTTTCTTGAGTCTATAAGAAAAAAATTCATGAGTCAAAGTCCCTTTTGGGAACTTTATAATCAAAAGAAAATATTATTTTTTAATCTAGAAGAGTCATTGTGACCCCGAAGACCAAGTCGACCTAGAGACTAGTATAGAGGCTTATTCGAACACATGAAAAGGGTATATATAGGAGGATACTTTGTCCTCATTAGCACACTCACTCAACAAGTTTGATCTCCAAGCAAGAGAAGTATAAAATAAGTGTGAAGGCCAAGGAAGAAGGAGAAACCAAAGAAGAAAAGGAAAAATCTAATTTTTGTATTGACCTAGTTCACACGTGCGAATTTTTGGGGAAATTGTATGAACTGCAAAACCGAAAATTGCAAGGCCGAATTTCAGATCTAAGTTATAGGGGCCAAAAATCTGAGTTTCAAAGTCGAAATCTGAAGTAGAAACAAATTTTAATTCCATTGACTTTGTGAACTTTGAATTGCTCAAGGATGGATTTGAAGGAGGGCTAACTTGGTACTTGAGGATGTATTGGTCTTGGTCTTTGGACCTTGGATATCTCACTTTGATTTGATTCTATAAGAATATTTCTTTTTTCTTTTTTCTTTTTTCTGGGTTTTCCCCTTGGAGGGGTTTTGCCCTAGCTTGGAGCCTATATCTTGTGTTCTTGTGATCTTCATGCATTTTATGTTTTGGTAATTTATTTATGAAGGATACATAATAAAAGTAATAAAATGCCAACAAATACTCACAATTAATTACCAAGTAAAGATGAATCAACCCTAATTTCCACCCTAGTGATTTCTCAACACTAACAACCTACATGGCATATAATTCCTTGAATGCTAGAATACAATGGAGGGAGAATCCATATGCAAAAATGATGAAATATAATGAAGAGAGACTACCATTACATGTCTACTGATGTTGTGATATGACTCAAAATTTCTCTAAATATGAGCATTAGAGATGAGAAATTGGGTTGCATTCATGGGATGAATTAATTAGTTCTTCAACAATTTATAATTAAGGTCCAAATATCACAGCAAAAAACACCCTGCAAAATTTTTCTCACACTTGAATTTTGGAGCCTACTGAGGATCTCACAATATATCGCTCTATGGTTACTCCATGATCATTTCATGTTTTGAAAAACATTTAAGTCGTCAAGTCACTTACACTCACATGCACAGTTTTCAATGAGTTCATGAGAACACTTCCTTTATGAAAGCTTGAATAGGCGCAACATCATCCATTAAGAAAGTTCCTGTCAGATGCTCAACTCATGATGACAATGAGTGCACACTTTCTTCAGCAGTCTCCCTTACTTTGGTTGTGTTAATATTGTTATTACAAAGAGTTTTCTCAATGGTAACTTTTGCACACTTTCTCTTTAATAAGTGTCACCTTCATATTCATGGCTATCACTTTTTCTTGTTTTCCTTTCATAAGTGATGTTTTCTTGTTATCTTATCTCTATCATGTGTTGTTTTCAAGGTCGCATGCATTTTGCAAGTGTCATCTTATTCTTTCCTCATGTTGCAAGTGTCGCTTTTGTGGTTTTCACTCATGCATATATCACACCTTTGCACACCACCAAAGTTATTTCTAGTGCACTCTTATACATTATATGGTCTTACATATCATTATAATATGCGCTAGACAAATTCCTACAACTTAGCGCATTGTCTCGTCACAGTTGTCTTAACTTGTGTTCTAAGTGTTGTAATGTTTCGTTTCAACTGTCACACTTAGAAGCAAGTGTGGCTTTGCCATTATTTTTGGGTGTGATTGTTATCCATGAGTCTTGTGAATCCTCTTGGCTTGTATTGATGGTTTTATGTGTGTGATCCAAGTTTGAGTCATGTCCAGATGCATTTCCCTCTTTTACTTTGTCGATCCCACACTTGGCCATTTTCGAGGCCTTTCTTGGTCCTTTAGCCCAATGCAAGTTGTGAAGCCTTTAGCCCTCTTATTGAGTGCATATATCAACCTATCCATAGGCATTAATTATTTAATCCCACTCCCAAATTTTGGTGCAATAAGTCCCTCTCAAGATTACCCCAAATCTATTGCACATTATGATCCTCCCAAGGGAAGTCACTTGACCCTTCTTGCTCATACTGACTCACTACACTGAATTTTGGTTAGTTTTGCCTTGCATTGAACAAATAGCATTCCTATATAACAACATGGAACTCTTTCAACCTTTTATAGAGGCAAAACATGCAAGGTAAAGAACCTCCTATCCTCCCAAGGTAGTGAAAACTCTCCTAGGCTAAGTGACTTCATCCCTATGGCCTCCCTCAATGAAAAACACACTCAAAATGGTCAAGAACCCATTTTTGGGTCAAAATACACTATCCTAGGATGAAAAGCACATTAAAAATCAACAATGACCCCTTGTTGAACAAAGTTGTGCTTTCTCTCAAGCCACTTCTTCACTTGAGCGCATGGCGCACTCTTGAAAGCTAAAGCCTTTCCCTTCCCCCTTCCCCAATGCATTATGTGCTCAAGCTTGGTTTAAACTATTCCTCTAGAGTGCATGGAACAATATGGAAGGCTGAAGGAAGCCTCTTTCCACCTTTGACCAGTTAAATTGCACCCTCTTTGAAGCTTCATTTCCCTTTGAGCGCATAACACAGTATTGAAGGATATATCTTTCACCTTCCCTCCTTCCCAATGTGCTCATGTGCCCAAAATTTCCTAGCATTTTCCTCTAGAGCACATGGCATAGTAGGGAAGGCTAAAGGAAGCTTCATGTTGTCTTTGACCAATCAAATTGTGCCCTTCTTAAAGTCTCCTTTTCCTTTGAGTGCATAGTGTTACACCATTTTTTGGTCATCTAACTTATTATCATTAGATGAACCCAAGTACACCATGTAAGACCAATTTTACCCTAAGTAAAATTGCTTTCACTATGTGAAATAACTTAGTAAAACACCTTTATTAAGTTGTTTATGGTCTAAACAGGAAACCCCAAAAGGAAATAATAAACAAATCCATATTTGGTTATATTTCCTCAAGGAATAATTAGTTAAACATCAATTTAATTATTATTCCTAGTCATATTTAACCCAAAACAAGGAAATCAATTAAATAAATCCTTATTTATTTGATTATTTCCTAGGAATAAGTTATTTAATCCTTATTTAAATAATATTCCTAATTAAATTTGACTAAATCATTTAGAAATAATTAAATAAATCATTATTTATTTAATTATATTTCCACCATTTCCTTAAAATAATAAATAAATCATCTATTTATTTATTACTTATAAATAAAGGATTTGACCCAAGTCAAAAATCCTTTTCCCTCCAATAAATATAATAAAATATTCCTAAAAGGTGGTTCTAGAATTTGATTAATAATATTTTATTCATGCACCAAGCTCTAGAAGACCCTAATATTTTGTTATAAATAGAAGGGTTTTCCCATTCATTTGTCACCTTTCATTGCATATTAGATCGCTCTGGATCTATACTCTTGGTCTGACTTTGAGCCATTATCATTGTCACATTCTCCATCATTTGCTTTGTGAGCTCCCTTTGAGTTCTATGTTTGTCTGGGTTTTCTACACCAACAAGAGAGAGAAATTCTAGATCTGAAGTGTTGAGGACTTTCAAGAACCCATCCCATTGAGGATCAAATGTCATTGTACATAGACGACTATCCCTATAGTGGGATGAGTTATTGGGGAGATTTGAATTTGCCGCTTCTGCCTGGTTGAGTATGGGGGCTCGATGGTAAGTGACAAGTAAATAATCGGTTACGTGCATGTTAAATTTTGTGAATAGTATTTATGGTATTGATCCTTATACTTGTAGTATGCAGATATAGCTCCGGTGAAACCAGCCGGATATATGGGATGACCCGTAGTAGCAAGAACTACAGGGGCTAGTGGATCGAGAACGGCACAGAATGAGGATATGACCGCCCTTCTGGAGGATATTCGTCATGGATGTGAGGGGTTGTTGACCGGTGTTTTGGAGCGAGGTTGGCAAGGCTTAGGAGACTAGTACATAGAGCTATGTATTGGGCTACCCTCGGAATGGCGAAGTGTCATGTGGCGCATGGCGATGGCCGGTCAGACTGTGCGTGATCTACGAGCTGTGGCAGCAGAGCCATTGGCTCGGGATCCTCCAGAGAGTGATTATATGTAGGGTAGGTGGTGCGCCCTAGTGTGTGTAGGGGCAAGTGGTGCCCCCCAAATTTATTTATTTATTTTTTTATTTTTTTATTTTTTTATTTTTATTTTTTATTTTTTTATTTTATTTTTTTTTATTTTTGTAACATGTCATGGGCATGTCATATGTATCAAAGTAGATGGACTCTAAAAAATTGTTATATGATATATATTATGCATATGCATTGTGTTGATGATTTGAGATGTTATTGTCTTGTGTGTGATAAATGCCAGTCTAGAACATGGTTTGCAATGCTATCTACGTAGTGATTTTGTCCTCTAGGTACATGGTGGAAAGTAATGAATCTAAACTCACGTATCAAAAGTTTCACTCATAAATATCGTCTAAATAGGATAGGGTTATGTACACGATAGACACCATTGAGTTGTAAGACAAGAAGCAGGGAATCTAAACTAACGTGCAGATGGAGGATGCGATGGGAGAGGGCATCGGCTAAAAGGCCACGTACTGCATCATATTTGGCCTGATTGTTGGTGGCATTACCAATGCAAACCCCATTAGAAAGAACGATGGTATGCAAGGGGGTAAAGATGGCCCAAGTTGCCGAGGCTAGATTCTCGGAATAGCGACTTGCCCCATGAGCATAGCCAATATAATGTGTGGACGGGAGGTCCGGCGAAATAGTGTCACAAGAGAAGAAATGGGAGGAGGAAGAATAATGATGGAAGTGTGAGTGTAGGGTAGACATCAACCAACAACTATGGGAGGGAGTAGTCTGGGTAGGATGGCTATGACTCATAGACTCACTAGAGGGTGATGTATGAGGGCTATGGTAGGAATAGTTGGAGCTCATGTTGCGGAGAACATCGTAGATACGGATGGTATCGTCCTGGGTATGTGTGGCAAGGAAAAAGTCGAGGAAACCACATGACGCTGCAAAGCTACCTAAATCATCAGCATGGGAAGAAAGGCTCACATACGGATCGTCATGGGGGATGACAGAAGAACAAGTAAAAACATGGTCAAAGGATGTGGAGCCCAAGAATGTTGCTGAAGGGGAATCAAGCAAAATAGACGGAGTGGATTCAGGGGGAATGTACTCTGAGGGTCGCAAGGATGATGATAGGTATAGGAGGGGGCCAGCAGGTTCCGTCATCTCAACATCATGGGGAGGAATGTCAATGGTAGCAGGGGGATCTTCGAGTTGGCCTGATGCATACTGTGCGAGGATGGGAGAGGCGGATTGATTTTGTTCAACCTCGTACTTGCGAATGACCTCAAAAGAGGCACAGTAATGCGTGAGGTGAGGAAAATGGTGAGAATAATGGCCATGGACACCACACAGAGCACAGGGTTTGTTGGTGCGAAGAGTCTCTGGGTTCTTGACTGCGGACGAGGAAGAAACAGAGGATTCAGGGGTCATAGACTCAGGGAACGCGAATTTAACCATGGGTTTGATACGGGGCAACTTGGGACAAGTATGGGTGGCATGACCGACACCATCACACAAGGCACAAGGTTTGGTGGGTGGAGGAGGGGTAGGGTCAGTCAGGGTGGCCTTATCTTTGGATGCCCCCTTGCGAGCTTTTCCTTTCTTTCCCGTAGCTCTCACAATAGGAGAATGCTCTGGTTGAGGTGCTGGTGGCACTGTAGCGACGTAAGAAGCTAAGGGAATCGGTTGAACCGGTGTCAAAGAAAGTTATGGTTTGGGGTGACCTGGTGGGGTTTCGGTTGGAGGCTGAAGATACCAAACGGGTATTCCCAGGGTCAAATTAGGGAGGGAAGGAGTTGCCATGATGGGGACCGAATAGACTCTGGGAGGGGGAGCAAGGAAAGGTATCTGACCAGCGAGATAATGGCCAAGAGGGACAACTCCCAGATTTTTGAGACCTAGGGGAACTGAACTGGGAGGGTATAGAGGCTTCGGTGTACTAGCTGGATGAGAAGGTCCAGAAGGAAGAGGTTCGACTAGCTGAGGCGAAGGGCTAGGAGCGGGTTGCGGTGGGCGAGGTTGAGGTTGCTGACTAGTTGAAGTGAGCTGCCTAAGTTCAGCCTAAGACGATTGCATCATCCAAACATTTGCTAAGCTGGGATCAGAGACAGGAGGAGGAGGAAGACCAAGGAAGGTTCCAAGCAGGGAGGAGTCTTTGTAGACGCTGAGGGAAACACTAGTTAAAGAATCAACGGTTTTCTTATTGGCTACAGAAGAGATGGTTGACTCAGGGAAGGTCTGAGATTGAGGCTCATGATATGTCAACTGGTCAATGGTGACTATCTTTCCATTGTGACGGAAAAACATCTTCCGGTGGACCGCGGATGCGACAGCAGACATGGCATAAGTGTAGCTACGCCCCAAAAGAATGTTATAGTCAAGAGGGTCGTCGATGACTTAAATGTCAACACAAACAGTCTTTCCCGCAAGGGTGATAGGATAGTTACGGAATAGGCCAATGGGCTTTGAGGCATGGCCATCCCATGCACAAAGGGTGATTGTGGAAGGGGCTAGCTCAGGAGATCCGATTTGTTTCCAAACCGAAGCAGACATCACACATGTAGATGCCCCCTCATCAATAATACATCGAGACACATTAGCGTTCTGGATTTTGACTGGGATTTGTAAAGCGACAGAAGCAGGAAGGGGAGGATGATCTCACTGACGGGCGTCGAAAACAATCAATTGGTCATCAGCAGGACTAGAGCGCCTATGGCGGATAGTAGAGCCTTCCTTTGAGAAGGACACGACTGGAGGAGTTCCAGTGTTGAAATGGCGGCAGGAGACTGCACCAAATCATCTACTACGCTATACGAATGAGCAGCTCGACCGGAAGCAGCATTTCGGCGTAATGGGCCCAACATCTAATCACTCTCTGGAGGATCCCGAGCCAATGGCTCTGCTGCCACAGCTCATAGATCACACACAGTCTAACCGGCCATCGCCATGCACCGTATGACACTTCGCCATTCCGAGGATAGCCCAATACATAGCTCTATGTACTAGTCGTCTAAGTCTTGCCAACCCCGCTCCGAAACACCGGTCAGTAGCCCCTCACATCTACGACGAATGTCCTCCAGAAGGGCGGTCATATCCTCATTCTGTGTCATTCTCGATCCACTAGCACCTGTAGTTCCTGCTACTGCGGGTCGTCCCACATATCCGGTCGATTTCACCGGAGCTATATCTACATACCAAAAGTATAAGGATCAGTACCATAAATACTATTCACAAAATTTAACATGCACGTAATCGATGAGTTATTTTTCACTTACCATTGGGCCCCCATACTCGACCAGGCGGAAGAAGCAAGTCTGGATCTCCCCAATAACTCATCCCACTATAGGGATAGTCATCTATGTACAATAGCATCTGATCCCAATGGGCAAAGAAATCTGCTCGGAACACCCGTCCGACCGCCCCTCCTCCTCCTCTGCACAGTAGTCACCCCCACCGATGCATCCTGGGTTCTCTCGAACCCCCATCAGGTAGTTGTACACGAGGTCGCAAGATCGAGATCTTCTCAAAAAAGAAGGAGCACAATACAGTCCCATAAGCACAATCATGGTTCACTTTCCGCTTGTAAAGAGACAATTGTCGTTTCAACGACACCAACATCATCTGGGCCCACCCATAGTAGGTCCCACTCAACACACTTTCTACAATCATCATTTTCCCTCCAGTGATGTGATGGAGCACCTGGCTGCCCAGGATCCGCAACACTATTGCTGCCACTGCACAGGTCTCCAACCTCTCTAGATCCACAATTGATATCCGAGTACCTTTGACTCGGACACCTGGTCGACAATGTCACTCTATGAACTCCATGATGTTACGCCCCCGCGGTAACACTGGCTGTGTATTTCCCACCATCCCTAATGGTGAGAGACCAGTTAGGAAAGACAAATCCTGGACTGTCAGCTCAATCCTGTGCCCCTACACTATCAAGACCTCATGATCTGGATCCCAATAACTGATAATCCGGGCCAACAAGAGCTCCCCAGCTCTCATCAGAGGGTTCTCCACAAATTTCAGAACCCCAAACCTGGCCAATGCATGACGGACACCCTGATCCACTTGGATTTCTGACCGTAATGTACCCAGGTCTCTCTCTCTCCTCTTGATCCATATATCTGCCATCTCCGCACAAACACATCATCATTGTCAGTACAGATCGGAAAAACTGCATTCAATTATATAAAACATGACTCTCTGCCCACAACAGCACTGAAATCACCTTCATCTGCCAAGTCGTACTTTTTGGACAAATCCTGGGACAGGTCGCACTTTTCAGGCCAAAACATGCTTCCCAGGTCACAGTTTTTGGCACAAAAAGTGTGACTCGGCCGTAAAGATGAGGGAGGGGTTGTTCCTGAGATTTGGGACCCTAATCTGAACTTTTAATCCATCAAAAAATAAGAGTAGGATTAGGCCTCTTACCTACAACTGAAGGATCTCGATTCCAACGGTCAGTTTGTCTGCTACGATCACCGCAAGATTTAGGGCCTTCTCTCCTCTCCACATTCACCATAGCTACACAAGAAAATGAATGCATTTGGAGGGAAAATGCCTTATTAGAAGAGAAACCCCTGATTTTTCTTTCGCCCGCTGCGACCAAACAATAGCCTCGTTTAACACACCGTCTACACCATTGGAAAGCTCTCACCAAGCACTCAAATGGGTATCTGTTAGTTTTTCATGATTTTACACCTCACCATGACACATTTTCTCCACAAAGGCTCCATACACCTCTCATTCAAATTGAATTTCCTCACTTACAAAACTTGTATTTGTGGCACCACTTTGCCTCCATACTTTTCCTTGTTCGTGTTGATTTTCGTCATGAGCTACCCTCTTGTACTCATGTTTTTATGGTCCCCCATTGGACCTTTACTGTGTGGCAGCACCATCAAGTCGCCCTTGTTTAGAGCATCCGAGTTAAGTCATCATTGCATTCATGGAGTCTACCCCGAGTCCCTTTGTACCCTGCTATAGTCCTCCATCCTTCATTGCCTGGTCCCTCTCTCATGTCGCACATGATGGCATCCAGTTCCATTTTCCCCTATCCCTCCTGATATTGTGTCAGTCGCTGCCAAGCCATCCATGCCCTTTATGCTCTAACAAGGGAAGTCGTCCATCCGCTACTCAGTTTCCCCCATTTCATCATCATCGTTAGTGTCAGTCTGTCAGTCGCTTTACTATTTTCTCTCATGCCTTAGTTGAGGATCCTTTATTGCCTCACCTACAGCAGACCTCCTTCTCTCGACATCAACTCATTCACTCCAGAAGACAGGTATTGAGGGTGGTGTACCTTGGTTTCCATCTTCTCCATTTGGTTCGGTGCCTTGGATCCGGTAAAGGGATTTCTCATTACCCTTTGACTTGATTGTTTCTCCACTCCAGCTCCTTTCAGCATGCTCGAGATTCGTATACTTTATGGTCCAGTGATGCAGCAACAGCTATTTGTGATTCCCGAGTGTGTGTGAGATGTCTCAACCCTCATGAGGGAGTGGCCCTGCAAGTAGCCCCCCACATGCTTGGATGACCTCTTTATTCCAACCTTTGATGCAGCTCCATATATTTTATGATATCATCCTTAGCCGCTCAGAGCGCCTCTTTGATTTGCATGTATTAGTCAGATTTTGTGAGCCCCTCCCTCGTTTATAGGAGGCATTTGGGTTGTCTTTGTATCTCATGTACTCAGATATTATTGTATAAGTCCTAGCTGTTATCCCAGGCACAACATGTATGTGGGATTCATTCTTCTATCTTTTATCTGGCTCGTGTTTATGCCAGCATGTACTTTATCGTTCGGTTCCTTGTTTACTGGACACGCTATTCTTTTGTACTTTGTCTCGGCGGGCATAGGTATGCCTCCCCTGCCGCCTTTAGCATAGGTACCATCTCATAAAAAGAGACTTGTTGCACCTGTAAGTCTTGTCTCCTCAGGGTCTAGTCCTTTAGCACATTAGACTACCTCACATTTCTCTCTCTGACTTCCCTCTTGACGTCTGGTGATTGAGTTCTTACAACGTACTTCGGTCATACGGTTTGCTCCTAACACTCGTACGCTAGGGGGCAATCTATTACACCATTTTTTGGTCATCTAACCTATTATCATTAGATGAACCCAAGTACACCATGTAAGACCAATTTTACCCTAAGTAAAATTGTTTTCACTATGTGAAATAACTTAGTAAAACACCTTTATTAAGTTGTTTATGGTCTAAACAGGAAACCCCAAAAGGAAATAATAAACAAATCCATATTTGTTTATATTTCCTCAAGGAATAATTAGTTAAACATCAATTTAATTATTATTCCTAGTCATATTTAACCCAAAACAAGGAAATCAATTAAATAAATCCTTATTTATTTGATTATTTCCTAGGAATAAGTTATTTAATCCTTATTTAAATAATATTCCTTGTTAAATTTGACTAAATCATTTAGAAATAATTAAATAAATCATTATTTATTTAATTATATTTCCACCATTTCCTTAAAAAAAAAAAATCATCTATTTATTTATTATTTATAAATAAAGGATTTGACCCAAGTCAAAAATCCTTTTCCCTCCAATAAATATAATAAAATATTCCTAAAAGGTGGTTCTAGAATTTGGTTAATAATATTTTATTCATGCACCAAGTTCTAGAGTACCCTAATATTTTGTTATAAATAGAAGGGTTTTCCCATTCATTTGTCACCTTTCATTGCATATTAGATCACTCTGGATCTATACTCTTGGTCTGACTTTGAGCCGTTATCATTGTCACATTCTCCATTATTTGCTTTGTGAGCTCCCTTTGAGTTCTATGTTTGTCTGGGTTTTCTACACCAACAAGAGAGAGAAATTATAGATCTGAAGTGCTGAGGACTTTCAAGAACCCATCCCATTGAGGATCAGATGTCGTTGTACATAGACGACTATCCCTATAGTGAGATGAGTTATTGGAGAGATCCAAACTTGCCGCTTCCGCCTGGTTGAGTATGGGGGCCCGATGGTAAGTGACAAGTAACTAATTGGTTACGTGCATGTTAAAGTTTGTGAATAGTATTTATGGTACTGATCCTTATACTTTTGGTATGCAGATATAGCTCCAGTGAAACCAGCCGGATATATGGGACGACCCGCAATAGCAGGAACTACAGGGGCTAGTGGATCGAGAACGGCACAGAATGAGGATATGACCGCCCTTCTGGAGGACATTCGTCGTAGATGTGAGGGGTTGTTGACCGGTGTGTTGAAGCGAGGTTGGCAAGGCTTAGACGACCAGTACATAGAGCTATGTATTGGGCTACCCTCGGAATTGCGAAGTGTCATGTGGCGCATGGCGATGGCCAGTCAGACTGTGCATGATCTACGAGCTATGGGAGCAGAGCCATTGGCTCGGAATCCTCCAGAGAGTGATTAGATGTATGGCAGGTGGTGCCCCCTAGTGTGTGTAGGGGCAAGTGGTGTCGATCATTTTTTTTTATTTATTTTTTATTTTTTGTAACATGTCATGGGCATGTCATATGTATCAAAGTAGATGGACTCTAAAAAATTGTTATATGATATATATTATGCATATGCATTGTGTTGATGATTTGAGATGTTATTGTATTGTGTGTGATAAATGTCAGTCTAGAACATGGTTTGCAATGCTATCTACGTAGTGATTTTGTCCTCTAGGTACATGGTGGAAAGTAATGAATCTAAATTCACGTATCAAAAGTTTCACTCATAAATATTGTCTAAATAGGATAGGGTTATGTACACGATAGACACCATTGAGTTGTAAGACAAGAAGCAGGGAATATAAACGAACGTGCAGATGGAGGATGCGATGAGAGAGGGCATCGACTAAAAGGCCACGTACTACATCGTATTCGGTCTGATTGTTGGTGGAATTACCAATGCAAACCCCATTAGAAAGAACATGGGTATGCAAGGGGGTAAAGATGGCCCAAGCTGCCGAGGCTAGATGCTTGAAATAGCGACTTACCCCATCGGCATAGCCAATATAATGTGTGGACGGGAGGTCTGGCGAATTAGTGTCACAAGACAAGAAATGGGAGGAGGAAGAATAATGATGGCAGCTTGAGTGTAGGGTACACATCAACCGACAACTATGGAATGTATTAGTCTGGGTAGGATGGCTATGACTCATAGACCGAATAGAGGGTGATGTATGAGGGCTATGGGAGGAATAGTTGGAGCTCATGCTGTGGAGAACATCATAGATACGGATGGTATTGTCCTGGGTATGTGTGGGAAGGAAAAGGTCGAGGAAACCACATGACGCTGCAAAGCTACCTAAATCATCAGCATGGGAAGAAAGCTCTCATATGGATCATCATGGGGGATGACAGAAGAACAAGTAAAAATATGGTCAAAGGATGTGGAGCCCAAGAATGTTGTTGAAGGGGAATCAAGCAAAACAGACGAAGTGGATTCAGGGGGAATGTACTCCGAGGGTCGCACGGATGATGATAGGTATAGGAGGGGGCTAGCAAGTTCCGTCATCTCAACATCAGGGGGAGGAATGTCAATGGTAGCAGGGGGATCTTCGAGTTGGCCTGATGCATACTACGTGAGGATGGGAGAGGCAGATTGATTTTGTTCAACCTCGTACTCGCGAATGACCTCTAAAGAGGTGCAGTAATGCGTGAGGTGAGGACAATGGTGAGAATAATGGCCATGGACACCACACAGATCACAGGGTTTGTTGGTGCGAAGATTATTTGGGTTCTTGGCTACGGACGAGGAAGAAACAGAGGATTCAGGGGCCGTAGACTCAGGGAACACGACTTTAACCATGGATTTGATACGGGACAACTCGGGACAAGTATGGGTGGCATGACCGACACCATCACACAAGGCACAAGGTTTGGCGGGTGGAGGAGGGGTAGGGTCAGTCGGGGTGGCATTTTCTTTGGATGCCCCCTTGCGAGCTTTTCCTTTCTTTCCCGTAGCTGTCACAATAGGAGAATGGTTTGGTTGAGGTGCTGGTGGCACTGTAGCGACGTAAGAAGATAAGGGAATCGGTTGAACTAGTGTCAAAGCAAGGTATGGTTTGGGGTGACCTGGTGGAGTTTCGGCTGGAGGCTGAAGATACCAAACGAGTATTCCCAGGGTCAAATTAGGGAGGGAAGGAGTTGCCATGATGGGGACAGAATAGACTCCGAGAGGGGGAGCAAGGAAAGGTATCTGACCGACGGGATAATGGCCAGGAGGGACAACTCCCAGATTGTTGAGACCTGGGGGAGCTGACCCGGGAGGGTATAGAGGATCTGGTGTACTAGCTGGATGAGAAGGTCCAGAAGGAAGAGGTTCGACCAGCTGAGGCGAAGGTCTAGGTGCGGGTTGCGGCGGGCGAGGTTGAGGTTGCTGACTAGTTGAAGCGGGCCGCTTAAGGTCAGCCCGAAACAATTGCATCATGCAAACATTCGCTAATCTGGGATCAGAGATAGGAGGAGGAGGAAGACCAAGGAAGGTTCCAAGCAGGGAGGAGTCTTTGTAGACGCCGGGGGAAACACTAGTTAAAGAATAAATGGTTTTATTATTGGCTACAGAAGAGATGGTTGACTCACGGAAGGTCTGAGATTTAGGCTCATGATATGTCAACTGGTCAATGGTGACTATCTTTCCATTGTGGGGGAAAAACATCTTGCGGTGGACCGCGGATGTGACAGCAGACATGGCATAGGTGTAGCTACACCCCAAAATAATGTTATACTCAAGAGGGGCGTCGATGACTTCAATGTCAACACAAACAGTCTTGCCCGCAAGGGTGATAGGACAGTTACGAAATAGGCCAATGTGCTGGGAGGGATGGCCATCCCATGCACGAAGGGTGATTGTAGAAGGGGCCAGCTCAGGAGATCTGAGTTGTTTCCAAACTGAAGCAGACATCACACATGTAGATGCCCCCTCATCAATAATACATCGAGACACATTAGCGTTCTGGATTTTGACTGGGATTTGTAAAGCGACAGAAGCAGGAAGGGGAGAATGATCTCACTGACAGGCATCGAAACAATCAATTGGTCATCAGCAGGATCTACAGCGCCTATGGCGGATAGTAGAGCCTTCATTTGAGAAGGACACAACTAGAGGAGTTCCAGTGTTGAAATGGCGACAGGAGACTGCGCCAAATCATCTACTACGCTATACGAATGAGCAGCTTGACCAAAAGCAGCATTTCAGCATAATGGGCCCTACATCTAATCACTCTCTGGAGGATCCCGAGCCAATGGCTCTACTGCCGCAGCTCGTAGATCACACACAGTCTAACCGGCCATCACCATGCGCTGCATGACACTTCGTCATTCCAAGGGTAGCCCAATACATATCTCTATGTACTGGTCGTCTAATTCTTGCCAACCTCGCTCCGAAACACCGGTCAGCAGCCCCTCACATCTATGACAAATGTCCTCCAGAAGGGCAGTCATATCCTCATTCTGTGCCGTTCTCGATCCACTAGCACCTGTAGTTCCTGTTACTGCGGGTCGTACCATATATCCAGCCAGTTTCACCGGAGCTATATCTACATACCAAAAGTATAAGGATCAGTACCATAAATACTATTCACAAACTTTAACATGCATGTAACCGATTAGTTACTTGTCACTTACCATTGGGCCCCCATACTAGACCAGGCGGAAGCGGCAAGTCTGTATCTCCCCAATAACTCATCCCACTATAGGGATAGTCGTCTATGTACAATAGCATCTGATCCCAATGGGCAAAGAACTCTGGTCGGAACACCCGTCCGACCGCCCCTCCTCCTCCTCTGCATAGTAGTTTCCCCCACCGACACATCCTGGGTTCTCTCGAACCCCCATCAGGTAGCTGTACACGAGGTCGCAAGGTCAGGATCTTCTCAAAAAAGAAGGAGCACAACACAGTCCCATAAGCACAATCATGGTTCACTTTCCACTTGCAAAGAGACAGCTATCGTTTCAACGACACCAACATCATCTGGGCCCACCCATATTAGGTCCCACTCAACACATTTTCTACAATCATCATCTGCCCTCCAATGATGTGATGGAGTGCCTGGCTGCCCAGGATCCGCAACACTGTTGTTGCCACTGCACGGGTCTCCAACCTCTCTAGATCCCCAATTGATATCCGAGTACCTTTGACTCAGACACCTGGTCAACAATGTCGCTCTATGAACTCCATGATGTTACGCCCCCACGGTAAGACTGGCTGTGTATTTCCCACCATCCCTAATGGTGGGAGACCAGTTAGGAAATACAGATCCTGGACTGCCAGCTCAATCTTGTGCCCCTACACTATAAAGACCTCATGATCTGGATCCTAATAACTGACAATCTGGGCCAACAAGGGCTCCCCAGCTCTCATCAGAGGGTTCTCCACAAATTTTAGAACCCCAAACCTAGCCAATGCATGACGGACACCCTGATCCGCTTGGATTTCCGACCGTAATGTACCCACGTCTCTCTCTCTCCACTTGATCCATATATCTGCCATCTCTGCACAAACACATCATCATTGTCAGTACAGATCAGAAAAACTGAATTCAATTATAGAAAACCTGACTCTCTGCCCACAACAACACTGAAATCACCTTCATCTGCCAGGTCACACTTTTTGGACAAACCCTGGGATAGGTCGCACTTTTCAGGCCAAAACCTGCTTCCCAGGTCGCATTTTTTGGCCCAAAAAGTGCGATCCGGTTGTAAAGATGAGGGAGGGGTTGTTCCTGAGATTTGGGACCCTAATCTGAACTTTTAATCCATCAAAAACAAAGAGTAGGATTAGGCCTCTTACCTACAACTGACGGATCTCGATTCCAACGGTCGGTTTGTCCGCTACAATCGCCGCAAGATTTAGGGCCTTCTCTCCTCTCCACATTCACCACAGCTACACAAGCAAATGAATGCATTTGGAGGGAAAATGCCTTATTAGAAGAGAAACCCCTGATTTTTCTTTCGCCCGCTGTGACCAAACCA
The DNA here is from genome assembly GCA_034641835.2 of Pinus albicaulis. NCBI lineage: Eukaryota > Viridiplantae > Streptophyta > Pinopsida > Pinales > Pinaceae > Pinus > Pinus albicaulis. The sequence goes on along the minus strand of CM076582.1, from coordinate 1,022,518,995 downwards.
TAGCCCTGTTTGACACACCGTCGACACCGTTGGAAAGCTCTCACCGAGCACTCAAATCGGTATTTGTTAGTTTTTCATGATTTGATACCTCACCAGGACACATTTTCTCCACATGATCCAGGTAGATATTGGTGGTCACCCACCTATTCCACTTGGGCCCCCACCATTGTCTCTTTCAGTTTTTGAGTTTCGGCATAACTTACTATTTTTAGCAGTTTTTCGGGTCCTGAACTTCTAGAGCCGTTTTGAGGCCCTAAACGACGTTTTTTGGGCATCGCGCCAATCTAGAAATAAATTCATGGCGAAAGTTTTAGTTCTCGGATAGAGCTTTCTAATGATGTATCATGTGTGTCAAACGGAGATAGTATGCCAAAGTTACGTCCCTGGGAAGTTGAAACACCAATTTACCTAAACGGGGCCCATAGTTTTGGTGCTTCATCTCCTAGGGTTAGGTTTTTGGATGTTCAGGGTTCTCCATTGTTTCTCAATAATAAATAGGCCCTCGAGCCTCATTGTAACTCAGTTCAGAGGCCTGTAGCCGCCACATCTCTTCTCAAAGATAGCAACTAGCGCCCTAGCTAGTTTTATTTCCATTATGTCTGTAAGCAAATTTCAGTTCTTTGATATTAATGAAATGAAGTGTTATTTCCGCTGTATCTCTATATTTATGGTTATATTTTCATTATGTTGCATTCCTGCATAAATCTGGATTAGTGGTATCAGAGCGGTCTGCTTTTTCTCGATCCATCCTTGCATGTCCCCAACGAGGTCAGGGTATAAGGAGCTATGGCTTGATCTGGTGGAACCTTTGCAAGATCAGCCTCACAAACCTTGACGGACACCCATGGGGGACGAAAAGAAAGATGAGGGAGCAGGAGATCCTATCAAAATATTGCTCGAGGAGGCCCTCGAAAAACAAAGGAACGCGATGATGGATAACTTTGCTCAGATCCTTCAACGGATGCCCACCGGCGGCGCATCTGCATCCAGTAGCCACTCTGGAGTTGCGACTCCCTTTAAGGTACAAGTAAATTTTGACATTCCCATATTTGAGGGTCAAATAGACGCAGATGTCGTAGATAGATGGTTGAATCTATTAGAAGGATATTTCTCTTTTCATGACTTTTCAGACCGGGAGAAGATTATTTTTGCACTCCTCAAAGCTACCCCCCATGTTAAGGACTGGTGGGAAACCTACCGTGAGAACAAGGACCAGACAGAACCCTCTCTGTTCTCGGCCGTACCAACTTGGAATTCTTTCCGAGACGCCGTCAAGGAACAGTACTATCCCGTGGGGAGCTATGAGGACAAGTACATACAATGGACCACGCTGCGACAACAAAGGGATCAAGATGTGCATGAGATGACAAATCTATTCCATACCCTGGGCACAAAGTTGGGTATCAAAGATTCAGAGAAACATTTGGTGCTAAAGTATCGCAACTGTCTGCACAGATACATTTAGGAGGAAATGGAGTTCCTCGACATCTCCTCGCTTGGTACGGCATACCGGTATGCTGCCAAGATTGAGCAGAAATTCAAACAGAAGAAGCGAGACTTTGGATCTGCGAATCAAAAGCAAGGGAAAGGTGCTTCCAAACTGCAGAACAAAGGACAGAGCCAAGGCATGGTGGCTAAAGACAACCCGTCAAAGCCACAAGAAAAGAACAGCACCGCAAAGCCAAAGAAGGACACGGGAAAGTGGTGTGAGTTCCATAAGAGCTCCACTCACAACACAAGTGAGTGTCGGGCCAAGCAGTCACTGGTGGCCAAGATGAGGGCTTATGAGTCAGATGCATGCTCCGACTCTGAATTAGAACCTGAAAAGGGGAATGAAAAAGGGAAACAGATTATTGATGTGGAGCCCAATGCCACTGTTGCCACTACAAAGATCTAGAAGGAGGAACCGGAAGATCCAGAGGAGGAGGAACGTCTCTTCCACTCCCAGATGTGGGTAAAGGGCTCCCCTGTACAGTTCATCGTCGACAATGGGAGCCAAAATAACCTCATTGTAGTAGACGCCGTGAAGCGGTTGGGCTTCCCGGCCACAATTCACCCACATCCATACACCATCAGGTGGCTTCACCAAGGACGAGATCTCCGCGTCAGCCAGCAGTGCTGCCTTCCCTATAGCATCAAGCCCTTCACGGATGAGGTATTATGTGATGTTGCTCCTATTGATGTTTCTAATGTATTATTAGGACAACCATACTTGTGGAAGCATCATGTTGTGTATGAGTCTCGAACTCGTGCTGTTATTGTTACTTTGGGAAATAAGTTGTACAGGATACCAGAGGTACCACCTCCTGCCGCTATCTCTTTGGTTACTGCAAAACAATGCAGTAAGCTCATTTCCCAAACCAGGAAATTCGTTTTCCTGATGATCCGCCCCCAGGGCAAGAAGAAGACTATGGCCACAACCTCCAGACAGGGCTCCTCTGCACAACAACAACAAATGGATAAGGTTGTGGAGGAGTACGAGGACATATTCACCTCACCCACAGGGGTTCCTCTGCACTGTCAGGGCAAGCACCCTATTGATCTGACCCCCGGTGCGCCGCTACCTAATGGACCGATCTATCGGCGCTCTGTTCTGGAGAATGATGAAATCAAGAGGCAGATTCAGGAGCTGTTGCAGAAAGGTCACATCAGACCAAGTTCATCGCCCTGTGGGAGCCCGATCGTGTTGGTACAGAAGAAGGATGGGACGTGGAGACTTTGTATTGACTATCGGGCGCTGAACAAGATCACTGTCTGGAATAGGTACCCAATCCCACGGATTGATGACCTTCTGGACCAACTCAAAGGTGCAAAATATTTCAGCAAGATTGACCTGAAGTCTGGGTATCACCAGGTACCAATTGAACCCTCTGATGTGTGGAAGACTGTCTTCAAAGCCAAGGAAGGCCTTTTTGAATGGCTAGTCATGCCTTTCGGGTTGACGAATGCTCCCGCAACCTTCATGAGGATGATGGACGACATCTTGCGGCCATTCACCAACTCATTCGTAGTGGTGTACTTGGATGACATTCTCATCTTCAGCAAGACTTGGGAAGAGCACCTTCATCACATCCGACAAGTCCTCCAAACACTGCGGCAACACAAGTTGTGTGCCAATTTGGAGAAGTGCACGTTTGGCATGACCCAGGTTCAATATCTGGGATACATTATTGATGAAAGGGGGGTGCATGTGGATCCAACTAAGATCCAAGTCATTCGGGATTGGCCAGCCCCCAACACTATAACAGAGCTTCGCAACTTTCTGGGTCTTGCTAATTTCTACCGTAGATTCGTGTTGGGATTCTCTCATATCACTTGGCCCTTAAGTCAAGTCACCAAGGAAGGAGCGAGAGAAAAATTCTTCTGGTCGGAACCTCAACAAAAGGCGTTCACAGAATTGAAAAATCGCCTCTTTTATGCCCCAGTTCTCACATTACCAGACTTGCAACAGCCATTTGAGATCGAAACAGATGCCTCTAACTATGCTATTGGGGCAGTTCTTACTCAACAGGGACATCCAGTGGCATATCACAGTGAGACATTGTCTGAGACAGTTTGCAAGTATCCCACCTATGACAAATAAATGTATTCCATTGTGCAAGGTTGTCGACAATGGAAACATTACATTTTGGGGAAGTTGCCAAGCCTGTCCACACACACCACCGGCCCCTGCAGTTCATACAGACACAATGGAAGTTGCAGAATGATCGCCATCAGAAGTGGTCCATATATCTGCAACAGTTTCATTTGAACATCAAGTACAAGAAGGGTAGCACCAATAATGTTTCATACTGCCTCAGCCGGCCACTGATCGTGGCGCTCACCACTGTGCTCAACTCTTGTGGGCACGAGACTTCTGATTGGCCACTTCTCTATGAGAGTGACCCAGAATTCGGCCACACTTACAAGGCACTCTTGGGGGGTACGCAGGTTCCAAATTTTCACCTCCAAGATGCACTTTTATGTCACCTGGGGCACCTTTATGTTCCTTCAAGTGAGCGTGCCAAGATGATATGGGAAGCACACGACAGTCGAGTCGTTGGGCATTTCGGGGTTGAGAAAACAGTAGCAATACTACAGAAGTATTTCTATTGGCTGAACCTTCGAAAGGATGTCAAGAAGCACATCAGATCTTGCACTGCTTGTGCCATTTCCAAACCGACCATCAAGAAGCAAGGCCTATATACTCCACTACCTACCCCTAGTCGACCTTGGTAATCCATCTCCATGGATTACATGTCGGACCTGCCTTCTACTAAGAATGGAAATGACTGTATTTTCGTGGTCGTTGACAGATTCTCGAAGATGGCCATTATGGCAGCCTGTAAGAAGAATATCACAGCAGAAGCCACTACTAAACTCTTCTTTGAACGAGTGTGGGTGCACTTTGGGATCCCACAATCTATCATATCAGATCGAGATAGCAGTTTCCTCAGCACATTTTGGTCCAGCCTCTGGTCAACGTTGGACACAAAGCTCACCGAGTCCACGGCTTTCCATCCCCAAACAGATGGCCAGACAGAGGTCGTCAACAAAATGATTGTACAAATTCTGCGCATGTACCATTCAAATCATCCACACACATGGGACGAGTGCCTTCCCTATGTACAACATAGTTATAATTGGGCTCTCAATAGTTCAATTGGCCATAGCCCCTTTCAGGTGGGCTTGGGATTCTAGCCACTATGTCCCATTGACGTAGCCATGCCATTTGCAGCTGCTCAGGCCGATTCAGCTCATGTCCAGTCTGAAGTTGGCAAAGCAAGTAGATTCATCGAGCACATTCAACACATCTGCCAATAGGTTCATGATATATTGGATAGAGCCAATGCAAAGTACAAGCAGCGCCATGATCAACACCGGGTGCCACACAACTTCCAGGTGGGCGACAAAGTATGGCTACATTTGCAGAAGGAGCGCCTCACTGGACCCCACCGCAAGCTTCGCCCGCTCCGATACGAGCCGTACACCGTCACCAAGGCTGTAGGGAACAATGCCTTCGAGCTTAGTATTCCACCATTCCTTGGTCTGCACCCAGTCTTCAATGTGGATCGCCTTCGTCCTTACTTCCCACCTCTACTGGACACCTCGGACATTGCAGAACAACTCACACCAACTGAGTTAAATCCAGACTGCATGGAACAGGCCACCACAGATTACATCATGGACATGCAAATCAAGAACACTCGCCAGCAGAAGATCCAACTATATCGGGTTGTCAAAGCTGGCCAACTCCTGCACCAAGGAAAGTGGTTCACCAGGGACCAAGTTCAGCAGAAATTTCCTCATCTCATGGAGGAACTTAACGCAATGGGGAACATTGCTTCCTAAGGGGGGAGGAATGATCCAAGTGGATATTGGTGGCCACCCGCCTATTCCACTTGGGCCCCCACCATTGTCTCTTTCAGTTTTTCAGTTTCGGCATAACTTACTATTTTTAGTAGTTTTTTGGGTCCTGAACTTCCGAAGCCGTTTTGAGGCCCTAAACGACGTTTTTTGGGCATCGCGCCTTCAGTGAATATCATTCCGTTTCGGAATCATATTCGTGCCGAAAGTTGTAGTCCTCAGATAGAGCTTTCTAATTATGTATCATGTGCGTCAAACGGAGATAGTATGCCAAAGTTACGTCCCTGGGAAGTTGAAACACCAATTTACCCAAACGGGGCCCATAGTTTTGGCGTTTCATCTCCTAGGGTTAGGTTTTTGGGATGTTTAGGGTTCTCCATTGTTTCTCAATAATAAATAGGCCCTCGAGCCTCATTGTAATGCAGTTCAGAGGCCTGTAGCCGCCACATCTCTTCTCAGAGATAGCTACCAGTGCCCTAGCTAGTTTTATTTCCATTCTGTCTGTAAGCAAATTTCAGTTCTTTGATATTAATGAAATGAAGTGTTATTTTCGTTGCATCTCTATATTTATGGTTATATTTTTATTCTGTTGCATTCTTGCATAAATCCAGATTACCACAAAGGGTCCGTTCACCTCTCATTCAAATCGGATTTCCTCACTTACAAAACTTGTATTTGTGGCACCACTTTGCCTCCATACTTGTCCTTGTTCGTGTTGATTTTCGTCATGAGCTACCCTCTTGTACTCATTTTTTTATGGTCCCCCATTGGTCCTTTACTATGTGGCATCACCATCGAGTCACCCTTGTTTAGAGCATCCAAGCTAAGTGATCATTGCATTCATGGAGTCTACCCCGAGTCCCTTTGTACCCTGCTATAGTCCTCCATCCTTCATTGCCTGGTCCCTCTCTCGTGTCGCACATGATGGCATCTAGTTCCATTGTCCCCTATCCCTCCTGATATTGTGTCAGTCGCTGCCAAGTCATCCATGCCCTTTATGCTCTAACAAGGGAAGTCGTCCATCCGCTACTCAGTATCCCCCATTTCATCATCATCGTTAGTGTCAGTCTGTCAATCGCTCTACTATTTTCTCTCATGCCTTAGTTGAGGATCCCTTATTGCCTCACCTACGGCAAACCTCCTTCGGTCAACATTAGCTCATTCACTCCAGAAGACAGGTAGTGAGGGCGGTGTACCTTGGTTCCAGCTTCTCCATTTGATTCGGTGCCTCGGATCCGGTAAAGGGATTTCTCATTACCCTTTGACTTGATTGTTTCTCCACTCCAGCTCCTTTCAGCATGCTCAAGATCTGTATACTTGATGGTCCAGTGATGCAGCAGCAGATATTGGTGATTCTCGGGTGTGTGTGAGATGTCTCAACCCTCATGAGGGGGTGGCCCTGCAGGTAGCCCCCCACATGCCCGGATGACCTCTTTATTCCAGCCTTTGATGCAGCTCCATATATTTGATGATATCGGCCTTAGCTGCTCACAGCGCCTCTCTGATTTGCATGTATCAGTCAGACTTTGTAAGCCCCTCCCCCGTTTATAGGAGGCATTTGGGTTGTCTTTGTATCTCATGTACTCAGATATTATTGTATAAGTCCTAGCTGTTATCCCAAGCACAGCATGTATGTGGGATTCATTCTTCTATCTTTTATCTGGCTCGTGTTTATGCCAGCATGTACTTTATCGTTCGATTCCTTATTTACTAGACACGCTATTCTTTTGTACTTTGTCTCGGCGGGCATGGTATGCCTCCCCCGCCGCCTTTAGCACAGGTACCATCTCATAAAAAGAGACTTGTTGCACCTGTAAGTCTCGTATCCTCAGGGTCTAGTCCTTTAGCACATTAGACTACCTCACATTTCTCTCTTTGACTTCCCTCTTGACGTCTGGTGATTGAGTTCTTACAACGTACTTCGGTCATATGATTTGCTCCTAACACTCGTACGATGGGGGGCAATCTGTTACACCATTTTTTGGTCATCTAACCTATTATCATTAGATGAACCCAAGCACACCATGTAAGACCAATTTTACCCTAAGTAAAATTTCTTTCACTATGTGAAATAACTTAGTAAAACACCTTTATTAAGTTGGTTATGGTCTAAACAGGAAACCCCAAAAGGAAATAATAAACAAATCCATATTTGGTTATATTTCCTCAAGGAATAATTAGTTAAACATCAATTTAATTATTATTTCTAGTCATATTTTACCCAAAACAAGGAAATCAATTAAATAAATCCTTATTTATTTGATTATTTCCTAGGAATAAGTTATTTAATCCTTATTTAAATAATATTCCTAGTTAAATTTGACTAAATCATTTAGAAATAATTAAATAAATCATTATTTATTTAATTATATTTCCACCATTTCCTTAAAATAATAAATAAATCATCTATTTATTTATTATTTATAAATAAATGATTTGACCCAAGGCAAAAATCCTTTTCCTTCCAATAAATATAATAAAATATTCCTAAAAGGTGGTTCTAGAATTTGATTAATAATATTTTATTCATGCACCAAGTTTTAGAAGACCCTAATATTTTGTTATAAATAGAAGGGTTTTCCCATTCATTTGTCACCTTTCATTGCATATTAGATCACTTTGGATCTATACTCTTGGTCTGACTTTGAGCCATTATCATTGTCACATTCTCCATTATTTGCTTTGTGAGCTCCCTTTGAGTTCTATGTTTGTCTGGGTTTTCTACACCAACAAGAGAGAGAAATTGTAGATCTGAAATGCTGAGGACTTTCAAGAACCCATCCCATTGAGGAGAATTGGAAACACCTTTCTTGTTTTCCTCTCAGGTGCCCTTTAATATAAAAATTCTTTCAAAACTATCGTTCTTGTCTTATCTATTGGATACATGGAGCAACATTTCATTTTTACTGCTTAATGTCTTTTTATGCATAGATCTGGATTTGTGCAGCCTTGTCTTGGTCAACTAACTACAGATTTGAAGATATTGGCAGCCATAATTGATGTTAGGGCTATTTTTAATGTGTAGCTAAAGTGGTCTTTTCCGACAAAAGATTCATAATAACACATAGCATAGTCTTCAAGGTTGAACCTTTCACCTTCCCTCCTTCCCAATGTGATCATGTTCCCTAAGCCTTCTTTTGATCTTCCTTTTAGCGCCTGACATAGTAGGGAAGGCTAAAGGATGCCTCTCCTCACTCTCGACTAGTCAAACTACGTTTTTAATCTTTCCTCTCTTTACTTTAGAGCGCATGGCACAACCACAAAGCATGAACTTTTCCACCTTTTCCCTTCAGCTTCCCTCACTGTGTTGGACCAAGGAGGGATCTTCCTCATAGTGCACGACACAATAAAAATGAATAGTGGATCCCTCCTAAGTCAATGATGAGTTTTATTTTTCCCTCTTAATCAAGCCTACTTATTTTAACCGTCTCATAGGCCTTGTTAGCCACCTATAATATTTTGTTATACCAAAAGGTGGCTAAATTTATTTTGAGCCTTCAAGGAACAAATTTCACTGCTAAAAATTGTTGGCTCTTGAAGTCTCTATAAGGCCTCCTGCCTTTTTCCTCTGTCCAGATCCTACATTGTTGTTTACATCCTAAAAATCCTCTGAAATCCTTCAAAAATCCCAAGATTAATACTGCTACATAACCCCTTGTTCCCCTTCCTTTTCTTCCACACTAACCCCATTTTCTATTCTCCATTTCCCATGAAAAACCCACAATTTCATGTTTCTCCCTTTCCATTTCATTAAAATCCCTTTTATAAGGTTAAGAACCCACTTTTTAACCTATTAGGTCTCTGTAATTTATTAGCAAGATTGGGAGAGTCCAATCACAGAGTTAACATCATTTCAACCAACTTTGGGATTCTAGGATCTAACCCTCCTGAATCCGGAGAGGGATCTCTTCAATATGTACAAATATGGATATTGTCTTTGAAAAGCTTAAGGTAATTATATTAGGCTAGTTATGAAGGCCAAGGTTTTTGTTTTGTTTTGGATGGTTGAGCATGAAATGTTACTTGAGGGGAAATTCCTAAGTGCAAAAAGTTTCAAAAGTGATAAGTTGCAAGCAAATAGAACAGATTTGGCAGACAGATAGATATAACACTGGTTTTTAGTCCATTGGGCTATGGAGTCATATCTGGACTTTAATTGAACAACAACATCAAGTGTGATCCAAGGGGTAAGTTATCTATACCACAAGATTATTGAGATTAAAATGATGAAATGGAAACATTAAAATGTTGGAGGGGTGGAAACTGATAATAATTTCTCAGAGGATTTATAGTCAGTCCAAACAAGAAAAGCCTTTTAAGTAACTGTTTTAAAACCAACCAAGGACAGGGCTAACCATAGACTTCTTGGGCAAGTTCCTATTAAAGCAGCTTAATTGACAAACAATCCAGTAATCCTCATAATTACCTTCAGAAAGTATGAAAACACATAAGAAAAACAGAGTGTAACTTAAGATCAGATAAAGTACTTTTAAACCTAGTCTGCTTTCAGTCAACACCAAGGGAAACTTTCGGAATCTGCCTTTGGAGAAAAGAATCTAGGAATCAGGGCAAACCATATCTTCTCTAGTCTAACTTTAATAGCAAATAATGGAAATAACATTCGAGAACAATGTTTGAGAAAACAGAAGGACAAGGGAACGCCAACATTCCTAATTGTTTAAACTGTATTGAATCATTCTTAAATAAACAAATCTGAAGAAAACATTAAGATAAAGATTTCTCAGCCAGAGAAGGTTACTGCTATACAGAAAATCCTAACCCTGTTTAAACTGTTCTTTACAGAGGGAAAATGAACAATATAGCATACATAGAAGGAAAACGATTTAACAAAGAAAGAAGCACTTCACCAGTGATAAAGACCAGGATCCCAAGAAACAGATTTTATATTGATGTCAAACCAGTTACAATCTTCAAGTCCAATGTTTCAGTTCAGCAATCATCTTCACTATTCAACCTAACTACTCTAGCACAAACAGAGCTTCAAGGGCCAGTGAAGACTATGTACAAATAGAAGTCTCGAGCTCAAGTGTATTTCAAAGTTCTGCAACCAACAATTTCTCATCTTCTGTAGAAGTACTTATAGGAAGATGAGGAGGTGAGATTTTAAGAAAATATCTCAAGGAAAATTAATGCAGAGTGAAGAATTCTCGGCCCTTTGAGAGGCTCGAGGGAAGAATTTATAGGTGGATCACTACATTAACTGTTTCACAATAAATATCAAAGCTCGGTGGAAGCTTTGTTTGACTTTGAGGCTCTGTGTATGTTTTGGAGTAACTCTGCAGATATTTATTCATTGGTTTCCTTGCAGAAATAACTCCCTGGCTACGCTGGAGGCGAATATATGATTTTCTTCAATAACTTCGGCCTCTGTTTTGAAAGGTTTGAGGCAACAAGTGGCTCGGTGGTAGCTGAGGAAATAATTTGCCTCAAGATGTGGCAGTGGAGGCTTTCTTTCTGATAAAACACTTTAGGTTTTCTTTAAACTGTGTTTTGAGTTGGGGATTAGGCTTTTGATAACCGTCTTAGCCGTAATCCCCGTAAAACTTTCTTCAATCTTCCTTCTGCTGTACTCTGTCTTCCAACTTATACTCTTTTAACTGTTCTTTTGAATAAAACAGTGTCTTGTCGATGTGTAGGCCGCACTGGGCTTTTTAAAGGCATCAATGCCCATGAAGCATTGAGAAAACAATGGAGCGAAACCCCGCAGATGGTTCTCTTTAACAGCTCGAAGGCGCAGGAAACGTCTTTCCCAACCCTCGGCTTTCTTTCATTAAACAATGGAAAACCATTAAAACGCCTGCAAAATACAAAAATAGTTAAGAAATCCTGCGGAAATAGGTTAAAACTGCTTCAGATGGCGGGGGAGGAGCAAAGCCGTCGGATGAAGGCAACCAACGGTGGAGATCTGCATAGAAAGGCAAAAAGGATAGCGGGAGAAGAATAAGGAGGAGTAGTTTTGGACCGTCCGATCTGGACACATGGATGGTCCAGATTTAATCGGAGGACCAGCAATCGGGAGGGCAGCAACAAAGCATGCGATTGAAACATTGCGATTGAAACATTTCGATTGGAACATTTCGATTGGGCGATAACCGTTCGATCTGCAGAGCAGATCGACGGTGGGGAGTAAATCGAAGGGGTGGGCCGATCGGGGGAACAGATATAAAGCATGTGATTGAAACATTGCGATTGGAACATTTCGATTGGGCGATAACCGTTCGATTGGGTCTAGATCGACGGTCTAGATCCTTTGTTTTCTTGCACCGGCGGGACCCTTATACTTCGTAAGAAACCCATAAATTTCAATAAAAACCAAGGTTTTGAGTGAAATGGGCGGAATATATATATGATAGGCTGGCGCCCGATTGTGGGGCCACTGGGTGTATGGAGTACCATGGGCCCGGGCTTTATATAACTAGGGCCAATCGTAATCGAAACATTCGGGCCCGGTCTTTTTGATCAACCCATTTTAAATTCTCCGATCGCGATTGCGCGATCGGTCTTTTTGATCAACCCATTTTATTTAAACACGTGATTTTGGCATTTTTAAAACAAACTTTGGAATAATGGGTTTTCAAGTTTTACAAAGGAAAAAGGATCGGAAATGAAATATTCACAAGGTTTAAGCGCCGAGGGCGGGCTCAGGGTTATATGAAAATAATAATATGATCGGGGGTCTTTAAGCAGCAAGGCTAATCGTAATCGAAACTTTGGAGTATGGCAAAGACTTGCGCCTTTGATTCTTTTCGATGCGATTAGCACTTTATCGTATCAGCAAGTGGTTCCAGACCCAAAGCGTATGGTGGGGAAGTGGTTTTAGGGCTAAACCCAAGGGGCTTAAGTCTATAAAAAGACTTGTATTTTTATGATTTTTCACGGTTTTTTAATGGAAACAAAGGGTGCCGAAAGGGTTAAAAAGTGAGTTTTTAACCATGGAAAGGGTGATTTATGAAGGGAAGAAAGGAAAAGATGAATAATAGAGGAAAAATATGGGGAAAAAAGGGAAAGGAAAAGAAGGTTAATTTCGAGTGGGAGAAAGGGAAAAGGGATGGCTTAGCAGCAGTTTCTTCTTTGTATTTCAGCAGAAATTTCAGAGTATGAGATGAGAACAACAATGAGGATTTTGGACAGAGGCATGAGGCCTTAAAGAGACTTCAAGAGCCAACAATTTTTAGTGATAAAATTTGTTCCTTGGAGGTTCAAAAAATATCTTAGCCACCTTTTGGTATAACAAAATATTATAGGTGGCTAACAGTGGCTCCACTTGGGGATGGTGCCTTCTTGAAGGCATCAAGAATTCAGACTCGATTTCTGGGAGGCTGATTAGTTGCCTCATCCATTGGGCTGTCCTTCTGTGATTGAATGATCTTCTCTAAAAACATATTTGGCAGCCATGAAAACAATGGACCTTTATCAACAAGCTTGCTACCTACCCAATCCTACAGATCTAGCATTTTTTCTTCATCGGAGTGCACTTGGATTGGCAAACTCTATTCACAACATTTTATTCTTTTGAAAGCAGGAAATCTAATCTACTTCTACTCCTTATTTCTCCCTGAACTCAGATTAAACAGTTGAGCTCATATATTTCTCTACCTAGTCTACTGTCTGTTGGGATTAAACAGTCCAACAAACTTTCATTCTCTAAATTCTACAACATAAATTTAAAAATAGTCAAGTCAAGATTGAGTTGTTTGACTTGCTATGATCTATGGCATAAGAACAAGCTGCACATAGATTATTATTTGCAGAAAATTAAATCAAAATGGAAGGCTTAAGATCCGAAAGTTTCTCATTATGGCCTTCTTTTTCTTTACAGCTCTGTTTTTAATTTTGTTTTGAGCAGTCTCTTTCTTGATATCTGATTCAGATTTTGGGCAAATTAGAACCAGATTTTCTCTTTTATGACTCAGAAAAATAAAACAGTTTTGAGTCATCTCTCTTTGGAAACTTTGGTTCAGATTTTGAACATGTTTGAACCTTTAATTTCTATCCTAATCTATCTAATGATAAGCCAAGATTAAACAGTTTGGCAAATCAAATTCACTACCCTATCAGCAGAAAATTGAAAACTAATTAGTCAAGATTAAACAGTTTGACTAACTAGAAGTGTGTTTTGTAGGAGTGGCATTTAAGCTTGCACACTTTCATATTTATTTCTCTTTTTTGGCATGGGGTTGTGCCTTTCTTGTTTTTCATTTCTGCCCTCTTTTCTTTCTTTCTTTGTTTTTGTATTTTTTGATTTTTCATAACTTTGAATGCAATGATGGATGAAATGTTTACAATGGAAAAAAGAAAAAATAAGGCTTAAAAACATATCATGAATCAAGAGAAGTAATGCTTGAGCATCCTGCCATTGACAGGACCCCCAAACAAATCTGTTCCATCCAGCTCTTGTAAGAAGAATGCATTGTTTCTAGCAACTGAATGGATAGAGTAAGGGCCAAGCCATAGATTGTAAAATTTACCATGCTTTCCCTTGTCTTCTCTTTTTGAGTCCCACTTTAAAACTTTGTCCCCAATCTTAAAATTGGTGGCCTTTGTTCTTCTGTCAAAAAGCTTCTTAATGCTGTCCTGTTTCTGCAATGTTTTGTTGTACACTTCCTCTCTGGTTTGCTGAAGATGAATGGTCTGATTTATTCTTCTGATCATGTCATTATCTTCAGTCTGCAATTCTTGGATAAACTTCATAACTGGTACACCAAGGCTGTTAGGAAAAATTGCATCTGTACCATACACAAGCTGAAAAGGTGACATACCAATAGATTTCTTCAAAGTTAATCTGTCAGCCCAAAGTGCATGATTCAGCTTTGTGTGCCAAGACTTTTTATTTTCCTCCAACAGTTTCTTGATTATGTTCACTAAGCTTTTATTGGAAGATTCTGCAAGTCCATTACCTTGAGGGTAATAGGCTGTGGAATGCCCTAGTGTTATCTGGTATTTATGACAGAAGTCAACCATTTTCTTGCTTCTAAATGCTGCTGCATTATCTGTGATGATCTTGGTAGGGCAACCAAATTTGAAAAGGATATTGGTTTCTATGAACTTTATAATAACTGAATCATTGGCCTGCCTACAAGGAATGGCTTCCATCCACTTAGTGAAATATTCTGTGGCAGTAAGGATCCATCTATGTTGGGCAGAAGATGAGGGATGGATTTCACCTATGAAGTCAAGTCCCCACTGTTGAAAAGGAGCCTCAACAGTGATTGGATGTAGAGGAAGGGGTAATAATTTTCTCTTTCCCTCAAACAATTGGCATTTGTGGCAAGCAGTTGTCATTTTGTGAACATCAGGAAAAAGGGTGGGCCAATAGAAACCAGCCCTCAAAATTTTGTTGGCTGTTGACTTCCAGTACAAATGGCCTCCACACTCTCCTTCATGAAATTCCTGCTTAACCTTCTCTGCATCAAACTCAGGCACACATTTAAGCAATATACCACTAGCATTTTTCCAATAAAGACACCTATCTACAATGCAATAGTTTACTGCTTTCAGTTTTAAGAACCTTGCCTTTGTTTTCGATAAACCAAGAGGTGTATTTAAATTAAGCAAAACATAAACGATATCAGCATACCAAGGAGAATTCATAAAATGGTTTTCAATCATGGGAGTTGAGAATTCTTCTTGGCTGTCCAAAGCATTAATCATATTAATATAAAGAACTTCAAAATTGGATTCAGCCATTAATCTAGCTAGACCTTGGCCTTTGATGAGTTTAGTGGGTTTTATCTCTAAATCATATTCGAGAATAATAGAAATCCACTTACCTCTCTTACCATCTGGGTCATGTGTTAGAATGTCTTTAACAACCGAATTAGGGACAAAGGCAATGATGTGTGAGTGAAGGATGTATACTCTGAAGTCTTTCAATGCTTTAACCAAAGCAAAAGCTTGCTTTTCCATAATATTATACTTCAAAGGGGCATCCCTCAATGCCTTGCTAAAGAATGCAATAGGCTGCTCTTGTCCTTGTGGATTTTTCTGTAAAAGGACAACAACTATGGTATGTTCTGATGCAAATGAGAAGATATAAAAGTCTTTTGAAAAATCAGGACTTATGAGAACCGGTGTTTTGGTTAATGCTTGTTTCACCAGCTCAAAGGATGTCTTTGCTTCCAAGGTCCATTTTATCCCTTGCTCCTTCTTCAACATGTTTGTGATATTTCTAAGGAGCTCTACCAAGTTAGGGATGAACCTTCTGTTGGGAAAAATACTGAGAGGGGGGGGGGGGGTGAATCAGTATTTTCTGCATATTCAAACTTTTTGCTTTTTCATTCCTTTAAAACCCATACGCTACTTTGCTGAAGCCAACTAGCGTATACACGCGGATATCCTTCATAAAACTCGCGTATACACAGAGATGTAATTATGCCATTAGTTCTTCACTTATATCATTCCATCATTCATTCATTAGATGTTCTATAAACAGTAAACATGTGCAGTAAGAACAGAATAAACCATCGCACAAAGCATCACACATGAACACCAGGATTTTTAGGTGGAAACCCAAGTCGGGAGAAAACCACCGCTGCAGTTGCTCAGCCTTCAATATTTTATTATAGAGAAAACATCTTACAACATATGTGGTTTGCCAGAGCCGACCAAAGACACAGGCACCCACCGCGCTCGCTATCAGCCTCTCCGGAAGGAGCTACGACCCCCTGCTCTCGTTAACCAGCCTCACCTGGAAGGGAGCTACGACCCCCTGATCTCGTTTACCAGCCTCACCTGGAAGGGAGCTACCACCCCCTGACCGAAGGCTACAACCCTCAGCACCTCTATGGACCACGTTTCATCAATTTTCACACTGGATCCAAAGCTTCCTTTAGGACACCACTTGCAGGCCACATTTCATCATATTTTCAAACCGGACCCTTTCCATACTTTTACAATAAACATATCACCAACAGATACTTATCAACACGTAATTTATAGCGTAAACACAAAGAAAAGATCGTATATTTCATACCCTTTACTTCAAGAACCCTAGTTTGCATACGCGTTTCTTTCACTTCAATCGTATGTCTTGTATATAAGGTCATCCACAATAAACCAACAGATACCCCGCATGTATTTCATTAAGATACGCTTCTTCACCGTCGTTGATACATCAACCTTCATGCTATGAGTGATAGATCTCCATCACTACAGATACATTGTAGCATTTACTTAGATTCAACCTTTACTACGTATGTTCGCCTCATCACAGATCCAATCACTCCATAAACAGATCTAGCAAATACAGATACATTTCAGATCTAGATATCCCGCTTCATCATTTCTTCATTGGTGCATCATAGATTCAGATCTATCATCAACCTTTACCCTTTCCATATAGATATACTTCACAGAGAAGTATTCATTCAAGCTCAGACATCTTGCTCCCATACTTGTGTTTTGCACAATGAATATCTTCTCCTTATATAGGTTTTCCCTTTTTCAATACCATGGGCCAAACCAATACCATGAGCCCAAAACTACATTAGACGGGGTCAATTAGGTGGATCATTACCCAATACAATGGGTCAATACCATGGTGGTTACCCTTCGTTTTGCACTTTTTGAGCGCTTTAGCCCATACGCGACTTGGCACGTTCTTTTCCGCGTGCATACGCGACTTCCCCTAGGCCAATCCGCGTATACCTAGAGACATACTCTTTTCATCATACTTTGAGCACATTCTGAATTCTTTTCTTCATTGCCTTCTGTACATACTGTAGATACATCATATTTTCTTCATCAAGAACATATTCTAGCAAGCACAACTTCATCAAGTAAGTTGCCATCATCTTTATCAAGTGGGTTGCCTTTCAGGGACAACACTCAACATCATCATATCACATCAGATTTACATCATTTACCAAGCCCATTAAGTCAAGAATAACTTCATCAGGTGGATTGCCATCAAGGACAACACATGTCAACAGTCGCATGTCTTCATCTTCATTCAGTGGGTTGCCATCAAGGACAACACTCTGCATCATATTTCCAACAATCTCCCCCTTTGGACTTGATGGCAACCACGATGGTGTTTGGTTACCATAACAGATAGATACCATGTCACTCTCCCAAAAATGTCACTCTCCCAAATATTTGACATCATTATCTTCTCTTCATTCAAACACCATGTCACTCTCCCCCTTTGACATCAAGGGTAAAGGGCAGATCAAAAACCAACACTCTCCCCCTTTTCTCCTCATGTGGAAGAAACATTCTGCATATCTGAGATGAGCTGAAGTGGCCAAACTCCCCCTGAGTTCATGCTGACTCTTCAAACATATTTTTCAATGAAGTACATGACTCTATGAACTTCCTATCACCAAAGACTCACACTTACATCAATTATCCATCCAGGTGGATTTACATATGAGACTCAACTACCCAACCAAGTGTGTTTACAAATTTGTCTCAGCTACCCAACCAAGTGGGTTTACAAAATTTGACTCAGCTACCCAACCAAGTGGGTTTACAAAATTGTCAAGTCCTTACATGACTAAATATTACAATTTTACAACATGAGTCTCAACAAGACCTTTTCAACAAATTACAAAGATGACCATTTAAGACCAACACCAGAAATTCCTCAAGAAAGAGAACAAATTTCAGAACCATCATAATGCCAACAATGCATTATACTCAGCAACGTCACTGCTCCCCCTGAATCTGTGCATCCAAGCATCCTTTTCATATGACTAAGGCTTCCCCTTAGTTTGTGCATCCTGAACACTTTCACCAACAAATCATCAATGCATCTTTATCAAACATGAGAAATAGAATTATGAGAACTGGAACACCACCAGAGATACCAAACAGTATCAGAGATACCAAACAGCACTGCAGCTGTGCTGAAGAGAGCTGACTCCAACCAAAAGTTTGTCAGCAATCAGCCATACGCGGTTTTCTATGCCGGAACTCGCGTATATACGCGACTGTGTTTCAGGAAACCCGCGTATCCCAAGCCATCTTCTAAATTTCAACCAGATCTGATTCTTTGTGAGGCAAAGACAGTGTTCAACTTCTTTCTGAGACATTTGAATGCTTCCCTGGACTACAGATAGATAGAACAATGTAGTTGTGTCTTCGAGCGTCATCCAACGGTTGTAGCATAAGCACATTAGTAACCTTCATATTCTTTGCAGCACCAATACAATCTTTCCAAGAGAGATTCTCATATCAGAACAACATCTTCACATAGGTGTCAAGCAATCATCCATGTGGTCCAACATCACCATGATCTTCAAGATTTAACACGAAGTAACATATGTAGGAAAAAGATCTCTCAACCATAGTAACAAACTCTCCATGATTTATTTCTGAATCAAATGACATCCAACTCATCCATGTGTGAGTACAAAGGATACTTATCAGCAACCAGGGCTCAAAAACTCATCATAATAAACCATGTACCAAGTCATCATCATTTGAGAATGAGTATCACAAAGACCAAATAAGCAGTCATATTGCCAACAATGCAATCATTAGAATTCAACCTGCTTCTCCCCCTAGACTGGTGCTCCTTTTAACTTGAACACGTTCATCAGCGAGTCATCAGCAACAATCTCTGCATGGGCTGCTCTTATCTCTGAATTCTAAGACTTTCATCTCAACAAGCAAACAGGACTCATCCATAATCTTCAACAAAAGAACCCATGTATCATTTCATTATCATGAGTATAACCAGAATAGTGCAATCATTAGCAGTCAGACTGATGCTCCCCCTGGACCTTTGCTCCTGATCTTCAGCTATCAGATAAATTTTATCATTATCAATGCATACGCGGCTGTGTCAGCTGGAACTCGCGTGTATACGCGACTTTGTTTCATAGAACCCGCGTATGGAAAGTGAAGCATAGAAAATTTTCATCTTCCTTCATTTCCTCCTGAGCTTGTACCTCCTATACCTGTCCTTTCCACATCAGAAGCGCTTTCAGAAGTAAACATAACCAGAATAAACAAATCAACCTTGAGAGTCATCATGCATTGCTCCCCCTGTGACGATACACTACTAGATCTCATAATGTATCTCACATCATTCCTGCAGTCTATAAGAAAAGTCAGCTTTAGAGGCAGATGACTGCAGTAGGGTCTGAATTCCCTACGTTTCTGATCGGTCCTCCTTCTTTTTCCAAATTTTCTTGAGCTTTCCAATTGTGTGCTGAAAATTGTCCACTTTCCCAGATCTGTTCATCCTGCATTCTTTTTCTACATGTCCATACTTGTTACAAGCATAACATCTCATGTGGCCAGAGAAATAAACATAAGAATCATAATGAGCTTTTCTATTCTTCCTTCTATTACAATCAGCTGCTTTATGTCCATACTTGTTACATGAGAAACAATATCCCTTGAAGAAACCAGAGTATTTTTCTATGTAGGATTTGTTTGTTTGAGGCTGAAATGATCTGCTCCTGCAATTTGCTGCAACATGCCCATAATTATGACATTTAAAACATTCAACGTTATTGAATGATTTCCTTTGAGATTTCTTCATTGTTGGTTGACCTTTTGTTTCTTTCAACACTTCAGGTTTCGCATTGACACCTTCCTTTGAATCATTAGCATTCTCTTGTGAACTAGATTCTCCTTTAACAATTTCATGAAAACCAAGACCAAGTTTGATAGAAGGAGACCTTTGACTACTAAGAATATTATCCAGAATCTTAGTACTATCTTGAAACCTCAAAAGTCTAACCTTTTCTTCTAAATTACCTTTGAGAATATTTACCTCAACCTCCAAGGCTTGACATTGCTTTGTCATGCTTTCTTCTTTCCCTCTTCCATCTTCTACTTGATCCTTCAGATTTATAATCTCTTCTTTCAACCAATTTTCATTTTCTTCACATGTTTGTTGCAGCTCTTCATTCTTCTTCTTCGATGCTTCGAGATCTTCTTTGAGGGAGACAATTTCTGCTTCAAGTCTTGCATTCTTCTTATTTGATTTATCCAAGTCTTATTTGAGGGAAATTATTTCTGCTTCAAGTCCTTCCTTTTCAAATGATTGTATAGGTTCCTCACTCTTCTTACTTGATGCTTCAAGTTTTGCTTGTAGAGAGATGATTTCAGCTTCAAGACTTTTATTCTTCTTCTTTGATTTTTCCAGACCTGTTTTTTAAGAACCGTTTTCTGCTTCAAGTCCTTCATTTTTCTTATTTGCTTCTTCAAGTTCTGCTTGCAGAGAGATGATTCCAGCTTGATATCCTTTACTTCGACTGCATACATCATCGAACATCCTTTTCAGTTTAAATACCAAAGCTTTGGAGGCAGCGTCCTGCTCATCAAATTTTCTTTGTTGATCTTTGATAACTTCTTCTAGAATCACAACTTTTCTCTCACTATCTTCATCTTTACTCTTGACAGCTTCGATAGCATATTCTTTACCATCATCACCATTGTTTGCACAACTAAGATCTTTCAAGGAATAATCGCTATCTGATTCATTTTTGTCAAATTCAACTATCTCCTTACTTTGAGTAGCCTTCTTCTTTGCCATGAGCACTTGTAGAGCTTGGTCAGAATCTTCTTCATCTTCACTTTCACTATAATAATCCTTGCATATACAATTAAGTAAAATACAAGAGCAACGATCAATACATGTTTCATCTCCTTCAATTTCTGCTATACATGATTTCTGAGGCTTCTTCTTTCCTTGAGTAACCTTCTTCTTTTGCTTCTTTCCCATTGCGACGGATCTCCTTCAAGCGATCAAGCTTCTGCAGAAGGACCACGCTCTGATACCAATTGTTGGGAAAAATACCGAGAGGGGGGGGGGTGAATCAGTATTTACTGCATATTCAAAACTTTTTACTTTTTCATTCCTTTAAAACCCATACGCTACTTTGCTGAAGCCAACTAGCGTATACACGCGGACATCCTTCATAAAACTCGCGTATACACAGAGATCTAATTATGCCATTAGTTCTTCACTTATATCATTCCATCATTCATTCATTAGATGTTCTATAAACAGAAAACATGTGCAGTAAGAACAGAATAAACCATCACACAAAGCATCACACATGAACACCGTGATTTTAGGTGGAAACCCAAGCTCTGGAGAAAACCACCGCCGCAATTGCTCAAACTTCTTCAATATTTTATTATAGAGAAAACATGTTACAACATATGTGTCAGCGCACTTGGACCAAACACGCAGCACCCACCGCGCTCGTTTACCACCCCCCCCCCGGGAAGGACGGCACACCCCCACCCGCGCACGCCCTCTCCCGGAAGGGAGTTACAACCCCCCGACCGAAGGCTACAACCCTCCAAGACCACCTTGGACCACGTTTCATCAATTTTCAAGTGGATCCAACAACTTCAATAGAACAACACTTGCGTGCCACATTTCATCATATTTTCGCATCGATCCTTTCCATACTTTTAAGCTCAAACATACAACCAACAGATACTTATCAACACAGATCAGATAGCAGAAACATAGCAGAACAGATCAGATATTTCATACCCTTTGCTTCAGCAAACCCTAGTTTGCATACGCGCTTTTACTTCACCGATGTCGCGTATATACGCGCTTCCGTCCACACGAACAAGCGTATACCTCTGTATGTATTTTATTGCGCATACGCGCTTTCTCTTCAACGAAGCCGAGTATATACGCGCTTCCTCCGCGGCGAAGTAGCGTATAGATCTTTAATCATTGCAGAGCAGCATACTTCTTCAGATCAGACATTCAGTTCAGATTCAACCCTTTACTTCAGACAGATGTTCGCCTCATCACAGATCCAATCACTCCATAAACAGATCTAGCAAATACAGATACATTTCAGATCTAGATATCCCGCTTCATCATTTCTTCATTGGTGCATCATAGATTCAGATCTATCATCAATCCTTTACCCTTTCCATACAGATATACTTCATAGAGAAGTATTCATTCAAGCTCAGACATCTTGCTCCCACACTCATCATTTGCACAATGAATTTCTTCTCCTTATATATGTTTACCCTTTGTCAATACCATGAGCCCCTTTTTCAATACCATGGGCCAAACCAATACCATGAGCCCAAAACTACCTGGACGGGGTCAATTAGGCGGATCATTACCCAATACCATGGGTCAATACCATGGTGGTTACCCTTGGTTTTGCACTTTTTGAGCGCTTTTAGCCCATACGCGACTTGGCACGTTCTTTTCCGCGTGCATACGCGACTTCCCCTAGGCCAATCCGCGTATACCAAGAGACATACTCTTTTTCATCATAGAATCTAGCACATGCTGAAATCCTTTCTTCATTGCCTTCTGTACTCACTGTAGATACATCAGATTTCCTTCATCAAGAACATATTCTATCAAGCATAACTTCATCAAGTAAGTTGTCATCATCTTCATCAAGGGGGTTGCCTTTCAAGGACAACACTCAGCATCAAACATTATATCACATCAGATTTACATCATTTACTAAGTCCATCAAGTCAAGCATAACTTCATCAGGTGGATTGCCATCAAGGACAACATATGTCAATAGTCGCATGTCTTCATCTTCATTTAGTGGGTTGCCATCAAGGACAACACTCTGCATCATATTTCCAACACCTTCTCAAAAAGTTAATCTTTCCAATGAAAGACTGCAACTCTTTGATATTTCGAGGCTGAGAGATTTGCAATATAGCCTCAATCCTCTTTGGATCTATCTTTATACCCTCTTCTGAAATAATGTGTCCAAGAAGCTTACCTTCTTGGAGACCAAATAGTGTCTTATTAGGGTTTAAAGATATTCCAAACCTTTTGCACTTCTCGAAAACTTTTCTCAAATGTTCTAAATGTTCTTCATCTGTTTTTGAAAACACAGTGACATCATCTAGATAGATAATGATGAAGAAGCCCAATTTTTTCCGAGAATGCTATGTCCATGGCTCTCTGAAAGGTTGCTCCAGCGTTCATTAGACCAAAAGGCATCTTCACATACATGAAAGTGCCCCATGGAGTAGTGAAAGCTGTCTTTAATTGATCAGCAGGGTGAACTAAAATCTGATTATACCCTGAATAGCCATCAAGCAACGAAATCCTTTTAGACCCCACCACCCTTTGTAAAATGTGATCCATTTTTTGTAAAGGGTAGTTATCCTTTAACGAAGCTTTGTTTAAGTCTCTAAAGTCTATACAAAGCCTGATTTCTCCAGTCTTCTTCCTAACGGACACCAGATTAGATACCCACTCAGAATATCTAATAGGGACAATAATGCCAGCATCGTGCATCGTCATGATTTCCTTCTTAACCAATGGCAACTGGACAGGGTTTATTCTGCGCAGTTTCTGTTTGAATGGTTTTTGGTTTTCTTTAAGAGGGATTTTGTGTTGTATTATTTCAGTGTCATAGGATTTAAGATCTTCGTAACTCCATGCAAAAACATCAGAAAATTCTTTGAATAGCTCTATGTATTTGAGTTTAATGTGAGCTGGCAAAGTTTTGGACAGTTTGATCATTTTCGGTTTTTCCTCGCTGCCTATATTGCACTCATCTACTTCAGTCTCTACAGGTTCCAGTTTTGGTTTATTGGCCACATCGTTAAAATCGAACAACTCCTCTAAAGGCGTTAGACCACTTGGCAAATTTTCATCTTTAGAAAGCAGAGTTTGTAATTCTTCCGTTTCTAACTCTGCACTTAATTATGTTTTGCTCCTAAGTTTGCTAGACAATAGGTTAATATTGGCAGGTTGAAGAGACGATTCTTCTTCACCAAGAAAGTTTTCTTCACTGCAGTCTGTATCATAATCTGAATCTGAACTGTGCAGTTCGAACTCATTTCTGAATTGCATGAAGTCTTCTATTTGTTTGTCATTGTTAAACACTTGCCAATATTTTTCATTATCAGGCACTGCCGATATAAATTTTATCGGAGTTGTGTTGTCTCCAGTCTCATATGGCGTTAGACATGTCCTGGCTGCAAAAGCTAGATTGTGGGCCATAATGTTCTTTTTCCTTGGGATGAAACTCAGGTTTGACTCCTCAAATGTTGTTAACAGATCCATGACATCATTCCGATAGGCTCTAAGTCTGGGATGATTTGCATTATACTCCCCATTGACTTGCCTAATGATTAACTCAGAATCCCCGTACACATTAATTCTTCTGGCTCCTAATTTCTTCAAGAGATGCAAGCCTAAGAGAAGGGATTGATATTCTGCTATGTTGTTGGAACACTGAAAGTTTAATTTGCATGAGATGCATTCTGTGTGGTTGTTTTCAGTGTTAATGATCCAAACCCCTGCACCAACATTATTTCTAGTGCATGACCCATCAAAATACATATTCCATAAAGGACTGTCTTCGGTTTCGTCTGCTTGGCGATTGTCCTTTTTAACTATGGTGCCTTCTGACTGTTCATGATTAGCAGCACCCAATTGAATTTGTTTTGACTCCTCAAATTCTTCAATAGATTGAGGGATGATGTCAGAAATGTTAGGGGTATTTTCTGGGTTGTTAAGTCCTAAAAACAATGGACTCATAACCGATAAATCAAGACCTATGCTTTGTTTACTAATGTTTTCACATGTGGCAAACTGTTTGGACACTTCTGCGTTATTATACTCTTCTTCCCTGTCGGCCTTTAATTTTGTTAAAGTGACTTGCTCACTAGGAGTTTCATTGTTAAACATGATAAAAGAATCAAGGCCTGTATTGACAGAATATATAGGAGAGTTTCGTGGTTTGTCTTGACTTGTAACCGTGTATTGCATATGAGACTCCCTGTAAAGTCTTCTGGTCTGATTGAAAACCGGGATGGTCGCATATGTCATGTCCATCTGCATAGTCCCCTGTAACTTAGCTCCCCAGGATCTTGATAATAGCATTCCATACTTTTGGGGGACATCAGCCACAACAATGTCCATGAGTAAACATTTGGCTGGAATCTGGGCTAGGTTAACACAGAGGTCTTTGATCAATCCTAGACATTTTACTCTATTTGAGTCAAAGGAGTATAGGTCTTTGTAGGGTCTGGTAATTTCTAAACCAAGGCTCTCCATCATAGCTTTAGGCATTAAATTATGAGAAGCCTCGGAATCATGCATAGCGTTGTGTAGAATTTTGTCATGAATGTTCAAACTCACATAAAAGGGAGGAACTGGTCCTTCTTGAAACTTCCCTTCAATCTTAGGGCCAGAAATCAACTCTGGTAGGTCGTCACTAAGATTAACCGTATCTCCATTTTCCTCTATATTTAAAGCCTTCAAAATTTGGTTCCTATATACATGTTGGGCAGCTAACTCAGTTAATGGAACAGAGATTTTGATCTTTAAGATTTCCAGTTCAAGGCTGAAAGGGGTTTGATTCTTTGAAGCACTTGTTTCAACCTTATTAGCTATCACTCTATCAACAATTACAGCTTGCTGATTTGTTTTACTTGACACAACTGTTGTAGAAGGAGTACTAGCTGAAGTGTTAGTACTGCTGATGTCTTCACTCTGTTTTTCAGAATTTTGAGTGTTTTTCTCCTTATCCTTATCAGAATTAACAGCCACTGTTTTGTCTTTTTGTTTGGTTGTTTTGGGTTTGGCTGCGGTGCTGCTTTGAGAGGATTTGTTAGAGGTTTTGGTGTTGGGGGCTTGTTGACTGGTCTTGCTTCTAAGGTCATATTCTCTTTGAGGTTCTATGACGACATTTTCCATGTCCTGATAATCATTTTCATTACCATTTCTTTTGTCATCATAAGGAGTGTAAAGACCTTGTTTTCTATCATAATGAACTTCCAAGTCATCATCTTCTTCCCCAAACATGTTGATATCCTCTTCCTCTATTATGTCTTCTGTTTCTTCAACCTCACTTACATAGTTTTGATGAAAGGGAGGAGTGATCTGTTGATCATCTTCCCTGGGTCTGTCTGGAGGTTGGTTCCTTCTAACATTCTGATTATGGTTCCTATTTTGAGGAGCAGTTTGATTTTGATTTGCTTGTGCTCTCTTAATTATGCTCATCTCTTTCATCATTTCTTCCATCATTCTCTCCATTTTTGAGTTGGAAGTAGAAGGTGTGGATTCCTCTCTAAAAGATACTCTCTTCTCGCTCTTCATTCTTGCTCTTTTCTCCATCAAGTTTACTTCCACAGAAAGAGCACCCCTTTGCATGTCTTCAAGAGTTGCAAAAACTCTTTCTCTAAGTGAATATGTCATGTCTAGATCAAACCCTTCAGGAAATTTGTTTAAAGCTGAGCCCTGAGGAGGTTTTAGTTCAGGGGAAAGTGCATTATAGACGCTGTTAAATCTGGTACAATAAGATTGTACACTTTCCCCAGGGTTCCTATGGAGATTATTATAGTTAGCAAGGACTTGGAGAGGATTCTTTATCACTTCCCATTTGTTTAAGAATGTTTGATGGAAGGCTTGGAGATCGTTAATACTATGGGGGGTTAAACCTTTAAACCATTTTCTTACTTCTCCCCCCAAACTTTGAGCAAATAGTCTCAACTTGACAGAATCATAATCAATTTCATTTCTGTCAAAGTAGTCATTCATCTTGTCCACATGTTGAGATGTTGTTATAGTATTACTAGCATCATATAATGGAATTTTGGACTGATAGTCCTGTGGAAGATTGGCTAATGGTACAGGAAGGACTAAGGGAGCATACCATGTTGCCATGGCAGGAGGTGGAGGTGGATTTACAGAAGGAAAAGTGGTTTGAACAGTGGATGAAAGATGAACAGAAGTGGATGGAACAACAGTAGACTGCTGAGCTGATCTTGGATGAGAGACACCTAAATTGTGAAGGAAATGTAAATCAGGAGGTGTTGTTTCCCTGTTACCAGGATGTCCACTTGTTTCGGGAGATAAAAGTGAAGATTCAGAGTCTAACTGGATTATATCATCAAATGACCTAGTCCTAAATGGGTTCACTAAGTCAGTTTGTGATTGTTGCAGAGCTGAAAGATTTTCAGGGACTGAATTAGCTCTCAAGGGTGATCTGAAAACAGTTAATAATTTAACCTTAGGAGACTTCCAAAGGATACTTTCTGGATTATCAACTATCTCAAGTGGATTAGGGTCTGGATGGGCTCTAGTGTGAATCTTTTTAGAAGCCACTATACTATGTTGTTTAGACCTAAAACAAGAAAAGTTGAACCAGATATGACAATCTTGGAGAGGTTAACCAATCTGTTTTTACAATTTTAAATCCCACAGTCCTCTAACTGAGTTTGAATGATTTTATAATGATAAGGGTTCTTCCCAGTGGAGTCTTAAGGTCTG
This sequence comes from Pinus albicaulis, assembly GCA_034641835.2. Classification (NCBI taxonomy): domain Eukaryota; kingdom Viridiplantae; phylum Streptophyta; class Pinopsida; order Pinales; family Pinaceae; genus Pinus; species Pinus albicaulis. The sequence goes on along the minus strand of CM076582.1, from coordinate 1,022,491,421 downwards.
ATAGGATTGTGGAGTCGCCAAGTGGAAATTTTTAGCTCCTAAGGAGGTAAAAGGTTTTATGGTCCACCACCATGTTTATTGCATACCAATCTGAAATATTTTTAGGTTTTTCTAAGTCATTTTTTAGTTTTGTGGTTGTTAAGAATGTCCTAACTTTGTTTCAAAACTTAGCTAAGGTTGTGAGACAAAGGCAGTCTACTCTTATGGCTAAGCCAGCTGATTTTTCAAGGTTAGATGAAGTCTTAAGAGAAAGCCTAGTTTGTCACTGATTCAAACAAGTTCCATCATGATTACCTATATTAGGCAGTGCTTGAAAAGGCTGCTTTTTACTCTGGTTAATAAAGCAGATGCTCTATGAACCAAATCTCTGATGTCGTATGATTATCTTTAAATGAAAATGATTCTGGGTTCGATGTCCCCAGCGGAGTCGCCAGAAATGTTAGGTTCTGGTGGCTCAACTGCAGAATAGAACAATTGTCATGGAACCAGAGATTCTGGGTTAAAGTGATCCCCAGTGGAGTCGCCAGAAATTTTAGGTCTCTGTAATTTATTAGCAATATTGGGAGAGTCCAATCACAGAGTTAACATCATTTCAACCAACTTTGGGATTCTAGGATCTAGCCCTCCTGAATCCGGAGAGGGATCTCTCCAATATGTACAAATATGGATATTGTCTTTGAAAAGCTTAAGGTAACGATATTAGGCTAGTTATGAAGGCCAAGGTTTTTGTTTTGTTTTGGATGGTTGAGCATGAAATGTTACTTGAGGGGAAAGTCCTAAGTGCAAAAAGTTTCAAAAGTGAGAAGTTGCAAGCAAATAGAACAGATTTGGCAGACAGATAGATATAACGATGGTTTTTAGTCCATTGGGCTATGGAGTCATATCTGGGCTTTAATTGAACAACAACATCAAGTGTGATCCAAGGGGCAAGTTATCTATACCACAAGATTATTGAGATTAAAATGATGAAATGGAAACATTAAAATGTTGGAGGGGTGGAAACCGATAATAATTTCTCAGAGGATTTATAGTTAGTCCAAACAAGAAAAGCCTCTTAAGTAACTGTTTTAAAACCAACCAAGGACAGGGCTAACCATAGACTTCTTGGGCAAGTTCTTATTAAAGCAGCTTAATTGACAAACAATCCAGTAATCCTCATAATTACCTTCAGAAAGTATGAAAACACATAAGAAAAACAGAGTGTAACTTAAGATCAGATAAAGTACTTTTAAACCTAGTCTGCTTTCAGTCAACACCAAGGGAAACTTCCAGAATCTGCCTTTGGAGAAAAGAATCTAGGAATCAGGGCAAACCATATCTTCTCTAGTCTAACTTTAATAGCAAATAATGGAAATAACATTCAAGAACAATGTTTGAGCAAAAAGAAGGATGAGGGAACGCC
>CM076582.1:1022286700-1022489919 GCA_034641835.2 Pinus albicaulis | reverse complement strand
AGGTGTTGGGTGGCCAATAGCTGAATCCTTCCAATCCTTCTTGCTGCTTGGACGACACAATGCTAGTTTTCTTTCAAGAAATTTGGCCATCATAACAATGTCTTATCATGTTTCTCTTCCCATGGTAGTATTTTATAGACAAATTTCAAAATTTCCCTCCCTCTCTTGGTACAAGATGGATGTTGACACAAGAGTGGGATGATGATTCCTTTGTGTGTTGCACTAAAGCTCAAGGTGTGTCCAAGGGGGGTGTACTTGGTTGGATTGAGTGGGAATCTTCTTCTTCTAGTGTGCCAAGTGGTCCTGAATGGTGACTTTCCGCATACTTAGGACCACACGGATCTTTGAAGGATATCCACGATGATATTCATGGCTATCGAAGAAAAATATGCAAATATCACTTGGGGTCAATGCTTTCTGTGTGCAATTTAGTAAATTTGTCTGCTTGACCTTAGGAAAAGTTAAATATTTTAGATCTTGTAATGTATTCCTTCCCTATAAATCCTTATCTGTACCTTCTTCTTGACATTTTCTGATATCTTTTTCTTGTACAATTTTCCAGTGTTAACACTCATAATCAATATTTGAATAATCCACTAAATATTTTCACTACCTTCACCGTTTGCCATAATTTCATGTAAATACTTTCCCTGTGTTGGAAGGAAAATTTCTAGACAATGTGCTAAAGATGGAAAAATTATAAATTGTGGATATTGAAGCACAATATTTCTTAAGAGATGGGGCTACTTAATCATATATAAAATGGGGGCTATTTGTAATACATGTTAACAACTAGTCATGATTGATGCATCATTTATATTTATTCATTTTCACATTTTGGTGCTATAGGTATTGAACATACAAATTTTTTCTAGAGAAATTTGAATTGGAGAGCCTCCTAGATTTAATGAGTCTCTCTAGTGTCTTCATGCTCTCATATGATCTCATAGGGGTTTAGTGAAGTAAATCTAGGAGAGACATTCTATAGCTATAATAATGTTAGAAATCACTCTAGCTATGGAGTTAGATATGTGGTTATTAATTCATAAATGAAAAGAGAAAAACAACGATTGATACCTTCAGACATTTCAAAATCACCATTTGAATCCATAACATGATATTGCTCATTTGATTATGGATATAGTTCCAGTTTTGGGGTTGGAGACTATGAGAAGGGAAATGACACTGATGAGAGAAAGGTAGGCTTCATATAGATGTTGTTATTACTATCGATGATATACTCAAAGATAATATAGACAACAAATAAAAAATATAAAAAAAGATTGATATATGTGGTATAAGTTTCTCTTCTATTCTAGCCTTCATTGGCACAAAATCCTTTCTCAAAGTAAAACATTGGTTCAAAACTTTTGCAAGGACTACAAGCTAAAATTTGAAATTTAAATATTTGAGGTAACATTTGATATTTTTAGTTTATGTACAAGTCATGTATTTACATTGGACTGTGAGTTTTTTTGAAATGGAATAGTTAGAAAAATGGGTTCCTAAAATATAGAATAACCTAAAATATATCTCTCATTAATTTAATATCTTATTTTAAATTTAGAATTCAATTACAAAAAAGGGGAAAAATATCAAAAATCAAGCAAGAATAAAAAAAAACGCTGGGAACTATTTAGGGGTTGGAGTTTTGGAGTAATCAGAGGCTATAGTTCTTAAGACACCACAAGGTCACTATATTTATAGAAGATCAAGAAACTATCCCATGGATTCACCAGTTGCTTGCAGATTTTGTTTGCTTCTATATATATATATCTTGCTCTGTCAACTTATAAACTTTTCTCTTTAGTGGCTATGTCTCTGGATGATTCTTGTTTCAGTTATGAAGATAAATGGTGCCGCATATGATCTTATTTTATTCTTTGTAACTTTTTTTGTATGGGATTTCAAGGATAACCAATGAAATACATGTTATTTCCTATGTATTACATAAACTGATTTCAAATATCTTGCTTGGTGGTTTATCTTTTTATGATTTTAAATGGATGCAATATATAGTGTTTTCTGTTAGTGCTAAGGAAATGCTTGATCACAAATTAAAATTATTCAATAGTTTACATTTTCTAGTGAACTGTTGGATTTTGGTGTTTATTGTTAATAAGTTTTTTATGCATGCTATTGTCCTCATCTAAATGGCTGGTTTGTTTTATTTCCTATAAGAAATACTAAATACTTCCATCCTCAATAGTCTTTTTGGGATAATTGTGTTCCTTAGTGCCAATGGTTTCTATTCCCTTCTCATTGGTACTTGAGATAAATTATTATGCATATTCCATAAAATAGTTTTTATGTATCTACAACATGGGAAATGCGTCTGATGGAAAGGAACTAGTTTGATTATTTAGTAGGAGTTGTTGTGCTCAGTGTGCAATATTTCTCTATCATTTATTTAGTATTTTGTCATTGAATCTAGCATTAAAGTGTGATTGAAGGAGATAATTTCGAGGAAACTCTAAGGAATAATATTTTGTGATAGTTTAAGGGTTACCTCCTATGGCCCAAGGGCTTGCTCAAGGACTAAAGCAAGGAGGATTTTCGAAGCTTTCATATAATGTGTTGGAATTGTTCCCTTTCCAGGAACAACCTGACGAGAAACATAGCTAATTATTTGTTTAAGACATGGTATCTTGATTATTTCTCCATTATCTTGTTGATAAACCACCCATTTAGCCACAAAATTTTGAACATTCCTTCCTAGAAAAAATCCTTCTTGATTCTATAGTAAGTTTTCAAGGACCTTGAATGTCCTCCTATAGGAAATTTGTGTAATTCTAAAAGGACCTTCTATTTGAGATGGGATTTATTACATAAATATAATCAATCTTGATACCACAAAAAATCATTATTCCACACAAATTTATCTAATGTGCTTGGGTACTCTTGTAGTATTTGAATGATATTGAATATTTAATAATATTTCTTCCATTCTATCCATTTTTGTTTCTACTCAATTGAATTGTGAAATATAAATAGAGCAAAGTAAAACATCTATTTCTTGAAAACACATCTCCCACCATATTATGTTTTCTTTTTTATGGATAACTTCAATGTCATAACCTAGAATTTTTTTAACCCTTTTTTAATACTCTTCTAAAGCTAATAATTACTTTGAAGTTGTTCTTATTGGGTAAGGGCATATTTTCTTAACTATATTATGTGTTGTTGGGTTATCACCAACAACCCCCTACACTTCTCCTTCTAGGATTGTTTTCTACCAAAATGTCAAAGAATACATGAGGGGAGACATGATACACCATTAGTACATCAACCTACCTTGATGCCTTTGGATTTTGGACTTTTAAGTCGTTGCATAGGTATTTTTTTAGTCTATAAAAAGCTTGGGCAAGGGACTGTTTCTTTCCTTTCGACAATGTTTCATTCCCACATAAACACATTGACATAAGCAGAGAAAAAAGTAGTGAAAAAAGGGCTTTATCCATTTTAGTATGCTGGAAACAAATCTACACAACTTGATTCAAGTCACCATCACTCCATTCTCCCAACCAAAAGCTAGGCCTTGTACATAATTATGGCAGAATGGATTGTATAAGTTTATGAACATCATTGAAGAGGGTGGAAGCAATGACAATAAAAATATTAGTAATAATAGGGGGCATCCACCTCTTCCATTTTATTATATTATAGGTGGCCTTCTCTTAAATTATAGAGACACACTACCTCCAAAACCTTTCTATGTGACCTATACAAACCTAGACAGATCCCATATCACAAGCAGTGCTGGTTATTGAGCTCCTATATGACACCTTTGGGACCTCGCCATTAATGCTTCTATAAGATAATAGGAGGGTGGGTAGGGATATCACTATTAATACCCTAAAAACCCAGAGATACCCGTGATGAGAGACCTGATATTCCTCACCTGGAGCCCTACACATCGTGTCCCTTACTCCTCAGTTAATTCATCTATCCCTTACCTAGGAGCAACTAAATTAGAAATAAAAATATTAAATATTAAATATTAAAAAATAAAATTTTTAACATAAAATAACATATTATTATTTTTATTATAGTGAAACATAGGAATTATATGGTTAATTTGACTATTTTCTACTTTAGTTTCACTTGAGTGACATGATAAGAAATTACTAATGTTTGTATTTCAATATGTCAATGCAAGCCTTTAAGAACTCATTGAATTTAGATATCCTAATTGAATAATAATTCCTTAGGAATTATATCTTAATTGAACAACCCTTGCTTAAGAATGATATCCTAATTGATAAGCACTTTCTTAGAATGATCCTATTAGTCCATAGGATGGTTAAAAATCCTGGTTAATTGATTTAAAATGCCCCACTACCATTCAAACCAAAATACAAAAGATATGGAAAGTGAAAGTCTTTTATTTGAAATTAAGAATGAAATAGTGAAACAATCTAATTCCTCTGCAACATCCTCTCTTTTGTATTTCATTAATGTATGTTACTCTACCTTCACAAATAGTTAAAAACCATTTATAATTATAGAAAAAGAAAAGGGAATAGCTCCTTGGTCTAGCACCCACACCACGAAATCTTATCATATAATAATAGGAAGGAAGGAAGAAATGTGGTGATTCTGATGATGAAAAAAATATGTCATGATCTATGCATCACAACATTGGAGCCACTTATTCCATTTTTCAGTCCTCCATGTATCTAGTAGTTGGTTGTTACTTCCTTTAATTTTATAAGATATTTCCCTTTCTTTACTCTTTCTTTTTATTTCTTCTGCTCGACTTTATTATGAGAATATGCTAACACATTTCTCATTCTCTCAACATAAGTAACTCTTGTCTTCTCTAATTTCTCTTGCCACATTAATAAAATCTCACCTCTAATACATCATCACACATATAATGGACTTTGACCAAAAACTCAATAACTATGAATTAGACTCTGTAAATGGGGGCTTAAATAAATAAGACAAAAGGAAATCAAGAGTTTATATGGAAGAATGGTAACAATTATATAATTTAACTTTATTTTTATAGAAAACTTATACGATGATGTTGTATTTATATATACCAAAGAGATGATGATTTTGTATTTATATATACCAATGAGAAGAGGAGCTCTACAAGTACCCATGCAAATTCATTTTAAGTTGGAACCAAAACAAAAGGAAAGAAAACCAAATTATAGTTTAATCTCTATGATTCATTATTTGGTATTGTTTTGTAATATTACTTCTAACAATTTCAAATGAGCCTCAACTATAGTTCTTTTATTATTTTCCCACAAAAAAATTAGAGAGATTTTTATTGTATTTGAAATGGTAATAAGGTACAATGGGTGATAACATACAAAATGCACATATTGATTCAACATTTTTATCACTCAATCTAGCAGGGGTCCTAGGAGGGGTTCCAAAAGGGAAACTACTAGACCAAGTGAAAAAAATGGGACAAGGACCCACTGTCACATCAGTTGATGTCCCCTGCTCTTTACGAAATTTCTCTGATGGTATGAGTCTTGATATCAGGGAAATAACTATGAATGATAAGTCAATGATGGGGTAGATAATGATTTCAAGAGCCCATTCACAGGAGAGAATAAAATGATAGGGCTTATGTTCTCTATAAGAAAGGTGTGGGGCTCTTAATAAAGGCTCAAAGGAGGCCTATACATAGGGATTAGAGATATTCCTTGATAAGGGATGCCCTGGTCCTAAGATTCCTAAGAGAAGAGGGTTTCTAAGCTGGTCTTGTGAAATAAGGAATGATGAAGTTATGGGACCACAAAGAATCCTAAGAGGACCCAAGAAAATATTAGGGTTTAGGGTGAAACTTCAAAAAAATATCTAGACCAAGCAAGGGAGAAGAAGAGGGTCAATTAAATATGAATTTTACTTGAGTTTTAGTACCATAACCCTTGAGAAAGCCACTAAACAAGGAAACCTAGAAAAATGAATGAATTTGGAGCTAGGTCTTAGGATATTTGCAAATATAGCCATGGAAAATGCTTCAAAATTTGTGAGGGCCTATGGAAAACCCCAACGTAGGTTTAGTCCAAATTACTCTCAAAATGGATGGCTCCAATGAATTTTTCTTGATGCTCTAGGAGACCTTTAGGGTTCGGGCTTAAAGAAAGGAAAAATATGAAAATAGATAATCTTTAAGGTTATCACCAAGGATTAGATCAGTGCCTAGCCTATTGGGAGAGATGAAGTCAATGAGATTTCAATTTTGTTGTTCTTTTATCCAATCAAGGAGTCCTTATGACAACTTCACATAGCCCTAAGAGGCAACAACTAGGTCACCAAGGAATTTATATATATTTTAAAAAAAATGATGAGTTTTCAAGGTAGTTATAGAGAAAATTTGCCCCTAGGAATATTCATTCACCATACCAAAAACATGTAACATATGAAATACCTCACGAATCCACATTTTTCATGATTTCACATTCAATTAAGTCACATTTCAGATTTCATGAATGAAAATTCCATACATTATTCATGTGTACAAGAGAGAAAGATAAGCATGAAAGAGAACTTACAAGTATAGTGAATATATCCAATAATTAAATAGAGACAAAAGTAAAGCTCCAAGATCATAAAAAGACTATCGAAACATTGAAATTCATTAAATATTCTCCAATTCATCCATCAATAGGTAGTGTGAAGTTCTAAAGAAGAGAGAGATACAAATCCAAGTGATGACGAGGAATGAAAATATCCTCTCATTAATATTTATGATCCTCTAAGGGATTTGATTTTCCTAATTAGGCCTAATGATGCCCCTAATAATAAAATAATGTGCAAAATATCCTTTGGTGACATGCCCACCAAATAGCTCTGTAATATGAAAAATAAGCCTCTCAAGAGGGTCGAAATGGTAATACAATATCTAGGAGGGCCATTTGAAATTATTATTGAATTCCTTCATGTGAAAAAATGAGTGGAAAGGATCCAAAAATAGTGATGAAGGAGATTGCCCCTTGATCTCCAAGAAAATGAATTTTGGTGCTCCCAAGTGTTTGTGGGGGCACAAAATCATCCTCATGGGTCTCCAACTGGATCGAACAAACATGTATCCCATCTGCAAGGCTTATGAAAATTATGCAAGCCCTCCCTTTATCTCCCATGGTGAGACACAAGCCCATCTAGGCCCTGGATCAACTGCAAAGTGTGTGTTACAAGTGTGTAGCCAACTGGGAAAGGCGGTCCACATGCATCATCATCATCATCAAATAAGTGGTACATGAGTGAATAATGAATGGTGCTGATGGATCCCATGGCATGGCTATCTTCTCTCTGATATATTGGAGGCCCATGGCTCTCAACGCATAATCTACAAATTCCAATTTGACCCTCTAGAGGACTTGGAACCCGTATAGGGAGACCAAACCCCAAGATGAATACCCACCTGCATTCCTGTATAATATCCAGTGTGTCTCCTCACCTTTTAGTACAAAATATCATTCATGAAATTGAGTAAATTAGCTTACAAATCATGGAACCAAGTGGAAACTTCATTGTGGCATTCGATTCCATAATGGGCTTTAGAATGTATAGGTGTCTCCAAGTTAAAAAGGAATTTAATTAAGGACCCTATTAGGTGGCTTCAACCTCTAAGGGAGTGACAGATCCATGGTACATCCATCAAGTGGCAGGTGTTGTGTGATATAATAATGGAACGAAGTGGGGCACCAGGGGAAGACTCCAAGTCACATGTCATAGTATAAGGGTAGCTATGATAATGGAAGTCCAAACTTGGGTGTATAGATTGTGAAAATTTCAATTCTAAAATTATTATTAAAGAAACTGGAATTTATTTTTCTAATTTTTAATTAATTTAACAATTTTCCTGCCATGAAAAATACCAAATAAATCACATTGAAACCTTTATAAATAAATTGTAGAAGAAAATAACACTAAAAAATGAGAAAATCTAGCACACACACAAAAAAATTAACACAATTATTGTTGGACAAATGTCCCTAGAAAAACCCAACTTGGGAAAACTAGTGCAACAAATGAGGTTTTTATTATTATGGAGTAGTGAGAAATTTTGAGTACAATATGGATGTCGAATACTTTTTATCCTGCAAATAAAATAATGGAAAAAATATCTAGAGGGAAATTACTCTCACTCCGAGAAATCCCAACACTTGAATGCCATTGAAAATAAAGTCATCCAACTGGGTCTACACAGGCTTTGCATTAATAAAGCTTCCTGCCACACGTGCTGCCTATATAATTTTCTAATAAATACATCTCTCCTACTACTTGTTACACCATTTTTTGGTCATCTAACCTATTATCATTAGATAGACCCAAGTACATCATGTAAGACCAATTTTACTCCAAGTAAAATTTCTTTCACTATGAAAATAACTTAGTAAATCACCTTTATTAAGTTGTTTATGGTCTAAACAGGAAACCCCATAAGCAAATATTAAATAAATATACATTTGTTTGATTTTCCTCAAGGAATAATTAGTTAAACATTAGTTTAAATAATATTTTTGGTTATATTTAACCCAAAACAAGGACATTAATTAGATAAATCATTATTTATCTTATTATTTTCTAAAGAATAATTATTTAAATCTTATTTAAATAATATTCTTTGTTAAATATGACTAATTCACCCTTAAATAATTAAATAAATCATTATTTGTTTGATTATTACTCAACCATATCCTTAAAATGATAAATAAATCATTTATTTATTTATTATTAGTTAATCACATCCTTAAAATGATAAATAAATCATTTATTTATTTATTATTTACAAATAAGGGGATTTGACTCAAGTCAAATTCCTTTTCCCTCCAACAAATATAATAAAATATTCCATAAAATTTTGATCTAGATTTGGTTAATAATATTTTAATTATGCACCAATCTCTAGACTAACTCAATATTTTGTTATAAATAGAAGGGTTTTCCCATTCATTTGTCACCTTTTGTTGCCTAAAGATCACTCTGGATCTCAACTCTTGGTTTGGCTATTGATCCATTATCATAGCCATATTTTTCCATTTTTGTCTGGGTTTTCTACACCATCAAGAGAGAGGAATTCTAAATCTGAAGTGTTGAGGACTTACAAGAACCCATCCCATTGAGGAGAACAAGGAACACCCTCTTGTGTTTTCCTCCCAGGTGCCATTAATAAAAAATTCATTGGATATATTCTTGTCTTGTCTATTGGATCTATGGAGTAAATATTATTTTTCTACTGTTTAATGTCTTCTAATGCATAGATCTAGATTTTTGTAGCATTTGTCTTGATCATCTAATTGCAGATCTGAAGATATTAGCAGTCATTTCTGCTGTTAGGGCTGTTTGTTATGCGCAGCTAAAGTGGTCTTTTTTCGTACACCTCGAATCAAGATTCATACTAACAACTGACGACCCAATATCGTTACCACGACTCGTCGTTTTTCTCGATCCTTGCATATCTAGTCGTTTCCAAACCCTAGGATTTCTCTTCAGCCCCTTGTTTTTCTTATTCTTGATGTTGTTTTTAACTCATAAAACCCTAAAACGATAAAAATTCTAACTTCTGCATGTTTTCAGACCCATTGCGCAAGTGACAGACATCAGCTGCATTTGAGACGACAAATTTTTCTGAAACCTGTCGCCAAGAGTGCCGGAAGTGCAGGTCACAGTTTTCTGCCCAAAACCTGCGACCTGGACCTCCAGGGCACACTTTACAGCCCAAAAAGTGTGACCTTTGCTGAAAACATGTCAAAAACTGCGATTTGGACTTTCTGTAGGGATTTTTTGAAAATTTTCTGGGTTTTGTTGAGCCTCTGTTCAGGGTTGTCTTACCTTCATCTCTTCCCGTTTTGGATTTCTACTTGTTCTATTTCGCTCAAATAAGTGGGAACCTAGCCCCCTAGGGCTTCATTACCCTCCACTTTTTGTGGAAGAGTGTTTGCTATTGCAGGTTGTTTGAAATTTCAGAGTCTTCAGCGATTTTTTCAGATCTGATACCTCTTCTTCAGATCCACTTCAGATCGGCTTGTTATCCATCCAAATCTCCTTGTTTAGCTTTGTTTGGGTTTTCCTTTAGGGTGCACTCTGCTACCCTCCCGGAGATAGCCTTTCGCCACCTCTTTTTACAACAATTTTCCTCTGATTTGTTGCTGTTTTCTGCACCACTTTCCAACATATTTTTTCTTTTAGATCTTTGTCCCTCTTGAACCTAGATCTATTAGCCTTTTTTAGTGTGTTTAGATTAGTTTTTTACTCACCTATAGACTAGTTGTTGAGAGACCCGCCTCCTTGGGTTTGGAATAGTGCATTATCAACTGTTTATTTTCTGTTTTGCAGGCTTATATACTGACATTTGCAGGTTTATTTACAGCTATACAACACAATTTTTCTTTTTCTCTACAAACGTCTGGGTTTTAAAATTAAAATTTATACACCTGTACACACACACCCTAAGTGAAAAAGGGCTTGGTTAACACTGCCAAGCAAAGACTCTAAAACATTGAAATCTTTTGATCCTACACATATTTTCCCTTGTTTCAACATTGTAATCACTTGATCCTACACCTTCTTGCCCTTGTTGGTCTCTTTTTCCCTTATGTCGTGTTCGTGTCGTCACCATTGCGCCACCAAGGCATTTATCTTGGAGACTTCTTGGCCTTCGTCCTCAGTTTTTGGTTGGAAGACTAACTCCTCCACATAGAGTTCGAGTTAGTCCTCTACCGAGTCTGCACACCGAATATTCTTCTGGTCCTTTGGGTTATCCTTCTCATCCCGCCTCCGGTTCTCCCTGACACCTTCACTATGTCTGGTGCAGGACCCAATGCTGGTGGTAACCTCGACCCTCCCATCAGAAATACCACTAGTGGGACTGCCACGGACACTACCCCGGCTGCACCCTTGCTCCCTTTCATGAAAGGCCTCAGCCTCCCCGATTTTGACCAGTTGATAAACGACCCTATACACCACGACGCTAGTTGGCCTACTATGCCAACAAATCTCCCTTCAGACATCCAAAAGTTTGAAGGTCTTGCTGGAGAAGATCCTTCAAATAATATTTGATCTTTCCACATGTGGTGTTCGTCTAATTCCATTACTGATGACTCTGTTCGTCTTCGGTTGTTCCAACAAACACTTATAGGTGAAGCTTCTAAGTGGTATGTTGATCATGCCCCTTCCTCTCATACCACCTTTATGACTCTGGCCCAGGTTTTTTTTGTCTTATTTCTAGCTTCCCCTTCATTACGACACTGGTACCGAGCTCTTGACCTCTTTCCGTCAATCATTTGTGACCCGCCTATCCGAACATGTTTAGGAATGGCGGAGAAGAAGGAGCCTATGTCAAGCCCCTCCCTTCGAAGACCGTGTCTACATGGAATGGTTCTTTAGGACTCTCTTGCCGCCTATCGGGAAAGATGTCGCATCACACTTTCCTCAAACCGAAGAAGTCGCTCCCCAGATTGCGTTAAAATATGACTTGATCTACGCTCAGTCGAGTTATGTTTATACCATTCTACTTGATCTTCCCAGACCTGGTGGTTCCAACCCACCGGGGGAATCTCATGCCGTCGACGGTATCATTGGAGCTCTCTTTAATCCATATGCTCAACCTCCCATGGGCTATGGTTTCTCTCAGGGCGGGGCCAGCACCTCCGGCACTTTACCCCCTCCCGGTAGCACATATCCAGGATATGGCATGCCTTCTCCTTTTTCCCAACCTCTTATTTACCACACTACTACCCAACCTCCTTATTATTCGTATTCACAGCTTGGTGCTCTAGCTCCTCCAGCATTAGCACCTCCTCCTCCCTTGCCTTCTCAACCCCCGTAATAGCAACCACCACCCCCTCCGGGGCAGGTGTACGCATAGTAGGGCACGATTAATCCTCCTCCCTCAAAAAGGAAGAGGAAAGGCAATCAAAATCAAGCTGCCTCTGGTAATCATGGACCTAATCAAGGTAATGCTCCTAACACTACAAACCAGCAGCAAGGCACTTAACCTAAGCAGGACAGGCCTCTTCATACAAACAAGCCCTGTTCGTGTTGTGGTGTTTATGGTCATTATACACATGATTGTCCCCTTCTGCCACAGATGCGACAACTATGGGAGTCTTAAGAAACATTGAGAGGACAACAAGCCATTCCTTCCCTTCCTCCCAGTCCTACACCTATTCAACCAGTTGTGCTTACCGATCCTTTCCCTTAACAGGGATTTGTGGCTACCCAACCACCTGAAGGATAGGTGGCCACTCAACCTCTTCCATCTGGTTCTCCCGATTACTAGATTTTCATGATGTCCTCTGATTAGCCTTCTGAACCCTCTTCTCCTGGCCCTTTACCTTCAATTGGTACTCGTGAACACCTTTATCCTCCTGGAAGGGTTCCTCCAGGCCTCAACCATCTTGGAGCTGTCCCACCGAGTCATTACCCCTGTGGTCAGATACTGTTCCTAGCTCCCCCACCAGGAGTGTACACTGTACCTGTTATGACCACCCTCTCTCTTCCTAACATGACTCTTGGGATTCCTGTCTGGTACCTCGATCCTCTAGCCGCCACCCTGCTCAGTCAGCCTAAACCTTATCTTGCTTTGACCTTGATTCAACCGGTCCCTATGACTTCTCCCACTGCAACAGTGCCTCATTCAACTCAACAGGAACCACCTCCCATTGCGACCATTTCGAGTAAGAAGGGAAAAGCTTGCAAGAGGGCATCAAAGGACAAGGCCACCCTGAAAAACCCTGCCCCTTCTCAGCCTCCACAACATACCATCCAGTGTGCTTTATGTGATGTTGTTGGCCACGCCACCCATACTTGTCCAGAGTTGCCTCCCCTCAAGTCCATGGTTACCGAGACGTTTCTGGAATCTGATATCCCAGAGGTATATGTCACTATACCCGATTCAATCTCGAAACTCAAACCATTGCACACAAATCACCCTTGTGCTTTGTGTGAGTTCCATGGCCACTACACTCAATTTTTCCCTCACCTGAAAGAGTATCATTCCTCTTTAGAAGCCTTATGCAAATTCCAGGCCCAGCGCAATGAGTCAACCACTCCCTTATTCTCGCATCTTGCTTCGGCAACACCAAAAGACATAGATGCTCCCATTTGCATTCCCCCTTATGATGTCGAGATCACGGGTCCTTGGTCGGAAGTCCCTGATGAAACCTCCCCTAATGTTTCACCTGGCCTCCCCTCGGCACCCTCCCTAGTCTCAACATCGGCAGATCCTCTGTTTGCTTCCTCCTCTGTCACCCCTTGTGATGATGCGCATGCAAACCTCTCCTCTCATGATGAAGAATAAGGTCACTTCGCCACGTTAGGTGGTCTTTCTTCCATCAGTCACCCCATCTTCTATTACGATGATGAAATTATGGAAGTAGCCACCACTCCTAACTTTTTCTATTCCCCCTTACATCGAACTCATGCCTTAGAACCACATGCACCTTGTGGCCATTACATTAACAACCAATGGTTGGGTAAGGGGGCACCCATATTGGAGAGACCAGGAGAAGCAGTTCTTCACCACTCTCCTAGTGAATCTAGTCGTGACGACTCTAGTCCCATTATTATTCCACATTTAGAAGAACCTCTAGAGTCCCATATCACTTCAAGATCACTCTAGGGATGATACCCCTCATCATTCCTTCATATTTCATCAGTAACCCAGTCTCACAGACATTGTGGTTGACCAACCCATAGGTTTTATGGGAGAACATCAGTTCATTATCCCAAATACTATCTTTGGGATATTAACACCATGTATGCCAACCCAGAAAATTAAAATCCATTTGATTCATATATGAAGTACCAAAAGAGATTGGTAATCTTCTATTTCCTTTCTCAAACTGCATAACCATACCGAAAACAAATGGCGCACCACATCATTAAAATGTGTTTAGATTCCCCTTTTTCTAAATAAATTTCGGCATGTCCACAACATTCTTGGGGGCACCTATGCCCCTCAACCATAAAAATCCCAAATATCAGCCAAAAACAGCACTGAAAACCCCATTCTTTGACAGGTCACACTTTCCAGGTCATTCCCTGGGATAGGTAGCAGTTTTCTACCCAATACCTACTACCCAGGTCGCAGCACAGACCCCAAGAAAGTGCGACCTCGCCTGTTCATGAGCTTTGGGTACCTAAGCTGAAATTTCAACCCACTAAAATGAAAGAGTAGGATTATGAATCTTACCTACAACTATCGAATCTCAAATTCCAGTAGTCGGTTTATCCGCTACTACTGCCGCAAGATTTAAGGCCTCCTCTCCTCACGACATTTACCACAGCTCCACCAGCAAATAAGTGAATCTGGAAGGAAAATTCCTTATTAAAAGAAAACCCATGATTTTTCTTTCGCTTACTGTGACCAAACCGTAGCTCAGTTTGAAAAACAGTTTATACCATTGGAAATATCCCACCAAGCCCTCAAATGGGTATCTATTAGCTTTTGTGATTTGATACTTCACCAGGACACATTTTTTCCAAGAAGTTCCACTTCACCCTTCCCAAAAATCAAATTAATTCACTTGCAACACTTGTACTAGGGGCACCATGTTGCCTCCATACCTGTCCATGCTTGTGTCAACTTTCGTCGTGAGTTACCATCTTGTACTCATGCTTTTATGGTCCCATTTGGACCCTTTACATATGTGGCAGCACCATCGAGTCACCCTTGTTTAGAGCATTCGAGTTGAGTCCTCATTGCTTTCATGGAGTCTATTCCGAGTCCCTTTGCATCTCGCCGTAGCCCTCCATCATTCATTGCTTGGTCCCTCTCTCGTGTCGCACATTATGGCCTTCAGTCCCACTGTCCCCTATCCCTCATGATGTTGTGTCAGTCGCTGCCAGGTCATTCATGCCCTTTATGCTCTAACAAGGGAAGTCGTCCGTTCGCTACTCATTTCCCCCCATTTCATCATCATCATTGGT
Organism: Pinus albicaulis; assembly: GCA_034641835.2. NCBI lineage: Eukaryota > Viridiplantae > Streptophyta > Pinopsida > Pinales > Pinaceae > Pinus > Pinus albicaulis. The sequence continues at coordinate 1,022,475,015 of CM076582.1, read as the reverse complement.
GTCATTCTGTCAGTTACTCTACTATTTTCTCTTGTGCCCTAGTTGAGGATCCATTATTGCCTCACCTATGGCAGACCTCCTTCTATCGACATCAACTCATTCATTCCAGAAGACAGGTCTAGAGGGCGGTATACCTTGGTTCCAACTTCCACTCTTGTTCGGTGCCTCAGATCAAGCAAAGGGACTCCTCATGGCCCTTTGAATTGTTTGTTTCTCAGCTCCAGCTCCTTTTCAACATGATCGAGATCCGTATACTCGATGGTCCAGTGATGCAGCAGATGACATTGGTGATTCCCGAGTGTGTGTGAGATGTCTCAACCCTCATGAGGCGGTGGCCCTACAGGTAGCCCCCCACACACTCAGACGATCTCTTCATTTCAGCCTTCGATGCAGATCCATACATTTGATGATGTCGGCCTCAGATGCTTGCAACACCTTTTTGTTTGCATGTATCAGTCAGATTTTTAGATCCCTTTCCTATTTTCAGGGGCATCTGGGTTGTATTTATATCTCATGTACTCAAATATTTTTGTACAAGTCCTCGCTGTTATCCCAGGCACAATATGTATGTGGGATTCATTATCATGTTATTTATCTGGCTCATGTTTATGCCAGCATATCCTATATTATTCCGTCACGTGGTTTTTCGTATGCCTTATTGTTTGTACTATTGCCTCGGTGGGCATAGGTATGCCTCCCCCGCCGCCTATAGCAGGTAATCACTCATCAAAAATACTTGTTGCACCTACAAGACGCCTCCTTAAGGTCTAGGTCTTTTAACACTTTGGTTTACCTTATACTTATCTCTCTTTGACTTCCCCTTCGATGTCTAGTGATTGAGTTCTTACAACGTACTTCGGTCATACGGTTAGCTCCTAACGCTCGCACGCTGGGGGGCAATCTATTACACCATTTTTTGGTCATCTAACCTATTATCATTAGATGGACCTAAGTACATCATGTAAGACCAATTTTACTCCAAGTAAAATTGCTTTCACTATGAAAATAACTTAGTAAATCACCTTTATTAAGTTTTTTATGGTCTAAACAGGAAACCCCATAAGGAAATATTAAATAAATATACATTTGTTTGATTTTTCTCAAGGAATAATTAGTTAAAAAATAGTTTAATTAATATTTCTGGTTATATTTAACCCTAAACAAGAAAATTAATTAGATAAATCATTATTTATCTTATTGCATTTAAGGCTTCTTTTTGTTTATGACCCCATTTGAACACTGAGTTTTTCCTAATCATATTTTGCATAGGCAAAACAATTAAAGAAAAATCTGGAATGAATCTTTTTACAAAATTAATCTGACCTAGAAATGATTACATGGACTTTTTATTGTGAGGTAATGAAATGTCAGAAATTCTTTTACTCTATCAGGATCGATATATATACCATATTTTGACACAACAAACCCTAAGAGTTTTCCTTGATCAAGAGCAAAGAAAGATTTCTTTGGGTTTAATGAAATACAAAATATTCTACATCTTTCAAATATTTGTTTCAGATCTTGTAGATGATTGGATCTTTTCTTTGAATAAACTGTTATGTCATCAAGATAAATGACAACTGATATATTAATCAGACCCTTAAATTCTATGTCCATGGCTCTCTGGAAAGTAGCTCCTGCATTCACTAAACCAAAAGGCATTTTGTGATAAGCATAAGTTCCCCATTTGGTCCTGAAAGTAGTTTTCAACCTATCATCTGGATGTACCAGAATTTGATTATACCCTGAAAATCCATCAAGGAAGGACATGAGTTCAGAACCGGCTACCTTTTGGAGAATTTGCTCCATAGTTGGCAACGGGAAATTGTCTTTTTGACATGCCTTGTTTAAATTCTTGAAATCAATATAGATTCTAATATCACCATTTTTCTTCCTAACAGGTACCATATTGGAAACCCAATTGAAATGCCTTACAGGAAAAATGATTTTGGCTTTCAGAAGTTTGTTGAGTTCTGTTTTGATTTGATCTTCAAGATTTGGATGAATCTTTCTCAATTTCTGTTACACAAGTTTAACATTAGATAGCATTGGAATTTTGTGTTGAATTACAGAAGTATCATAAGTCTTTAAATCTTCATAATTCCAAGAAAAGACAATTTTGTATTTACTCAAAAGTTTAATGAAAGAAGATCTTTCTTCTAGAGTTAAATTGAGACCTAGATTAACATTCTGGGGTTTAGAATCAGAGCCAAGATTGACTAATTCAAACTTCAAAGTTGAACTTTGAATTTTGGCATTAGTAACTTTCTTGAACCTGTCTTTAATATCATAAAGATCTTCTAGTTTAATAACAGATTTGGGAATCAGATTTTCATTATTTCTTGAAGTAATTTGCAGATCATGATCATCTTCATCAATAATCCGTCCATTGTATGATTTCTCAGAAGTTAAGAAATTCAAAATATCTTGATCATGGTAGAATACTCTCTAGTTAGTGATATTATCTGGGACATATGGGCGAAAAATTAACTCTACTGAAAATCTATCAGGAGTGCAATCTTCAGCAAGAAGGAGTTTAGATGCAACATTAGATAACAGGTCAACTGATGTGTTTTGATTCCTGGGAATAGAAGAAATATTAAATGCTAGAAATTGAGTGGTAAGATCTTGTACTAGGGTTTGATAGTGTTTAAGATGACCTGAAAGACAATGGATGGTATTCCTTACTTGTCTTATGACAATTTCAGAATCTCCATATACTTTCAGGTATTTTACATCTAACCCTATGGCCTTATAAAGTCCTGGAATCAAAGCTTCATATTCAGCAGTATTATTAGTACACTCAAATTCTAATATACATGATAGCATAGTCTTCTCTCCATTCGGATCAATTAGGATGCATCCTGCTCCTGCTCCATTACTATATTTTGATCCATCAAAATATAATGACCAAAATAAATTCCTATCTATGGGTTTATCTACAAAAGAATCAGAAATATTTACAATTCTGGAAGAATCTGATTGCGAAAAATTTTCAATTTGAGAAACAAAAGTATTTACAGAGAATGGTTATTGTGGTACAGTAAAATTTCCAAGAAAAGACTCGGCAGAATAACCTCCAAGAATGTTATTGTTGAAAGCTACAGGTTCATTCGGTTGCTCGAATTTAGTTATAGTGTGAGTCATATGTTTCTCTCGTTCGACTTTGATTTGATTAGGTTTCCCTTTGTAGGGAAGCCACATATGTGAATAATCGATTGAGATATAACCATTAAGTTTCGCAGACCAATCCCTGCTTAAGACTAACCCATAGAATTCTGGAATATCTGCAATTAGAATATCAATTATTTGGACAATCCTAGGGTCAGAAGCTAGTCTAATGGTGACTGAATTTATTTCTCCTATAACTTGAACTCTGGAGCGATCCAATTGTACAATATGAACAACAGACTTCTGAGGTTTGATATTCAACTTAGCACAAACTAAAAAATGCATTATATTGGAAGATGCCCCCGAATCAATCAAACAATTATGCAAATTCTTATTGTATATTTCATGGGTTAGCAGAAATGGAGGTGTCTAGGAACCTGATCTTTCTCCAATAAGAACAGTGTCAGATGCATCTAATTTGTCTGGTGGCTTACCAGTCCCTTTAGCTACTTTAGCTACTACACCACTCGGTAGAGGAGCAATGGGTGTAGCGTTTAATTATTTTAATAACAACTTTTGTTGATGTTTGAGTTTGATGAGTTCATGTAATGAGATATTCACTCTAGTATTTTTCATGTCCTCAAAAATATTATAATCCATCGGATCTGATACTACCATAGTTTTGGATGATGATGTGGGAGGATTGGGAGCTGATGGCTGATTGTGAGTGGGTAATGAAGAAGTCTTTTTTGTAGAAATTTTGTCTTTGGTACTTGGAGTTGTATTTTTCTTCCTCGGAACAATTTGAACAGGTTCCGATGCAGATTTGCTCCTAGTACTTATAGGCATAGCTTCTTGTTCCATGTCACTATCTGAATTAGGGAGAATGAAATCCCACATTCCATTTAGTTCAACTTCTTCTTCTCTTTCATCTTCTTCATCTGATATTAGAGGATTCTCTTCTTCATCTTCATCTTCTGATTCTGCATTGGAAATTGCATTGGGCGGTTTTGATTCACTTTGATTTCTCTTGAAATTTCTAAATGGTCTCTTTGTAGACGTTTCTGCTACCTGCTTCTTGATCTCAACCATCTCATTAGACATGGTTTTGAGGACCTTTTGTAAACCTTCCATGTCATATGGATCTCTTGGTGTCTTTTTCTTGGAATCATCTTTAAAAGTGACTTTATTTGATTTTCTTTCATCAACATCATTTTTATTATCAAGAGAAATCATCCGCTTTTCCACTGAAATAGTTTCCTTCATATTTTCAGCTGAAGTTGGCTTTGCAGCTCTATCTACGAAAATTGCTATATTTGAGGGTAAAGCGTTAATGTACCATTCACTTCTAACTTGTTCACTTGGTTTAGATGTTGCAGGAATTTTGTTCAAGAGTTTATTAAATCGTGAGTTAAAGTCTTTAATGGGTTCCTTTGATTGAGTCTTTAAATTGGAGAGATCGTTAATTAAGGTAGAAAATGATCTATCATCTCCATATTTAGTTAAAAATTGTTCCTCAAACATATCCCAATCAGTGATAGAATCAACAGGTAAGGAAAATTACCAGGATCTTGCTGTTCCTTGTAAATTATAAGGAAATAATTGGATTACAACATCTTCATGCTCCACTTGATTCAGATTTATAGCAAGCATGAAATTGTTTATATGTTCTTCTGCTGATACACCACTATCTGGACTAAACTTTGGGAGCCATTTTTCAGGATGATCAGGTAGATCATGCAAAGGTGTAGCCATATTCACAGCTCCTGGTCTGGTCCATGGTCTTTGTGTTGGTTGTGCCATTATTGTAACGATGATAGATGAACTAGAAGGGATAACTGGTATATTAGTAGTAAATATTGAAGTACCAGAAGAGACAATTAATGTTTGAGTAGATGTGGTTTGAGGAGATGAATATTGAGCAGATGAAGTTTGCGCAGAGGAGGAAGATTGAGCAGATGTAGATGAGACTACTGTACTTTCTTGATTTGGATCTTGGGAAACAGATGATTGAGAATGAGATGAAGAACTGGTACCACTTTTTGTTTCCGATGGAGTTTTTCTTAATTTGAATCTACTAGGTATAGGAAATTATTTTGGGGAAATTCCAAGTTTTTCACTTTGTGATCTAGTAAGGGGTTTGGAGGAAACAAACTGCGAAGTGACACTACCTTCAGATAATTCCTATTCTTCTAATGATTATGAGAAACTTTGAAGTTTATGAGTCAAGGCCTCAACCTCATGGGATTCAGGAGTCGGATTATCTTATTGTTCTGAAACTTTGGTAGTGGGTGTTTGAATACTTTTCTCAATTTCTTCTATTGTGATTTGAGATGAGGAAGAAATTGAAGCTGATGAGGGTGATGTGCTCTTAGAATGGCTTTCAGATTTATATTTATCTGCCATTCATAGCTTATGGCCCTCCTTCTAATGCCAAAAATGTTGAAGCCTCGAAAATCCCTACTTCAAACATTGGGGGATAACCACCTGGTCGGGACCTTAAGACATCACCTTTTCCGTTTGGAATGGTGGCTCTGACTGGATTTATAGGACTATTTTCCTAATAATTTGAATGGGTTGGTAATGGAATGGTTGATGGAAGGGAAAATGGGACTAAATGACTGAAATGAAAATACTAACTAATCTAATTTAAATACTGATAAATAAATTTTAAAACTAACTCGGGTATCATATGTGAATACAAATTAAAATTGTTTCAATTGAACAATAACCATAAAAATGTATTATATCTTAATTGAAATGTGCAGCAACAAATAAAGATAACTCTGTTTAAGAAATTAAACAGAGTTATATTAGCATATTGTATTCATCATTGTATATCATTTACATATACTTATGAAAGATAAATATTTCTAATATACTAAAAAATGATATATATAATGAAATATTATGAAACAAAGTACATATAAACAATAGCAAATTTAAAAGAGAATATCATAAAAGAAAATAAATTAACAGTGAATAGATAAAAATACCATATCCATCTTAAGACTTTCAAATGTAATCTGATACTCTAATCCAGCAATTCCGATGCAAAATCAACTCCAAGGTACAAAAATGCAACTCTTAAAAATAATTCCGCACAGAATCACCAGATGTGACCATTTATAAAAGAATATAGGAGTAAATGGAGTACATAAATGTAATCTCCAAGTAAAAAATATTACAAATTGAGGACCCCTTTCTAAATGCATGAAATGGGTTTAAATAGGTACTTAACAAAACAAAACAACTAAAAGTATTCCTACAATCTATCTAAAAATAAAAATATCTGAAACTGAAATGTGAGTTGTTAGTAGACTGGCTCATTGATCATCAATGGATGTGCGAAGGTGGAAAATATTGAACATATCTTGGACTTCTATTGGCCGAATCATTTTTGAATGTAACTGCCCAGTGTATGTAGCATCAGAGAATTCAGGAATGATACATTGAATAGCATTCGAAAGGAATTTGATGGCCATATGTTGACTGTGTGGCTTGATCAGATAAGACCACATATTATCCCATGAGATTCCTTGAAGTTTGCTAATATGTTGATTATTATTGGTTATATCTTCCTTCCACTTGGAATCAACTACTTTTACTTTAGGTAATTCGCTTCGGGTACAATCTAAGATCAAATTGGTAGCGTACAAGCTGTCATTAATCAATTGTGTTGTATTATTCATTAAACCTTTAGCCCTTGATATGGCTCTTTGTGATTTTATCAACTGCTATTCCCATTCCATAAATAAAATTTCTTTGTGTCTTTCTTCAATTCTAGGAAGATTAGCTTTTCTTCCCTGCTCTGTATCCTGCCATGAAAGGAACTCGAAAATTTTATCATCAACATCCTCAATTTCTTGCCTAAGGGTGACTGATTTATCTATCAAAGATGATGTTAATTCACACAAAGGCTCATTTATGTTAACTGTAGACAAAATTAATTTAATTGTTGAGATAGCAGTTTGTTTATTTCAAGAGCTTCAGTTATGAATTGGTCTAAATTAGGATACTCCTTGAATTTGTCCAATTCTGATTGGAACATTTTTTCCTGTTCAACCTTTGAATTTCTCTCATTTTGTAAAATATTTTGTAGCTTTTCTACCTCTTGATTCAACTGCTGTTGTTTTCCCAAGGCTTGTTCATCAATCTTTTTCTTTTCAAGGCTGAGCTGCTCTTCTAGTTGTTTAGTTCTAAGTTCTGCATCCCGTACTTGTTGTTCCAACTGAATAATATTTTGTTGATCACCTGCAACCTGTTTTTCAAAAATAGTAATTTGCATATCCCTTTGTTTTACTAGCTGTGAAACTTCAGAAGCTTTATCTATAGTGGCAGCACTATAGGCACCGGCATACTGAGACAATTTGGTGAGATCCTCAGATGGATCCACCTTAGCATTTTTATAAACAATATTTAGAAGTTCCCCCTGTGATGCCAAAAGTGCATCTTGATCTGTTATCCTCCTTTTCCTTTGTTTTCTTATTACAACCCTATGTTTGGGACTGTAGAATATATCTAAAGGAGGGATTTCTTCTATCTTTAGCAAAATTTCTCCAGTGGGGTTTTCAGGAATGATTTCCACATCCTAATCTTTGGGATTGTCAACTTGAGGAGTGTTTTGCAATCCTATCTGCTGGGAAAATTGTTGATATTGATTTAGCAAATGAGGAGAAACAACTAGTTCAGTATCTACTTGTCCTCCAAGTTGAGAACCTGCATGATCATTCTTGGGTGCCTGTTCAGTGTTTTTACTTTCTTTGCTTCCTTTCTCAATATGTATATGGGCATCAGTACCCGTGTTCCCTTTTTTTGTTTGAACTAAAGGATTCTGTGTATCCTTTTTAGCAACTATTTCTGTTTTGACAGTGTCAGCTTTGCTGCTGTCATCCTTTTTTCCCAGAACAGGATCAACTCTTGTTACTTCTTTACTAGAAGTACTTTCTGCTTGTTTTGATTTTTATGGGAGCTCTCAACTCATCAAGAGGCACTTTAAGTAACCTCTGGCTTCTAAAAAAAAAAAAAAAAATCATGTCCTCGGGTTGCAACTTGGACTTGGATGAATCAAAAACTTGGGATATATTATCCATGGAAACAAATAAATAAAAAAAAATGTCTGGTTCATGTTCGAACTAGGCAATCGAGACAAAAGTAGTAAAATCATATGCAACTTTTCTTGGGTCGTATTGTCTTCCAGGAATTGTTGAAAACTTAAGATCAGATATTTTACCAACTTCTTTCTCAGCATGAGCGAAAATATTAAGAGTATGGTCACCATACTTGAAAGGGAAGGTAGGCCACATAAGCTTTTTATTTCTTTTCAAAACTCTAGACATTCCTTCCATTGTTAGTTGATAAGAAATCTCTTGGGCTAACAGCTTATTTGGAACATATAGGGGAAGGATATGTGGATGAACAATACTCCAAAAAATTCTAATATAAGTGAATTTTTCTTCCCTGAACCAATCTCCAATAGAAGACAAATCATTCTTGGCTTTATTGGAAAGTCTAGGAGGGAAGTGCCCAAAAATGGTTTGGTAAATTGGAATTAGAAAACCATGGAAGACTCTGTAAACATGAAGTTTGAAATGATATTTCCACAAGAAATTGTGATACACATGAATAGGGATAGGTTATTTTGGAGTCCATTTCCAACCTAGCATGGGAAACTCAGAATTGAAACAGAGGGCATCTAAAATATAAGCACAAAAATGGAAAGTTTTGGAATTCCATGAATTCTTGTCTTTTCTGTACTCTAGAATTCGATTGGCTATCTTATTCGACAAAATGACAACCCAATCCATAATTTTAGAACTAACAACAGAATGAATGAATGGGACCATTTGAATAGAAAATCTAGTAGAGTTATCGTTTCCGAACAACCTACACATCATCGCTGCAGCATAACAATATGGAGGTGCGAGAGACTCCATAGAGTACATACCTGATGCCTCCTGCTTATGCTTATCATGGTTACTCCTCCATTCTTTGATTGGCTCTTCCTGATTTGGATGTTCTGCAGCATATTCCTTAAGGAAGTCTTTGTTGTAAATCTTTTGCGGATTGGGAAGATGGTACATTGCTTTAATATCGTCTGCCCTGAATGACCCGAACACTGATCTAGAAGCAGAAACAAAATTCCTGTTTTGAATGGTCACATTGTCAATGACCCATCTGATAACATCATAGTAGGGAAAAATGTTTGCCCGGGAAGCTACTTGGTGTAAAAATGAATTTTCCAATGCACTTAGTTGAGTTTCAGAATCAAATTCTGAATCTTCTTCATTGGGAACAATTGCCTTAGGCACAAAACTCTAGGTTTCTCTTTTTCAATCAAATTGTATATATTATCCCATGTCATCTTTCCCAGTCCTTGACAGGAGGTGTTTGTGACTAGCTTGAGCTTTGCTGGTTTCTCCTTGGGTGGCATGGTTAATAAAGGAGATTTTGCAACAAAAGCAGGTTTATATTTTTTGCTTCTCTTTGACATTTCGGTGTCGAGCAGATTCTCTCTGGTTCGGCGAATGAAAGGATTCGAACTTTTGTTCTGCAATTCAAATGAATGCCTTCGGCCGAAATAAAACAATATAATGAGAACAACTATCCAAAGATCCGTTTATTTAATTAACATCTAATCTCCTCGTATTTACAACATAAATGATCTCCAAGGGGTCACATTCACACATTGAAAACAAAATAACCCATGATCTTTTGCCTGATTTTCAATTAATGTTGTCGTACAATTGGAGATCGGCGCATCCTTGTAATAAAGGTTAAAATTCACTTTTGATGTTTTGCGATGCGATGAATAATTATAAAGGCGAAATAACAATCGCATCGCAAGTCTTCAATGGTGCGTAAGATAATTCAACATAATTTATTGCAGATTTTCCGATTGCGACAATCGCATTGCAAATTGTTTTGAAAGGAAATGAAAAAATGCTTTCTATCGAATCTCGATCGCATCGGAGATTTTATAATGGAATGAACTGTTTAATACTATCTCTGAAAATGCGATTGTGATTGAGAGTGATTGCATCGGAATTTTAAAGGGAATGCAATGTTTTAACTCTCTTCCGAAACGCGATTGCGATAAATCGCATCACATCGTCATAAAATAGAAAAGTGCAATAATTAATATTATTCTGAAATGCAATAGCGATTGAGCGTGATCGCATCGGAACTTCTCAAAGTAATAACAACTCTTTAAAAGAACTTCTCGAAAATTTCTGATTGCGATTACTTTTTATATTAATATATTTCTAAGTATAAAGTTTTTCTAATATGTTCAAAATATGTTAAAAGGTCTTCTAATACATCGGATTGGAATTTTTTTTTAAAGTTTGTGTACTTTGTGAATAAAATGTGATATGCACCCTTTTATCTATGGATCTTTTATTTTATTTAGGAAAAATATATATAAAAAAGGGGACCTATTTTTAAATGAGATATATTCTAAAATTTAAAAATGGGCAGGGTTGTTGTACAGTACAACACCTCTCCACGGTTTCAAGACTAGAACACCTCTGATGCTACAAAAACTAACACTCCCTCTTAGTGAGGAAGGTGTTCTCTCTAGTGCTGCATATACTACCACATCTTGTTTCTGGACCACCCTCTATCATGTTGCTAATCTCTGGCTACTTCCCAACAACCACTACAAAATTTGATGTTTCATCTATGCTACTACTGACATTACCATATTGCTTCCAAATCTGCATTTGCACTGAAACTCCTTCTCATATGTTGTTGTTGCAAAAAAAAAAACTGCAACTGAGAAGCATCCAAAATATTGAATCAACTGTGTTCAATAATACATTTGTCTCCCAAGTCCTTACTACTACTAGCCTCTTCACTATTCATTGAATAATTTTCACTATTGCTAACTATACACTGAGCCACCTGCTATGCTATCAAAACTGAACTACGCCCCTTAGCATCTTACTCATACTAGTCTGCAACTGTCACTTGGAATCTGATTGCAAGACTAACATTGATCCATCCTACTACTAAATATTGTGGGCCCTCATACCCAGGTAATGATCCATGAGTAGGACACTTTAATGGACCCTATGAATGTCTACAGATTTCTAGAACTACAATTTTATGATGCCCCACCTCTCTCTTGGAGGTATGGACACAAACATTACAAACTTCCTTCAGCCTGGAGGACAACTTGTCAATCTCAGCAAATGCTACTTCCTGGTCTTGCTTCTCCTGCCTGTCCTTCTTCCTGAGAGGACATTGTGTAATATAGTGGTCATACTCACCACATCTAAAGCATTTGACCTTTGAAAATTCCTTCTTCTATTTTCCCCCTGGCCCTTGACTGTGACCCTTGGATTCTAAGGCCACGTTTTTTTCTTCCTTCTCACACTTCACGCCCTTGGTGATACTACCGTTGATGGTACTATTTACTAGGCTATTATGTGACAATTACGATTGCGGACAAAAGTATCTACCCTAGGTTCAATGGCCAACCTAGAACAGCAAAGAAACAAGGAACCCATTGCTTTCCTTAAATTAAATAGATGATGGAATGTAGCTTTCCTAGAATATTATCGCACACTTTGTTCCTTCTTCAATTTGAATGCTCCAATTCTAGCTCTGATCGCCAAAATTAGAACATGCACAATCATATAACACAAGCGAATAAACTATGAGATCTATGCAATATCATCTAAGTACCCTATTCAATAGATCAACATGTTATTGAAAATATATGAAAGATCGACATCACATATAGGAAAACAAAGTACTCTTTGCATTAATATAAATGGAGGGAGATTACAACCACAAATAGGTGTTGATCTTGTAGAAGATCTCTTCCAAGTTGTTAACCTTTCCTTTCCTTGTCACAACATGCACTTCTAATGACAATAAATGTATGGAATGTTAACCTCTCACCTGAGCAACATATGGGTAGAATCACTCTCCAAAAGGACCCCATTCATTAACCTCTTGCATATGCAATATGGTAAATATATAGAGGAGTGGGGTAAGCTGGGATTTCTTATCCAATTACCAATATAAGGTCTTAGATCCATCTTTTATGGGAGGATGGGATCAAAGGATAAGGAATGGAGACTACAAAGAAGGATTTTTGGGCGTAGCCCAACTTGGTCTATTTTTGGTTAAGGACTCTGCATCTTGAGGAGAGGAGTGCACGGTACTGTGAAGTCAAATATACTACATGGTGTTTAGGGGCTTCGGGGTGGGTCAAAGACCCTCATTTTTTAATGGGTTTCAAGCTTCAACTAGTTGTTTTGTCGAAGCCCATGGTATATGGACCATGGTTTTTTATTGATGTAAAGATATATAAATAAATGTAAGTCTTTGTTGAAGATATAGATTGTGATAGTTGATGAACACGAATTTTTGTGAGATTTGTTTTTAGTCTATTATGGGACTTAAGGGAAGGCTCTACAACAGAGTGCACAGAGACCTTGGAAGAGTTTGCAACTTTGTGCATAGACCACCTGCAACTATGTGCATAGGTTGGATAAGTTGTATGCATTGAAAATATCTATCTTAATAAAGAAGAAGAAGTTTGGGCATATCATGTGTTTACATGTGTTGTGTTTACCTTTATCTTTTTATGCAAAGTAATGATAGTGAAATTTATCTTATGATGAATATGTCTATCTGATTGATGCGAAGTAATTAAGAAAGATGAATTGCGTAGTAGTTGCTTGTATGCTAGAATATTGGTTAAGTATATAAAAGTGAAGTAAGCCACCTTGCACAGTCCCTCAAGGCTACATAAACCTAGTTCTATAACCACCCATAGCCACCTTAGGTGAGACTTTGATCTTCTTGCAGGTCATTTCAAGAAGGGATGGTGTCTGGGGTTTTTTTGGTATGAAGTACATTTCAAACCTGGCTCAAGCCCAATCGAGCCAACAAATGGTTCCATTTCCAGGACCAAGATTTGTTTGAGGGATATGTGGATGTGGCATCCATAAAAAAAAATACAAGATTGGGTAGATCATAAAGTACGAGAATTCGTAGCTCAAGAAAATAGAAATCCATGATTTTCTAATGAAGCTTGGTTGTAGAGGTATCTTTTCACAAAGAAACAAGATATTTTCTTCATGAAATTTGCTAATGAATTACATGAATGGTTATTGAGGATGAACGAGAACAAGACTTCTCTTAAGAATGATGAGCCTACTGAGTGGAGCCCTGAATTGATACAATGACTCAAAGAGACCGATAACAACATATCAAGAGCCAGTGATTTATGGATTGACAATATTCTAGGGGGATTTATCACTGAGTTCGTAATAGACATGTATGTATATTACATCAAAGTTGAGCGAATTTTTTTCAAGGGCCCGCAAGGAAAGTATCTAAATTCTCTGAAGTTGTGGATTAAAATGCTTTTATGGGAAAAGGGCGTACTATGAATGCAGTCATATTAATGTTTGGAAGAAGTAAGTCTGGAGCCAGATCTACGCAAAGTGGAAAGTGATACAAAGTATATCGTGAGAAATTTATTGATACTGAATACATCCACTTGTTAGGTGAATCTGAAAGCGAAGAATAAAGAAGTAACCATACAACCCCTAGAGGTGTGTGGAAGCTAGGAGTTGGGAATAATAAAGGACCTCTGGGAATCCCCATCGCTCTACTCCACTTACCCTCCATCCCTCTCCCCATAGTTCCCCTACACCCCCTCCCCCTTACCCCCCAAGAAACATGGTCAATGATATCAAGCTAACTATTTTTAGAGGACTCAAATCAGAGGATCCTGAACAATTTTGGTTTGTAGCTAAGGCAATATGGAAATCAAGAAACATTACCAATGAATATTTAAATAAGGCACATATTTTCACAATGTTGAAGGAAAGAGCATTGACATGGTACATAAAGTATTCTATGACTCATCAGGTTGCTTCACTGGATGATACGAAGAAAGAACTGACGCCAAAATTTAAGAAGCCAAAATTGTAGTCGCAGTATATTACTGAACTTAATGAGATCAAGCAGATGGAAAATGAATCTATTTGGGAGTTATATCAAAGATTCAAAATGTTAATGGGACAAGTGAGCTTTAAAATTCCATAAGAGTAACATAAGGAGTGGTTTGTAGCTACGTTGTTGACACATATCATATTTCCCTTGACACAACAGAAAATAGAAACTCAAGACAAAGCTCTAGAAATTACAATGAAGTTGGAAGCTCCATCAGTGGGAGATACTCATGCAGGAGTATAAAAAATTCAGCTCAGTTAGCACATCTGACCTTGGAACTGCAAGATCTGAAGAAAGGTAAGGAAGTCATACTAGAATTGAGAACATAAGTGGGGTGTATAATGCAAAGCTGAAGGGAATTATAAGGAAAAATGCCATGTATTCATAGATTACATGGATAGTGGAGCACCTAATCCATGTAGAAATTTTAATACAATTATGTATTGCCAAATTATATTGATCTAACAATTGTATGCCACTGTTAATATAGAATCCTTCTACTTAAATCTTTGCGGAAATTTAATCACCAATTGAAAACACATGAAGAAAAATCAATCACACATAACACATATGTTTTTACCGGGAAATCATAATGGAAAAAACCCCACTATCATATATTATGTATATATCATGGATCATGAAAAAATATCCTACAAAACTCTACTCCAAGAGCTCTCAGTACAATATAGAATCCTCTCACACTGTCATACAAAAATTGGCATAAACATGCACCAATTTACTGCCTCTTGACAGCCTGCATCCATTGCGTAATCCCTGCTGATGAAGATCCCTGAATGAATTCGATCTTGCCTTGCCTTGACTATGAAATTCTCATTGGCATCTCTAATGTGTGTGCAGCTACATTGAATGCACCATTATAGTCACAACTGATAGTCAAATAGACCCTTTCACCTATCTCTCAACTGGGTCTCCACTGGATCTGACATGTATGTAGTTAACAATAGTATTTCTTCAGTTGCATGTGAGATCACTCCATGTGAATTAATTTAATATTTAATTCAGCAATCTCTCACTAATGTCTCTTTAGTTACAACTAATTACAACTAGCACAATTGAGTTTAACTCACTTAACTGAGTTAAACTAAATAACAACTCAGATAACTACACATCCAACTCTATTACAACTTTGTATCACTCAGTTACAACGAAGTCCACTATGCATGTCCCACCAACCAACCTTATAACGTGTAATTCCTTCTGTCAACTGGTTTTCCACATCAGTTAACTGAAATCAAGTGCTTCAAGAGAATATATTATTATTTATTGTATAATTATTATTAAGGGCTAATAATAATTGACATGCGATCTATAAATATACTTCGCCTATGCATCTAAAAATAGAATCTCATATATAAATAGAATTTTCTCAACCATCTATAAATATACTCCCACTATAAATAGAATATGCTCACCATTCTAAAAATAGACATACACCTAAAAATAGCCTGCGGGCCCCACCTAGTGTAGGTGCTTATTTTTCACTAGGATCATCATCTTGTTGAATCTCAACACTCCCTCTCAACAAGAAATGGATTGTCCTTCACCCTGATCCTGTCTCTATGGTATTTTAATTTGCTCCCGGTGAGCGACTTCGTCAGAATATATGCATCCTGATCTTCCGTGGGAATGTACTAAAGCAACATGATCTTCTGCTGCACACAATCTCTGATATGATGATACTGGATATCTATAAGCTTAGATCTATCATGAAACACAGGATTACTCGAGATTTTAATGCAACTATGATTATCACAATGAATCACTGTAGGATCTAAATGAGAACTGAACAAACTGGCCATGATTTTCCTTATCCAGATAGCCTCACATGCAGCTTGACTTGCTAGCATGTATTCCGCTTGCGCTAAAATGAGTACCACAGATCTTTTTTTCCTGTTGTACCAAGAAACAACTGTAGATATGATACTGAAAACCCCTCCTAATGTGCTCTTTTTGTCTGTTGGGTTGCCTGCCCAATCTACATCCGTGAATCTATGCAAATTCACCTCATTCGTCTGTCTGTACCATAAGCCATACTCAGATGTACCCCTGAGATATCTCAGGACATGCTTGCTCGCCTTCCAAAAGAGCTTGGTAGGCTTAACCATCACTTTACAAAGCTGGTTCACCACATAGCATATGTCTGGTCTTGTATTGACAAAATACATGAGCAAACCCACCAACTGTTGATAGACAATAGCATCCACTACATCTCTAGATGTAGCATCCTCTTTCCTCCAGTTTCCTGGAAGAGGAGTATCCATGGGTTTGTAGCCCTCCGTGTGAAACTTACTGAGTATATCCCTTGCATACTTGCCTTGAGACATAAACAGTTTACCTTTTCGCTGCCATATTTCCAATCCAAGGAAATAGTGAAGGAGGCCCATATCCTTCATCTCAAACTCCTTTTCAAGGTCCTCCTTGCATGAGTGTATCAGTTGATCATCCCCAGTCAGTATTAAATCATCAACATAAAGAAAAATGATTAAAATATTACCCTCCACCACAATCTGGTATAGGTTTTCATCCACCTCACTCTTGGTGAAGCCAAGTCCAGTGAAATAGCCTTCAATCTAAGTGTACCAAGCACGGGGTGCTTGCTTCAGCCCATACAATTCTCTTTTGAGTCTGCACACATGCGAATCATTGCTGAAGATCTCAAATACTTCAGGCTGCTCAATTTACACTTCTTCCTCAATGATCCCATTAAGGAGCACAATGTTCACATCCATTTGATGAATGTGCCAACCCATCTGCGCTGAGAGAGCAAGGATGGTCCTTATGGAAGAATATTGTGAGACAGGTGCAAAGGTTTCTTCATAATCAATCCCCTCGATCTGTGAGAAGCCCCAGGCCAAAAATCTTGTCTTATACTTCTCAACACTCTCATCAATAGCTTGCTTTACCTTGTAAATCCATCTTGAACCTACCACTGATTTATCAACCGGCCTTGGAACAATTTCCCAAGCACAGTTTTTGAAAATGGAGTCATACTCCTCCACCATTGCATCTACCCATGCGGGCTCCTGCACTACTTCCTAAAAGGAATATGGCTCAGTCACAATACATTTTCTCATGAGAGCCATGAATCCAGTGAATCAGTTAGGAGGCTATCTCTATCTGCACTGTGAAGTAGGGACTCCTACATTCTATGCTGCATCAAGCTTCAGCCTCTTAGCTTCTGTGGTACGCCTTCTACCAGTTTTGATGTTTGGATCTGTGTGAGTGGACTCCTCCACTCCATGAACCTCCTCCTATGGCTGATCCACATTTAGAGACTCATCTTTGGGAACAAGCAGTTCCTCTGCATGCAAGTCTAGCTCCCTCTCAAGTGACAAATTCATGGATTTCTCCTCATTGAATTTTATATCCCATCACACCACAGTCATTCGACTATTTGGAAAATACACACGATAATTATGGGGTGCTTTTTTGTACCCCAAAAATGTCCCAACTTCAGTAGTTGGCTCGAGCTTCTTCCTGGAATTCTTGGTCACATGCACATAAATAGATGAGCCAAAAATCTAAATTCGAGAAACATATGGTTTCTTACCATTAATGAAATTTTCTTCAGGTGTAATCATGCCAAGTACTCTAGAGGGCAACGATTTTGCACATAAACCACAGTGTTGCATGCTTAAACCCACAAATGCATTGGTATGCCTTGATCATGTAGCACCCACAATTGTTATGTTCTTCCTCTCTGCGACCCCATTCTGCTGTGGGTTATGAAGTGCTATGAGTTCTCTTTGAATTCCTTCTTTGCTACAGAAGTCTTTGAATTCGTTCGAGATATATTCACTGCCATTATCACTACGCGGAGCCTTCACTTGCTTCCCCGACTCTTTCTCCACCAATGATTTAAACTCTCAAAACTTTGAGAATGTTTGATCTTTCTTCTGCATGAAGAAGATCCAACATCTATGAGAATAGTCATAAAAAAAAATAACATAATACCTATATTTTTCCGTTGAAGCAACCGAGAATGGCCCACACATGTCTATGTGAACTCTCTCCAGGATCATCGAAGCACGGTTCTCCTTTTCATGAAAGGTGGTCTTCACAAACTTACCCATTGTACATCCCTTGCACTGATCTATCTGCACAAGTGTACCCTTGGGAAGTCCAGTAGAAATCCGTTGCAAAATATTCAGGGCGCCATGGTGAAGATGGCCTAATCACCTGTGCCATAATTCGCCCTCATCCCAGCTCACCACTTCTTCTTCTTTGCCCACAATTGAAGTGCAACCATCTACCTATAGCTTGTAGAGATTATTGACTTGAATCCCTATCCTCTTGGTTTGACCCTTTTTTTTATGTCGCAGAAAATATTTTCCATCACTGAAAACAATGTCATAACCTCTGTCCTCCAACATTGCAACTGAGACCATGTTACTCTTTAGACTTGGAACATGCATAACATCTTTCAATAGAAATGGTTTACCTGACTCCCTCTCAAAGGTAATGGTACCAATTTCGGTCGCACTGTATCGTCCATCGTCACCCATATCAATATGAATTTGGAGATCTTTCTCCTCCAAGTCACTGAAAATATCCTTATCTCCCGTCATGTGGAAGGAAGCACCACAATCAATATACCACACCGATCCCATTGTGCTTGCAACCAAGCATGCGATCAAAGAGAAATAAAGTTCAAATCGCAAGGCAAGGGCCTCACCAGCTGCAGCTCCAACATCCTTCTTGTTCTTCTTTTTCCATGGGCATTTAGTGGTGAGATGCCCATGTTCGTGACAGTGAAAACACTTCACCTTGGACAAATCCAGCTTCTTACCTTTAGCCTCAGATTTTGAGTGGAATTTCTTCCCCTTCCATTTCATTTCTTTGGAAGCCAAAGCACAATCCTCTTGATCATCATGCTTTAATGAAGAGCCATCCCTAGTGTTCTGCCTGAACTCCTCTTGCATTAGATCCGACCACAGTCGTTCCCAATCCAGCATTTTTTCTCATCTGTTGACAGAGTCTTGATAACTGTGCCAAATCTTAGGAAGTCCCAAGAGAGCCAAACTCACCAAATCATCATCAGCAACCATGATTCCCACACTCCCCAGTTCATCCCAACATTGGACAAACTTTGTGATATACTTTGGAGTATTGTCGCCCTTCTCCATCTTGATTTTTCTGAGTTTATCCTTCAGCGCCAATTTCATATGGTTGCTGCTTCTTTGGAAAAGATCCTTCAAAGCCTTCCACATTGCAAATGGAGTGGATTTCCCATGAAGGCTTGAGACAATATGGTCTCTCACACCTTCCAATAAAATCCTTCTCATCTTCGCTACTTTCTTTTGCCATGCGTCAAGTAATGTAACATCCGTCGAAGTGGGCTTAGGAACATCACTATCGATGAATTCCTTCAAGCCATTATCTTCAAGAACTGCCTCCATCATATCCTTCCATGCAATGTAGTTCGAGCTTCCCTCAAGTGCATACTCTAACCGCAAACCATTGAAAGCCATTTCGATGTTTACTCAACTGTCGCACCAAGAAATTCTTGCAGCAAATTTGAATTGTTTCCACCAACAAACTCAGCTACTGCTTCAAATTGCAATCTTCTTTGCTCTGATACCATGTAGAAATTTTAATACAATTATTTATTTCCATATTCTCCCGATCTAAAAATTATATGCCACTGTTAAATACATAATCCTTCTACTTAAATCTTTGCGGAAATTTAATCACCAATTGCAAACACATGAAGAAAAATCAATCACACATAACACATATGTTTTTACCGGGAAAGCATAAAGCTAAAAACCCCACTATCATATATTATGTATATATCATGGATCATGAAACAATATCATACAAAAATCTACTTCAAGAGCTCTTAGTACAATATACAATCGTCTCATACTATCATACAAAAATTGGCATAAACATGCACCAATTTACTGCCTCCTGACAACCTGCCTCCACTATGCAATCCTTCCTGATGAAGATCCCTGAATGAATTCTATATTGCCTTGCCTTGACTGCACAATCCTCATTGGCATCTCCAATGTGTGTGCAGTTGCATTGAATGCACCACTATAGTCACAACTGATAGTGAAACATACCCTTTCACCTATCTCTCAATTGGGTCTCCACTGGATATAACATGCATGTAGTTAACAATAGTATTTCTTTAGTTGCATGTGAGATCACTCCATGTGAATTAATTTAATATTTAATTCAGTGATCTCTCACTAGTGTATCTTTAGTTACAACTAGTTACAACTAGCCCAACTGAGTTAAACTAAATAACAACTCACATAACTACACATCCAACTCTGTTACAACTTTGTATCACTCAGTTACAACGAAGTCCACTATGCATGTCCCACCAACCAACCTTAGAACTCGTAATTCCTTTAGTCAATTGGTTTTCCACATCAGTTAACTGAAATCAAGTGCTTCAAGAGAATAGATTATTATTTATTGTCTAATTATTATTAAGGGCTAATAATAATCAACATGCTATCTATTTTTAGACATGCTATCTATAAATATACTTCGCTCATGGATCTAAAAATATAATATCATCTATAAATAGAATTTTCTCAACCATCTATAAATAGACTCATGCTATAAATAGAATATGCTCACCATTCTAAAAATAGACATACACCTAAAAATATCCTGTGGGCCCCACCTAGTGTAGGTGCTTATTTTTCACTAGGATCATCATCTTTTTGAATCTCAACAATCCACTAAGTTTGTTGAGATTCAACAAGATGACGAGCCTAGTGAAAATCAAGCACCTTCACTAGGTGGGGACCGCAGGTTATTTTTTAGGTGTATGTCTATTTTTAGAATGGTGAGCATATTCTAAAATTAGTAGGATCTTGATTCTAGCTGGTTGAGAAAATTATATCTTTGGATGAATTTCTATTTTTAGAAGATGGGCGAAGTCTATTTATAGATCACTAATCTAAAAATAGAATGCATGTCAATTATTATTAGCCCTTAATAATAATCGAACAATAAATAATAACTTATTCTCTTGGAGCACTTGATTTTTGTGAACAGATGTGGCACATCAGTGGGTTGAAGAAATTACACAATTCCTAGGGTGGTTGGTGACTCATGCATGGAAGAATTCTTTATAACTGATAGTGGCAAGTTGTAACAAAGTTGGAAGAGTAGTTATGTGTGTAGTTATTTAGTTTAACTTAGTTAAGTGAGTTAAACTCAGTTGTACTAGTTGTAACTAAAGATACACTAGTGCAAGATGAGTGAATTAATTATTTAATTAATTCACAAGTAGTGTCTTACTTGCAACCGAACAAATACATCAGTTAACTACTTGCATGTCAGATCCAGTGGAGACCCAGTGGAGAGATAGGTGAAAGGGTGTGTTTGACTATCAGTTGTGATTATAGTGATGCATTCAATGCATCTACACAGACATTGGAGATGCCAACGAGGATTTCGTAGTGCAAGCAAGGAAAGATTAAATTCATTCAGGGATCTTCTTCAGTAGGGATTGCGCAGTGGAGGCAGGCTGTCCGGAGGCAAGAAATTGGTGCATAGATATGAAAATTTCTACATGATAGTGTGTGATGATTGTATATTGTACTGAGAGCTCTATGAGATGAGCTTTGTATGAGATTGTTACATGTTCCATTGATAAACATAATATATGATATTTGGGGTTTTTAGCTTTAAGCTTTCCTGATAAAACATCTTGTTATGTGCAATTGATTTTGCTTCATATGTGTTTTGCAATTGGAGATTTAATTTCCGCAAAGAATTAAGTGGAAGGATTCTGTATTTAACATAAGATTAGTTTGTTTGTTCAGGAGAATCCGGAAATACATTATTGTGTTTATAAATTTCTACATGGTATCATAGCAGTGTTGATCACTGGAGATTGCAATATTGAAGCGATGCTAATTTTTGTGCTGGTGGACAATTCAAATTTGCTGCAAGAATTTATTTGTGTGACTATTGAGTAAACATTGAAATGGCTTTCAATGAGTTGCGGTTGGAGTATGCACTCGAGGGTAGCTCCAAATACATAGCTTGGAAGGATAGGATGGAGGCAGTGCTTGAAGATAATGGCTTGAAGGAGTTCATCGATAGCGATGTTCCTAAGCCCACTTCGATGGATGCTGCATTACTTGACGTCTGGAAAAAGAAAGTAGTGAAGAAAAGAAGAATTTTTTTGGAAGGTGTGAAAGACCATATTGTGTCAAGCCTTCATGAGAATGCCACGCCATTTTCAATGTGGAAGGTTTTGACAGATATTTTCCAAAGCAGCAGCGACCATAGGAAGTTGGTGCTGAAAGTTAAACTCATAAAAATCAAAATGGAGAAGGGTGACAATATTCCAACGTATCTCATGAAGTTTGTCCAATGTAGGGATGAGATGGGGAGTGTGGGAATTACAGTCGATGATGATGACTTGGTGAGATTGGCTCTCCTTGGACTTCTGAAGAGTTGGCATAGTTATCAATACTCTGTCAATGGGCAGGAGAAACTGTCAGATTGAGAGTGACTTTAGTCGGATCTAGTGCATGAGGAGATATGACGAAGTACCAGGGATGACTCTTCATCAAAACATGATGATGAATAGGATTGTACTTTGGTTGCCAAAGTGAGGAAAGGGAAGGGGAAGAAATCCCATCCAAAATCCGAGGCTAAAGGAAAGAAGCTGGATTTGTCTAAGGTGAAGTGTTTTCACTGTCACAAACATGGGAATATCGCCACTAACTGCCCACAGAAAAAGAAGAACAAGAGGGCTCCTGGAGCTGCAGCTGGTGAGGTCGTTGCCTCACAATTTGAACTTGATTTATCCTTGATCGCATGCTTGGTTTCAAGCACAATGGGATCAGTGTGGTATCTTTATAGTAGTGCTTCCTTCCACATGACGGGAGACAAGGAGTTGTTTAGTGACTTGGAGGAGAAAGATCTCCAAATGCATATAGAGATGGGCGACGATGGTAGATATAGTGCGACCGACATTGGAACCAATACCTTTGAGAGGGAGTCTGGTAAACCATTTCTGTTGAAATATGTTATGCATGTTCCATGTCTGAAGATGAGCTTGGTCTCAGTCGCGATGTTGGAGGACAAAGGTTATGACATTGTTTTCAGCGAGGGAAAAGCATTCCTGCGACATAAAACAATGGGTCAAACCAAGAGGATAGGGATTTGAGTTAAGAATATCTATAAGCTATAGGTAGATGGCTACGCTGCAGTGGTGGGAAAAGAAGAAGAAGTGGTGAGCCAGGATGAGGGAAAATTATGGCACAGGATATTGGGCCATCTTCACCATGGCGCCCTGAAGATTTTGTAGAAAATTTCTACTAAAATTCCCAAGGGTACACTTGCACAGATAGATCAATGTAAGGGATGCGCTATGGGTAAGTTTGTGAAGACCACCTTTCATGAAAAGGAGAACCATGCTTCGGTGATCCTGGAGAGAATTCGCACAGACGTGTGTGGATCATTCTCGGTTGCTTCAACAGAAAAACATAGGTATTATGTTATTTTTGTTGATGACTATTCTCGTAGATGCTGGATATTATTCATGCAGAATAAGGATCAAACATTATCAAAGTTTTGTGAGTTTAAAGCATTGGTGGAGAAGGAGTCAGGGAAGCAAGTGAAGGCTTTGTGGAGCGATAATGGTGGTGAATATATCTCAAATGAATTCAAAGACTTCTGTAGAAAAGAAGGAATTCAAAGAGAACTCATAGCGCCTCATAACCCACATCAGAATGGGGTCACAAAGAGGAAGAACATAACGATCGTGGGTGCTGCACGAGCTATGCTGCATGACCAGGGCCTACCAATGCACTTGTGGGTGGAAGCATGCAACACTGTGGTTTATGTGCAAAACCGTTGTCCTCATAGAGTATTTGGCATGAGTACACTTGAAGAAGCTTTTACTGGTAAGAAGTTGAATGTTTCTCATTTAAATATTTTTGGCTCATCTTTTTATGTTCATGTAACCAAGAATGCTAGGAAGAAGCTAGAGCTGACTGTAGAATTTGGGATATTTTTTGGGTATAGAAAAACCCCATAATTAGCGTGCGTATTTTCCAAATAGTCAGATGACTGTGGTGCGACAAGATATAAAATTCAATGAGGAGAAAGCCATGAAGTTGTCGCTTGAGAGGCAACTAGAATTGCGTGCATAGGAGGAACTGCTTATTCCCAAAGACAAGCCTCAATATGTGGATCAACCATAGGAGGAGGATCATGGAGTAGAGGAGTCCACTTGCACAGAGCCAAACATCAGAACTGGCAGAAGGTGTACCACAGAAGCTGAGAGGTTGAAGCTTGATGCGACAGAGAATGTAGGAGTCCCTAATTCATAGCACAGACAGAGACAATTACTTGACCAATATACTGGATACATGGATCTCATGAGCAAGTGTATCATGACAGATCCATATTCCTTTCAGGAAGCAGTGTAGGAGCCCACATGGGTAGATGCCATGGTGGAGGAGTATGACCCCATTTTCAGAAACAATGCTTGGGAGATTGTTCCAAGGCCGATTGGTAAATCAATGGTAGGTTCAAGATGGATCTACAAGGTAACGCAAGCTGCTGATGGGAGTGTCAAGAAGTATAAGGCAAGATTTTTTTCCCAAGGCTTCTCACAGATCGAGGGGATTGATTATGAAGAAACCTTTGCACCTGTCACATGGTATTCTTCCATAAGGACCATCCTTTCTCTCTCAGCACAGATGGGTTGGTACATTCATCATATGAATGTGAAGACGATGTTCCTTAATGGGATCATTGAGGAAGAAGTGTACATTGAGCAGCTTGAAGGATTTGAGATCTTTGACAGCGAGTCGCATGTGTGCAGACTCAAAAGAGTGCTGTATGGGTTGAAGTAAGCACCCCATGCTTGGTACACATGGATCGACAACTATTTCACTAGACTTGGCTTCACCAAGAGTGAGGTGGATGCAAACCTATACCAGATCATGGTGGAGGGTAAGATTTTAGTCATTTTTATTTATGTTGATGATTTAATACTGACTGGTGATGAGCAGCTGATACACTCATGCAAGGAGGACCTTGCAAATGAGTTCGAGATGAAGGATATGGGTCTGCTTAATTATTTCCTTGGATTGGAAATATGGTAGTGAGAAAGTGAGCTGTTTGTGTCTCAAGGCAAGTATGCTCGGGAGATACTCGGTAAATTTCACATTGAGGGCTACAAACCCATGGATACTCCTCTTCCAAGAAAGTGCAGGAAAGAGGATGCTACATCGGAAGAAGTAGTGGATGCTACTGTCTATCGACAGTTGGTGGGTTTCCTCATGTATTTAGTTAATACAAGACCGGACATATGCTATGTGGTGAAAGAGCTTAGTCAAGTGATGGTTAAGAATACCAAGCTCTTTTGGAAGGCGGGCAAGCATGTCCTGAGATATCTTGGGGGCACATCTGAGTATGGCTTATGGTACAGACAGATGGATGAGGTGAAGCTGCATGGCTTCACGGATGCAGATTGGGAAAGCAGCCCAACGGACAGAAAGAGCACATCAGGAGGGGTTTTTAGCATCGGATCTAGAACTGTTTCTTGGTACAGCAGGAAACAAAGATATGTGGCACTCATTTCAGCGGAAGCAAAATACATGGCAGCAAGTCAAGCTACATGTGAGGCTATCTGGATGAGGAAGATCCTGGTCAATTTGTTCAGTTCTCATTTAGATCCTACATTGATTCATTGTGATAATCAGAGTTGGATTAAAATCTTTATTAATCCTGTGTTTCATGATAGATCTCAGAATATAGATATTTGGTATCATCATATCAGAGGTTGTGTGCAACATAAGATCATGTTGCTTCAGCACATTCATACGGAAGATCAAGATGCATATATTCTGATGAAGGCATTCACCAGGAGAAAATTTGAATACCATAGAGATAGGATCGAGGTGAAGGATAATCCCTATCTTGTTGAGAGGGAGCGTTGAGATTCAACAAGATGATGAGCCTAGTGAAAATTAAGCACCTTCACTAGGTGGGGTCCACAGGCTATTTTTAGGTGTATGTCTATTTTTAGAATGGTGAGCATATTCTAAAATTAGCAAGATTCTGATTCTAGATGGATGATAAATTTCTATCTTTGGATGAATTTATATTTTTAGAAGATGGGTGAAGTCTATTTATAGATCAATAATCTAAAAATAGAATGCATGTCGATTATTATTAGCCCTTAATAATAATCAGACAATAAATAGTAACGTATTCTCTTGGAGCATTTGATTTTAGTGAAAATATGTGGCACATCAGTGGGTTGAAGGAATTACACAATTCCTAGGGTGGTTGGTGACTCATGCATGGAGGAATTCGTTATAACTGATAGTGGCAAGTTGTAACAGAGTTGGAAGAGTAGTTATGTGATTTTTTATTTAGTTTAACTCAGTTAAGTGAGTTAAACTCAGTTGTGCTAGTTGTAACTAAATATACACTAGTGAAAGGTGAGTGAATTAATTATTTAATTAATTCACAAGTAGTGTCTTACTTGTAACTGAAAAAATACATTAGTTCACTACTTGCATGTCAGATCCAGTGGAGACCCAATGGAGAGATAGGTGAAAGGGTGTGTTTTTAGCTTTAAGATTTCCTAGTAAAACATCTTGTTATGTGCGATTGATTTTGATTCATATGTGTTTTGCAATTGGCGATTTAATTTCCGCAAAGAATTAAGTGGAAGGATTCTGTATTTAACATAAGATTAATTTGTTAGATCAAGAGAATTTGGAAATAAATTATTGTGTTTATAAATTTCTACAAATCGAGGATCAATCATGTGGTGTGAGATATACAAAAATTTAGGACAACATAAGCCAAAACAATGTTATCTATTGCAAAATTATGTGCATACCCCAAATTTTGTGAGTAAGTGGGACATGATGAAAATAATTGTCGAAGTTATGACTTGATGATGGACCACACTATTGATGCCTATAAAATGAAAGATGAATTATATGCACAAGAGGATCAAGGACAATATGATAGTCGAGGAGGTTTCCAAGGATGAGGAGGAGGAGTTGGTCAAGGGCGCGACCAAACTATCTGTTACAAATGTGGACAAACATGACACTACGCAAGATATTGTTACAATCCTAATTCCACCTGTAAATATTGAAAAGATTTGGATCATTTGATTGAAGAATTTCTGGTCCTTATTGTGAAGATGCGTGAGAAAAGGAAGCAACATCCCACACAAAACATGCAAATGATGACCGTTTAACCAAGGGAGGATGAATCATGCATCAATATTGTAACAAGGAGTGGAGCTTCAACAGAAGATGATGAAGCAGAAGGTAAGAAGCCAATGGAAGATACTTGGGTGAGAAATACTACAAAAAGAACCTCTGGATTCAGTATTCAGACTAAAAAAGAATCATTCATGGAAGCAAAGCGAAGATTCATGGATCTTGGAGCTTCCACATCTAAAGCGCAGCTACTGCAGAAATTAATCCCCAAGAAGGAAAATGCTAAGGTAACTACTCAACTAAAAGAATTCGATCCAAGTATTTTAAGATCATTTTTACAAACTTGCATAAATTTTTTGAGGAATTAGAAGGTTGTATAGGGACTTCAGGAGTTGCTAAACTCCTGCGTTGATAAATAAGTGCCAAAAAGCGATCAATGCACAATAAATAATTTGCATCGACATAAGATGAGAATGGGGAAGGAAATGATACTAACTGCACAGATCGGGGAATATGATATGGATGAGGTAATCCTATATTTAAGATATGATGCCAATGTGTTTCCTAAGAAAAATTGGGAGTGGATGGTAAAACCAAAGTTGCAATGGTCGTCGATGCAGTTGAGGATGTCCAACCAACAAAAGATCACCCCTATGGGAAGGTTATATGGCGTTGTAGTAGATATTGAAGGAGTGCGCGTTGTTTCATATTTTGAAGTAATTGAATTTATAGATGATAACAATCCATATCTAGTGATGCTTGTATTGGATTGGGATTTTTATATTATGGCAATAATAAATTTGAAGAAGAGAAAAATGGTGTTCGAAAAGGATGATCTGAGGGTCATTGTTCCTCTAGAACCATCAAAAGGAGTGCATTATACAGAGCCTGTTTGTGATGAGTAATGTGATGCATATGTCGACAACATTTAAAATATAACATCTAAGGAGGAATATTGGATTAATCCCACTGCATATGGAAGGTTAAGCTAGGAACAAGACAATTCCTATACTTCAAATTCTGAGGAAAAGCTAGAAATTTCGCAAAACATGTTACATGAAGTATCCACCAAACGATGTGCCAGAATCACAAAATCACTTTTCTACATAACTTAAAAGGTATGTGATATACCTTATTATGATGGGATAGGAGATGTAAGTATTTTTGTTGATGAATCTGAAAGAAAAATACCATAAGAACAGAGGTTCCAAGATTACACCTACTAGATGGTGGGGTACTGATAAAAGGAATATAAGGAGTTGGAAAGACAAATGCAGGCTGGTGAAGGTCATATTTTTCCTATTAAATACCAAAATCGAAGTAAAATATGATGGTAAGGTTGACCCCTGGGAGCATATTTATCATTATACTTTAGTTTGGGGAGAATTTGATTTGGATTTATGCAAGAACGCAACAGAATACACATATAACCATAATCACAGAGATGCAACAGAAATAATGCTTCCTTTTATTAAAATAATATTACTGAAATAGGCTTACAGATAGGGTGCTGGTAGCTTATCTATGAGAAGAGATGTGGTGGCTATAAGCCTCTGAACTGTGTTACAATGAGACATAATTAAAATGAGCGGCTGAGGGCACTAGTAGCGTATCTCTAAGAAGAGATGTGATGGCTGCAGGCCCCTCCACTATGTTCCAATGAGGCTCAAAGGCCTATTTATTATTGAGAAACAATGTAAAACCCAAAACGTCCAAAAACCTAACCCAAGGAGATGAAGCACCAGAACTGTGGGTCCCGTTTGGGTAAATTAGTGATTCAACTTCCCAGGGACGTAACTTCGGCATCCAATATCTTTTTGATGCGCTTAATAGCTTGTTAGATATATCTATCTGAGGAATACAACTTTTGAGTGAGAAACATGGGTTATAAACCAATGTTGCTCCTAGTTTTCCCCAAAAACGTCGTTTAGGGCCTCAAAACGACTTTGGAAGTTCAGGACCCAAAAAACTGCTAAAAATAGTAAATTGTGCTGCAACTTAAAAATGGAAAGAACTAATGGTGGGGGTTCAAATGGAATAGGTAGGTGGCCACTGATAGCCACCTGGATTATTCCTCCCTCCTTAGGAAGCAATGGTCCCCATTGCATTAAGTTCCTCCATCAGGGGCAAATTTTGCTGAACTTGGTATGGGATTTGTTCAGGATGTCGCAGACCTGTTGGTGGACGTGTTGGATGTAGATGTGCCGTAGGTGGGCATCTGTTGAAGGATCTGGGCAAAGTTATCCATCATCGCATTCCTCTGTTTCTCCAGGGCCTCCTCGAGCAAGATTTTGATAGGATCTCTTGCTCCCTCATATTTTTTCCTTTCGCCATGAGAGGTTGTCAGGGTTTGCAAGGATGATCTTGCAATAGTTCAATCGGATCGAGCCCAAACCCCTTATACCCTGACTGCATTAGGGATATGCAAAGAAAAACAGAGAAAGAGTAGACTGCTTTGATACCACTAGTCCAAATTTATGTAGGAACACAACATAATACACATATAACCATAATCACAGAGATGCAACAGAAATAATATTTCCTTTTATTAAAATAAAATTACTGAAATATGCTTACAGACAGGTGTTGGTAGCTTATCTTTGAGAAGAGATGTTGCGGCTATAGGCCTTTGAACTGTGTTACAATGAGATGTAATAAAAATGAGTGGCTGAGGGCACTGGTAGTGTATATCTGAGAAGAGATGTGATGGCTACAGGCCCCTCCTCTGTGTTCCAATGAGGCTCAAAGGTCTATTTAATGTTGAGAAACAATGTAAAACGTGAAATGTCCAAAAACATAACCCTAGGAGATGAAGCGCCAAAACTGTGGGTCCCCTTTGGGTAAATTGGTGTTTCAACTTCCCAGGGACGTAAGTTCGTCATCCGATCTCTGTTTGACGTGCTCAATAACTCGTTAGAAATATCTATTTGAGGAATACAACTTTTAGTGAGAAACATTGGTCTATGACCCATGTTGCTCCTAGTTTTCCCAAAAAACATCATTTAGGGCCTCAAAACGGCTCTAGAAGTTCAGGACCCAAAAACTGCTAAAAATAGTAAGTTGTGTTGCAACTTAAAAAACAGAAAGAACTGATGGTGGGGGTTCAAATGGAATAGTTGGGTGGCCACCGATATCCACCTGGATCATTCCTCCCTCCTTAGGAAGCAAAGGTCCCCATTGTGTTAAGTTCCTCCATGAGGGGAAAATTTTGCTGAACTTGGTATTGGATTTGTTGAGGACGTCGCAGGCCTCTTGATGGACATGCTAGATGAAGATGTGTTGCAGGTGGGTAGTCATTGAAGGATCTGAGAAAATTTATCCATCATTGCATTCCTCTGTTTCTCGAGGGCCTCCTCGAGCAATATTTTGATAGGATCTCCTGCTCCCTCGTCTTTCTTTCCTTCTGCCATGGGAGGTCATCGGGGTTTACGAGGCTGATCTTGTAATGGTTCAAGTAAAGCGAGCCCAGAATCCTTATACCTTGACCGCGTTGGGGACATACAAAGAAAAAAAGAGAAAGAGAAGACCGCTCTGATACCAATGATCTAGATTTATGCAGGAACGCAACAGAATACACATATAATAATCACAAAGATGCAACAGAAATAATGCTTCCTAAAATATTAAAATCAAATTACTGAAATATGCTTACAGACAGGGCATTGGTAGCTTATCTATGAGAAGAGATGTGGTGGCTACATGCTTGCGAATTGTGTTACAATGAGACGTAATGGAAATGAGTGGTCGAGGGAACTGGTAGCATATCTATGAGAAGAGATGTGAAGGCTGTAGGCCCCTCCACTGTTTTCCAATGAGGCTTGAAGGCCTATTTATTGTTGAGAAACAATGTAAAACCCAAAACGTCCAAAAACCTAACCCTAGGAGATGAAGCACTAAAACCGTGGGTCCCATTTGGGTAAATTGGT
Source organism: Pinus albicaulis (assembly GCA_034641835.2). Taxonomy (NCBI): domain Eukaryota; kingdom Viridiplantae; phylum Streptophyta; class Pinopsida; order Pinales; family Pinaceae; genus Pinus; species Pinus albicaulis. The sequence continues at coordinate 1,022,443,790 of CM076582.1, read as the reverse complement.
GTTTTAACTTCCTGGGGACATAACTTCGGCATCCGATCTCCGTTTGATGCGCTCAATAGCTTGTTAGAAAGATCTATCCGAGGACTACAACTTTTGAGTGAGAAACATCAATCTACGACCCATTTTTCTCCTAGTTTTCCCAAAAATCTTCATTCAGAGCCTTAAAACGGCTCCAGAAGTTCAGGACCTAAAAAATTTCTAAAAATAGTAAGTTGTGATGAAACTTAAAAATGGAAAGAATTGATGGTGGGGGTTCAAATGGAATAGGTGGGTTGCCACCGATATCCACCTATATCATTCCTCCCTCCTTAGGAAGCAATGGTCCCCATTGCGTTAGGTTCCTCCATGAGGGGCAAAGTTTGCTATACTTGGTAATGGATTTTTTGAGGATTTCGCGGACCTATTTGCTGACATGCTGGATGTAGAATCTGTCGTAGGTGGGCAGCCATTGAAGGATCCAGGAAAAGTTATCCATCATCGCATTCCTCTCTTTCTCAAGGGCCTCCTCGAGAAAGATTTTGGTAGGATCTCTTGATCCCTCGTCTTTCTTTCCTTCTACCATGGGAGGTTGTCGGGGTTTGCGAGGCTGATCTTGCAATGACCCAACCAAATTTCTTGAACTCCTTATACCCTGACCATGTTGGGGACATGCAAAGAAAAACATAGAAATAACAGACCGCTCTGATACCACCGATCTAGATTTATGCAGGAACGCAAAAAAATACACATATAACCATAATCATAGAGATGCAGTGAAAATAATACTTCCTTTGATTAAAATCAAATTACTAAAATATGCTTACAGACAGTACGCTGGTAGCTTATCTTTGAAAAGACATGTGGCTGCTACAGGCCTCTGAACTGTGTTACAATGAGACGTAATGGAAATGAGCGGCTGAGGGCACTGGTAGCGTATCTCTGAGAAGAGACGTGACTACTACATGCCCCTCCACTGTGTTCCAATGAGGCTAAAAGGCCTATTTATTGTTGAGAAACAATGTAAAACCTGAAACGCCCAAAAACCTAACCCTAGGAGATGAAGCGCCAAAATTGTGGGTCCCATTTGGGTAAATTAATGTTTCAACTTCAAGAGGACGTAACTTCAGCATCCGATCTCTGCTTGACGTTATCAATAGCTCGTTAGAAATATCTATCCGAGGACTACAAATTTTGAGTGAGCAACATTGGTCTACAACCCATGTTGCTCCCAGTTTTTCCAAAAAACGTCGTTGAAGGCCTTAAAACGGCTCCGGAAGTTCAGGACTCGAAAAACTTCTAAAAATAGGAAGTTGTGCTGCAACTTAAAAATGGAAAGAACTGATGGTGGGGGTTCAAATGGGATAGGTGGGTGGCCACCGATATCCACCTGGATCAAAAGTTACAGAACAATATTGGGTACATTTGTTTTTTCACACATTGGAAATGATGCCTATGTATTGGTATCTTGAGAAATAACTGCGACATGGATGGAAAATTTTTATTGAATGGTTCCTAATAATATTTAGTTTTGAAGATGACCTCCCGTGCATAGATGAAGCCCTTCAGGAAGTTGAAGAATGGGTTTTTAAGAACAAAACTATGCTAACGTGGATGCAGCCAGATTGGACCGCGAAATTGCAACACATACTGGAATGCTATAATGTGACTGAGGAAGAGGGTGATGAGGATCCGCGCAATATTGATATCCCAAAGTTAGAAAAACATCGCGAATTTTATGGACTAGAACTTGAAATCCTTGACATAACAAAGCCTGCGAAAATAAAAAAGGTGAATATTGGGTCAAAATAAGAGCCAAAATTTGCAATGGTTGGATATTATTGGGATGAATACATAGTTAGTAAGATTGTAGATATGTTGCACGAGTATCAAGAGTTGTTTCCCATGAATTTTTCTTAATTGAAGGGCATAGTAGGGGATATAGGAGTTATGAGGCTTCCTCTAAAACCTGATGCAAAAATAGTAAATAAGAGACCCTGTAGGTTGAATTTAAAATACAAATAACAAGTGATAGTGGAGATAGATAAAATTATAAAATCTGGGATCATTAAACTGGTCGAAGAGTTTGAATGGGTAATCCCATGGTAGTTCAGGAAAAGAAGGCAAAGGATGAGATCGTAATATATGTGGACTTGAGGAAGTTGAATGATGCATGCTTGCATGACCCCTTTCCCACACCATTTACAGATGAAGTATTGGATAATGTCAGAGGAAAGGAGGCCTATTATTTTACAGATGGATTTTCGGGTTACCATCAGATCAAAATTGCGCCAGAGGATAGACATAAGACCTATTTTTCTACAAAATGGGGTTCTTATCAGTACAGGGTGATGCCTTTTGGCTTGAGGAATGCTCCTGGCATATTTTCTACAGTTATAGTCACATATTTCAAGGAGTATATACACAAATTTTTTTGAGGTTTAATTTTATGATTGGACAATCTTTGGGCTATTGAAGAAACATGTTTCAATCTTAAGATTGATATTGGATACCTGAAGACAATATAAAATATCATTGAATTTGAAGAAGTGCATCTTTTGTGTACCATTTGGTATATTACTGGGACATATTGTTTGTAAGAAGGTATTGATGGTGGACCCTATGAATATTGCTACTATTGTGAACCTAGTGTTAGTGTCGGTATCTTCATCCCTCCGTTAGTGATCAAATTTCTCTTGTTGCATTGCATATTAGGTGTCTCATTCAGTCAGCTGCATTCCATTAGGAGCATAGATCATCTAACAGTAGTGGCTTGTTGCTCATTTTCCTCATGTCCTTTACCTGCTGGCCTATTTCTGTTCATTAAAATCATTTACAGACATTTTTTGTCTCATAGTTTGCAAAAAGTTATTTTTAGGGTTTTAGTGTCATTAGGTCTAAGATTTCATTAATGAGGTCTTCAGAATGCCAAATAATGGTCAGTAGGCACATGAGCAAGTTTGAAATAAGGTTTTAGTGCTAAAAATCTCATCATCATGTGCTTAATAATGTATTTTTCTTCAAAACTCTATTTTGAAGAAAAATAGAGTATTTAATCTTTATGTATAAATGTAATGTAATTTTAAGTTTTCTCAGTTGTAATAATACTATCACTGGAAACCCTGGTCGCCTTTGTCAAACTCCAGCCATCCATTCCCTGCAAGAACAAACAGAAGGACATCATTCAATCAAAAAGCCAAAATGAAGCAAAACAGAGTTTTTTTTTTTAAAGTGTCAAAGTCCAAAACATTGCAAAGTGGGTTTTTTGAAAAGAAGAATCAAAATCCTTGGCATATAAAACATTTTCATCTTTCCAAAGTTCATTTGTATGCCAAGAAGAGAGTGGTGAGCAAAGGAGAATTCGTGAAGAGTAAATCAAATAGTTTGAAGGCGAAATTTTTGCAAGTTCAGTCGCGCGACGCATTGGTTGGGTGTCGTGACGCATTGGCTAGGCGCGAAACATTGGGTCGGCCCCCACTGTGTTGAATTTGCTCTTGCGCGATGCATTGAAACCGCGTGACGCACTGGGTTTGTTGTGCGACACATAGGGCCGCAAGCAGTTTCATTGCCATTCCTTTCAAAATTTCAAATCGGCTTGGTCCCTCTTTGTCCAAGTAAGTCAAGTGAACTCTCCATTGCCAATGAACATGATCTTGTGATATTTATGAGGATTTAAATACAAAAAATTCGAACCCTATATTATCTTGTTCAAAGGATTGTTTCCTTAGGGTTTAGAAATTGGTTTTGTGCTTATCACTCCTACTTCCTCACCTTGTATTCCTTCATCACTGTTATTCTTGTTCCATTTCCCTATTCCCTCATATCCCTAAATAATTCATTTCCTATCCCATTCCCATTATCCCACATCTTAATTATAAATTTCCCAAACGCCAATGATATCATAAAAAACCTAGTGACTGTCCCTAAACTCTTCAATTGACAGATTTCACTTGACCATATTCCATAATTTCCCCTACCCTTTCCCTCCATAGTCCCTCACTTATTATCACATATTTTGCAACAAAACCAAAGACACCAAACTCCTCATATTCATCCAAGATAATATAGACTTTGGATGTCATGGAGACAGATACCTGTTATGACCGAGACAGTGATTCCACAACTGAATTGCATGCACCTAGAAGACCTCACAAGAGTGGCAGAAATGTGAGGGAGGAGCCTACTTCATTGGCTGAATTGCAGGCTTGTCATTTTGCTATGGTATGTTTTCAACAGTAGTCTTGTTATCAATTTTGTGAAATGGTTGCTAGGGTCCATCACCATCAAGAGCTGGCCCATTTGTTTTTGTTGCATTTACATGATAACCAAGTCACCCTTGCAGGTGTGACATTCACTTTGACACCTGAAACTATCTCTCAAGCAACCGAAATTCCAAATGTTGGAGAACAATGGAACAAAAGGCAACAGGTTGACAGGGTACACTATGAGCCATATATCAAGCCTAGTTTTGTGAGACAACTCAACAGAGTTTTCCCCTTCCGGTTCCTAAAGGATTCATATGCTCCTCTGATGAAACTTATTATCAAATATTTTAGTTGTGAAGGCCGGTTTTCACGTCTTTATGCCTATCATATCAGGTTGCTGATGCATTTTACCAGGGTGAGGATGATGAACCTCCCTTATTTCACGTGCCAGAATATTGAGAAGTTGACCACTCTCATGCAAAGGAAAACTCTTGAGCAACAGTATAGTAGTTATATCTATCACTTTTCACTCATCAAAATTGTGGTTATGCATCAGCTCGGCTTGCAGGGTATTTCATGGGAGGTGTTGATCATAATCAGCTATCTGTAAAATTTTCACAAGCAATTTGGCTTTAACCTCTCAAATCCCCTCTTTTAGCCTTAAAGGAGTGATTTTTGTGCCTATCGTTGCCCTTCCCGCCCCCAAATTACATTATACAAGGCCACAGATCGTAAATCCAAAAATATATCAGGCCTAGCCCCTTTGGCGAAGCCTCCACTCTTTTCCTCCACGTAACCCATTGCTGGAACCAGGCGCAAAAACACTAGGCGCTCATCGCATATGAATATCGAGCGCGCCCTCGGCCGTTGATCTATAAAGATAAAATGACATTCAAAATCCTCCATTCATCGCCCAAACCACATCTCAGCCGTCCAATCAAACTGCGAAATCAATGGTCCGCAGCCTGCCTGTCCTGGTGGTCCCCAAGCCCGCTCCCATTGTAAAAACTGGGTGGTATGTATCGCATCGTCTTTCGGCGGTGGGCGGTAATTCTCGTTGGGCCAGCGATTCCATACACTGTCTGCCATGCATCCCAACGTACGGTCCCAAAACCGCCGTTCATCACACGCTATTGTTCGACAGAAGATGCACAGCGATATCGCTGTCAGCCGTCGGATCTGGAAACCATCATCGAACGGTCATCACGCATCGAAGCTGCACGAGTTTTAACCCACGTCAAATGAACCCCTGGCCCACTGTCTATCACCTATGATGCCTTTTCAACCGTCGATCTCCTCCTGAGATAGAATGGTCTAGATCATCTACATATCCCGCCGTTGACTCGGTCCTCCTCCACATCATCATCACACGTGTTTATCACATTTTTCTCCCTGCCATTTATATATTCTATTCATATGATTTAATGTTTTTCACTTTAGCTCTGGCCAGCTCGTCCGCCATTGTTCCACTACATTTTTCACCGTCACCTCTCGTCCTTCCACCATCTCGTCACGCCGCGCTGTCTCGCCATTATCCCCACTATGTTCACCTTCCCGTGCATGGTTTTATTTAACAAGTTTGTGGATTTTGCAGGGGTACGAGCGGCGATAAATTGCCATGATTCACAACTCTTAATTAAAAATGGAAAAAATACAGCAAAGGACTAGTTTTTAGAATTGAATTAGGAAGAAAGCTCCGAGAAGGAAAATCGATAAGACTCCCATTAAAGAAGCGGGGTTAAAATCTGTCAAACCCTGCAGGGACATTCAAGGCGCCGATTTCATAGATGAAAACATTAATGGAGCAGCAGAGGAAGATCAGTGGATGATTGAGGAATTCAACGCTCGGCGTTGAAGATTTTAAAGCTTAATTCAGGATTGTGAAGGCATAAGGTACAAGGCACAAGAAAAAATATCTCAAGGCTTTCTTTTCAACACCATTTCCTCTCAGGAAAGGACATAATGTTTATATGATTTTACTCCTTTACCGTGTTCCTGAAGAGATCTTCATCCAGTGCATTTATATCAGAACGTCGGCCTCAGGATACATGCAGCACTTCAGAACCATTCAGCAGTATATGCGTGCACGTCTCCGCCATTTTGTTTTAATGATACAATTAAATGTTCATCACCCACTTTCTTTATGAATCTTCTTTGTTTCCTGTAAAAACCTCAATGAACAAATGATCTAGGGTTCCATATTTTATCAGAAAATTATGCAGTGAAAGGCTTTTTGTATACATTTTGTAAAGCTCTTGTATGAAGGCTTAGAGCCCATAGGGTCTCAGTGAGGAGGAGTTCCATCTGTTAAACATGATTCTGGTCTTTGGCATTTCACAGTCTGTAACATTATCTTATGTGTTATATTAATAGATCATTTCATTTCATCCATCTTTCTTGTATCAAGTTTTGGAATGCGAGTGGCTCACTGATTTCTGGTATGGATTCATCCTAGTTGATGCCCATGCTCTGATCAGTCAAGCGCTTTAAATATGGCTCATGCATGATATTCTGTTCCATTATTCAGCTAACCATACTTCTGCTATATTAGTTTCTTTGGGGGGGTGCTTTTAAAATGCTATTATCATGTATGGATTCTTAGATTGGTAAGCCCATGCATGGTGGTATTGTATATATGGGTATCAACTCAACGTTAGCTAGTATCTTCTCAATATTTCTTTCACTACATACACCTCTTGATAATTTGTGTCTGTGAAGTATTTATGAATCGGCCCGCTTTGCAGTAAACTGTCTCTAAATTGTCTGTTGCTTTTATATTGGAGTTTTGCATATTGTCTTTGCAGTAGTCCTTCCTCTGTGTCAGTTTCTGAAGGTCCTGGTCCCATTCAGATTGATTTTCCCTGTTTACAGGAGATAGCATGTGAGCTGAAGTTGACAACTTCATACATTATATTAAACGCTCCTTGCTATGCTAAGATGTCCTAGGCATTGGTCTATCACAACTCTGAAATTTGTCTGTGGAGGCGACAACAAAGGATTTCATTTCTAATGATTTCTTCACAGCTCCTCAAGTACCTTCAGAGGTTGTTCATGAGGTAGGTGAACCTTCATATTAGCATGAAGGTCATGAGACACAGACCACTAGTGTGCCGGTGTTTGTCACTTATTAGAGAGGCACTAGAGGGTTATTTGCAGCCGCCAGGTGAGTATTATCTCCACTTGGGGTGGAAGGGGTCTCGCTTCCTTCATTAGCAGCATAGGTATAGGTACAGGACAAGGGTAAGAGGCCCATACATGATGAGGGGCCTTCAGGAGGCTAGGATACCGATTTCATACTCATTGATGAGGATTTGGGCTCACCAAGCTCAAAGTTGAGAGAGATTATTCAGGAGCAGAAGACGAAAATAAACACTTTGTCCGTCAAGTTGCAAAGAGCCCAATGGATAATCAAATACCTTGAGTAGCAAAAAAAACAGTTGGAATATCATCAAACTATCATGGAGTTGCAAAATATACGTGAGAACCAGCAAGCTTCCCAAAGGAGCCAAACCGAGATGACATCCATTGAGCAAGAGATTGAGGCTGATCGAGAAAATTGGCTTGAAAGGGTCAATATTCATTTGGAGAAGCTGTTGGAGAAGGCCAACAAGGAAAAGAAAATGTTGAGGCACATGAAGAATCATTATTGGGCAAGAAATCATGTTTGCAAGGCACGAATCAAGACCCTGAAAGCTAAGTTGAAGAGGGCATTAAGGCATCGGAAAAGGCAAGATAGACTTCAGATTTTGGACGAAGCTTCCTTGGCCCAGAATAGTGCATGATGGAGGACACTCAGCCCAAATTTCAAGAAATTTGGGACACATTTTGCAAATTTTGATTTTTTTGGCCTAAACACAGATTTTTCAGCTCAACGCGTCGCGCCACTTGGCACGCGCTTATGATTGGGAGCTCCTCTTGGGTAAAAATTTGTATTTTTGGATTTTTCATGAAAATTTATGCATGCCTATTCATGGCCAAGAGGTTTTGACAGGTTTTGGGCTTCCAGAAGGGTCAAAAACACCCTAAAAATGACCTTTCTGCCCCTTTTTGGACACACAGGAAGCAGTGTTGGGAGAACTCATTTTTGGAGGGGCAAATGAAGACCAAATTTAGAAATTCCACTTGTGTTGGAAAGTAGACAGGTAGATATTTCCAAAAAGCCCACTTGGAGCCAATTTGGATCATGGGAAGGCCTCCAAAATCAGCTCCAAATTGGCGCGACACATAGAGAATTCAGGCGCGACGCATCGGGGATTTTGGCTCATTTTTCACTCAGTAACTCTTTTTTTCACCTAGTTTTGTCCAGTTTGACTTTCTTACTTCAAAATGTAAAAATATTGATGTAATTTGATGTAATTTGATGGGTTTTGATGTAATTTTGTCAATTTTTACTCATGGAAGTAGATTCATCCATCAAAAGGTGAATTGCAACTGAATGAATCAGTTTCCTATCTTATAGAGGCAAGCTATTCCACTGCCTATTTTCTAGTTCTTAGTTTAGATCTTGTTGAAAAAACTCCTAAAATAGTGAGATCGACCCCTAGAGGCTGGGGATGAGTTATTCTTATCTATATCTTATATTTTTTCAGTCATTTGCCTGGTTGGACACTTGGGATTGCTTTGAGCTTCATTTTACATTTCATCTCTGTAGTTTGGCAAAGGAATAGACCAGGGTTTGCAGAAATCCTTGGGATTCATGTGGCTCTTTGTTTTGATGAGGTGTTCCTCTTTGTTAATGTAAGTTTACTGGTTTTTTATGTGTATCATCTTCCCTCTTACTTCTTCTTAAGTTAAACAAACAAGGATAAAGGTGGAATTCATTAGATTTGCAGTGGTCTACCTTGAGTATTGTTTAATTTTATATGTTTTCAACTGTCTAAAGAGGATTCTTGAAAGTATCTTGCCCTCTTCAACTTCTCACTGGTCTGAGCTATCCATTTCATTCAAATTTGAAGCATTGAAATAATTGCCTACATTGCCCCAATCAGATCCCTGCAAAACTTCTCATTTCCCAGACCCAAAATCTTTCCTTCCCTTTGATCCAATAAACACCCTCAAAATCAAATAAAACTCTTTTACATATATACCTAGCCTAAAATCAGCCTTTATTCAATTCATCTCAAGCCTCACTGATTATTTTTGCTAAGATTGACCAGGAGAGAGCCCTCTCCTGATCTGGTAGGGCTAGCTACTAGATTAAGCATGGTTTGATGTTACCCTAGACTCTGCCTTTCTCAGCCTGAGGTAGATTTAGGAATAACACCTAGAACCACCTAAAACAATGAAATAACTACGTACGACATTTGGACACACTGACTATATCTACGTTAAATGAGATAAAGCTGGAGATGATCATGAGGTCTGAAATTCAAATTTGTTATAAAAGCATGGCCCCGCTCCACATTTTGACACTTTTCTTCCTGAGAATTAAAATTGTGAATTTGCGACCAAGTGAGAACTGAGCAAATTTATCTATGTATGAAAGGAGTTTTGAAGAACTTTCCAGAGCATTTTTCAAGAAAGGAATCACAGGAATTATGGAATTTGTAGCACCAAGTGTCACCGGTCCCTGGTCACTGCGAAAGAAAACCACCACAGAAGTGAAACAGAAGAAAAAGCAGGAAAATAGATCAGCTACGACCCGTGTAGTTAGAGAATATTCGAGGAAGAAAATAACCAAGGAACAATGGACAAAACAACAACAAGACAATAAGTAGAAGAAACCGACAGAAATTCATGACAGTGAGGAAGAAGCTGACATCCTAGAGTAGAGATGCCAGAAATTGAGGAAGAGGGTGCATAAGTTCTCTTTGTACTACCACCATATGTACTGCCAAGGAATTTGGGTGCTCAACTAGTTAAAGACCTTGATAATGCGAAGTTCAGTATCTTCACACCGATGCTGCCCGAAAAACTACCATTTGAAGGAGAACACTGGGGAAATTTTGCAGTGGAAGATGGAGAATTGGGACTTTAATGAACAAAGAAAGTACACCTAATTTGAACCAAGTAGGTACCTAGACCAACTGTATTACCCGAAGATTAAAGTCACTAGGTTGGAGCTACACTAGTGGGTTGAAGAGTTGCAAAAGGTAGGGCTATTAAATATGTTGAATGTGCTAATTTTCTGTCGAACCGTCATCAACATGATCTGTGTTCGACAACTTTGGGATTTAGTGCATGATGGGTACCTCTGGCTGGGAGAGAGGATCTCAATACATAAAATTATAATCAGAAGAATCACCATGCTTCCATACCAAGGAAAGAACCCTATCGAAGAGTTCGTGGGAAAAAGTCAGGATAAGGTAATCGTTGAAGACATGAAAAATAAGTATGAATTGATAAAGAATTCAAGGGGCTATGACATAAATTCTATCAATTACCAATGGGTGCACTTCATCATGCAAATTATTGCAGGGAAAATCATGTGCAAGTGAAGATCGAATTAAGACCTAGTAGTCGTGGTCTCTTTAGCCATGCAATGTAATAAAGGGGTTCAATTTAACTAGGTCGACTATCTATGCAAGGCGTTCTTGGAGTATTTTCGTGAAGTGCGAGAGGTAGGGAAAAATTTTCACTACACGTGGTTGTTGTTGATCATTGCATTAATGGCTTGGAAGGAACTAGAGGAGTAAGAATTTTTTTTTGGGTATCAACGCAGATGGACCTACACATGGTGGTGAATCATCGTCCCATGTTGTTACATAGCTTGTATCAGTAGTATTGGAGCATCGTCGATTTCAAGGCTGATTTTCATTGGATATATGTTAAAGCAAAAATGGATCCAATGAAGGAATGGAATTTATTGCCTTATTTGGTCACAGAGGATGACCTTTTTAGATCATAAAGCGATGGTCGATAGACTGGATGACTCCACCCATTGGAGGCACTGAGACAGAAGTAGATACCACACAGCATGTGGGAATCAGTGGAAATGACACCGAGGCACGAAAAGAAGCAGAGCAATAAATAGAGAAGGACAGGGAAGAAACCGAAGGAAGAGAGTTAGATCAGGGTGGCCAGGACCCTCCTAGTGTTGTACTAACCTAGTTGATTCACCATTTATCATAAGGAAGAGGGTACCTATAGTGTCTACTCCAGGTGCGCAAAAGAAGCAGAAGACATATCGATCCAAGTGCGTAGAGCCACTGGTCCTCACTGAAGGGACATTGATGTAATTGGAGACAAGGTCAACACCTCAAGAAGAAAAATGGAACATAATTGAAGATAAATACAAAGTTGTATTGACATAAGTGTAGGAAGGCATGTAGGAACTCAAGGTATTGACACAAACAACAAGACAACAGGTGCAGTTAGCTCGCCAACAAGCTCAGAAAAGTCAATCAACGTAGCCAGAGCACTGAATAGAGACCCAATTTGGTTTGAGAATATTGCAGGTACCAAGAGGAGTGCTACAATTTTAAGCTGTCTAAGATAGAGAGTGCGCAAAAGGATGGGATAGTGTCACAATGAACATCATCACACTGTCAACACCAACACTGCATGAATTTCACCAAGGGATGATAGAATAAATTAAGGGGCGAGAACAACGTATATTTTAGTCAAACATACATGTGCAATAGGAAAGAACTACAATGAAGACAAAGCTCGATCGGGTGATTAAATAAATAGATGAGGTGTGTCAGCAACAACAACAGTTGAAAGAAGCCATAAGAAAAACTTGCAGTGAAGTTCTGGAAGTTAAAGTTCATGCATAGGAGGCACCAACAGAGAAGGTTGTGAAGCTAACCCTAATGATCAGATAACCAAAGAAAAACATTGAGAAGTTGAAGTTTGAATAATCCATACATATTATTGAGCTGCAACTAAGGCAACACCTAGTCACGTTACCAGAGGTGCGAGAGAAGAGGGAAGTTGATCTCAAAACCACACTGGAAAGCATCTCCACCATTTTAAAGGACTATGGTAAGCTTTTAGATGATAATGGAGACTTGGGCCTCACTTCAGGAGGATCCAAACATTCAGTGGATTAATAAAGAGATACATGTGAAGCAAAATAAGCTGGAATAAATAAAAGAAACTGTGAGGACCTTAGCAGTCTCACAGAGGCTTGCTAGGATAATAGAAGGAAACAATCTTCAAAGTCATATCGAAGATCTTTAGAGAAAAGAGAAGTCATAACAGTGAGGACTCAGCCATGGAAGGATAAGGCTAGTCAAATTTCTTAGTTGGTAGATGGAAAGCTGAAGGAGATGCGAAAGAGGTAGAAAAACATGCTTGAGAATTCAGCCGGACCGACAATAGAGAATATGCTCGAAGAAGTGCACTAAGAAGAAAATCAGATTGTAGAGATGCTCCAGCCTTGCAACAAGGCCTACGACAACATAGTAGTGAATATTCGAGGCATATAAACTGAGTGACTAGGGACGAGTCACATGTGAGCATTGGGGGCTTATTGGGTGCAACCCAACTTGGTCTAATTTTGGTCAAAGACTCTGTGTCTTGAGTAGCAGAGTGCGTGGTATCGTGAAGTTAAACCTACCATGTGCTATTTAGGGGCTTCGGGGTGGGTTGAAACCCCTCATTTTGTAATGGGTTTAGGGCTTTAGCTAGTTTTTTTGTCGGATCCCCTGGTATATGGACCATGGTTTTGTATTGATGTAAAGCTATATAAAGCAATGTACGTCTTTGTCAAGTTATAGATTGTGATAGTTGATGAGAATTTTTTTTTGTAATCTTTGTCTTTATCCTATTTTGGGCCTTAAGGAAAGGCCCCGCAACTAAGTGTGCGAAGACCTTGTAAGAGTCTGTATCTTTGTGTACAGATCTCTTGTATTTGTGTGCATAGTTCAAAGAAGTTGTATGAATTGAACAGGTCTATCTTAATAAAGAAGAATAAGTTTGGGCATATCTTGTGTTTACATTTGTTGTGTTTACCTTTATCTGTTTATGTGAAGCAATGATAGCTCAATTTATCTTATGTTGAATATGTTTATCTAAATGATGAGAAGTAATTAAGTAAGATGAACCACACAATAGTTTCTTGTATGTTATAAGGTTGGTTAAGTATAGGAAAGAAAAGTAATCCACCTCATGCAGTACCTCAAGCCTGCAAAGACCTGGTTCTACAACCACCCATAGCCACCTCGGGTGAGACTTTGATCTGCTTGCAGGTCATTGCCAATTGGGTTTGTGTCTGGGGTTTTATTGGTGTGAAGTACAAGTATAACCTGGGTCAAGCCCAATCGAGCCAGCTAGGATGAGATAGGATCCGAAAGTTTAATATGAGGTAAATGGTTGTAAAAAATTCTGGAAGCCTACGAAAATTCTTTCTTTTTCCTGAATTTATAGAACCAACATAGGTGCAAAGGAGATCAACCTTTACGTGATCAAAGTGGCCATAGTGGAGAAAAATGTAGCTGAACGTTGTCCAGAGGAAGTTCAGGGACCATTGGTGCTAAAACTTGCTCAGATGAGGTGGTTTTAGGCAGAAATTTTGGGAAAAGAAGGAGGTACACTTAGGGATTTTTACAATGATGTTGACAAGGGGGAATAGGAATTTTATTGATCCCATTAGGAGGCCTAATGATTGGATGTGAAAAAATGGGCTATAACAGAATGCCCCCTAAAGCACAAAGTCAGAAATGATGGCTGATTACTGAAGTGCTTTACATTCTGACAAGTCGGGATCAAGAAAAACCGACGAGCTACACATGTTACAATAAATTTAGATCATGAAATATATTTGTTGAGGGAGGCATACCCATACTCAGCACTTAAGAAAAAATAACATGTATAATGATAAAAAATATGCATCCACAGATGCAACTGGTGGACCCATGATTGAATGCCTAGCTAGATGATCATGGCCATCGTACATTGTGATCTCTGTATAACTCCTGAAAGCACATCCCATATGGATGAAAGTAGATTTGGGGTCTTCTATCTCATTCACACGACCAAATGTACAAGTCTACCCATGTGAATCAATGAGCTAAGGTCAAACATGGTAGACACCATCTGATTGTCGACCGATGATTTAAGCCATTAATGGACACAAGAGAAATTATTTATTATTTTAATGGCTCTCAAGGTACTACAACACAATCCTTATGGTGTGAATAAATGAGTTGATATCGAACACCAGCAAGAGTCTCTCAGTTGAAGTCCAATGATGTAAACTTGTCGCTTAGAGCAAGGAAACATGCCATAGATGTATGCAAGCACCAAGGTTCCAAAGGGTTGTTTCTAAGTCAACTTCCTAGATGATGTGTTGATGTCGACAGGAAGAAACCCGCCGCAAGAGGTCCTTGATGTATCCACCATCAACAACACGAAACAGATATCATGAATGAGACAGAATGAAGATGATACAAACCTAGATTAGGAAAAAAAAGCATGGAATGCATGCTTAAGAGTATTGCGACATATATCAACTAAATTAATTCTCTTGAACACATAACAACACTGAATGGAGTTGGTAGAATTGACCCAAAACTGATATGGGGGCTTTGAAAATGTATGATGAACCAAATGAAAAGTAGATTACCCAACCGAACAAGCACATATATGAAGTGGAAGAGTTTCATGTTAAGGAGTGACTCTTTTCCATTAGAAAATTGAATAACCTATTTTCCCAATTTCCCCAACCAAACTAGTTAGTACCTCTTAGAGGATGATAACATATGCTTTATTTATAAGTTCACCCTTTAGATGAATCCCTCCGAGTATTTTTAACAAAACATGAGAAGGATTGGTCTAGCCTTGTCATGTTCAAAAATTCTTCGTTGTTTGATTTTTTAACGAGTCCAACAAAGGTAAAAATTGAATTTTTTTCATGTTTAGAGAGTTTTGAAAAAAAAGGAAAAAAAAACTCCAAATGTTCCTTTTCGTAGATAGTCTCTCAAGTCTAAAAAGGTATAAAAAGATAATCAATATAACCTCTTATTCATGCTTGAGTAAGGTATTATTTTTTCATAAATAATCCATCTCAGTCCAGAAAAGGGTTAAACTTATACTGAGTGAACGTCTTTTCATTTACTTTAACGAGTTCGAAAAGAAAAGTACTAAAAAATATTTTCATGCTTTGGGAGTCTGAAATTAGATGAAATAGGACTCCTACAGGAGGAATGAGTGGTATAAAGGGTATCAATTTTTTTTGGTGATGATGAAAATGATCAAAATACATAGAGGTCAAGAGGCAGGCTAATAAGACCATTCATCGTAGTGGTTCCTTAGGAAAGGTTAAAAATCCAAGTGAAAGCATATGATCAACCAAACAAATGGTGACAATCGAATGAGAAAACCAAGGCTCATCTGGTGGAAACAGTTTGATGAAAATTTCAATCACGATAATAGTATTAGAATGGTTTCAATTTTACAGAATCTTGAAACATGGGAAACTATGCTTGAAATTGGTTTCAATTTTACACAAGCTTGAAACATGGGAAAAATATGCTTGAAATTATGCTTTAAATAAGCTTTCATGCCCCAACATAATTAATCAATTCGAGGTACATGCTATTGAAAAGTGTAACTAGGATCGGTCTTCATGTTGACTATGTAATTATGTAAAGAAGAAGATAATGATAATAAAATGTATTTTTGTTTCATGGGTTTCATGAACAAGATTTTATTATAGGTTATAGATTTCTTCTTGATGTATTCTAGGTTTTTGTCTTCTTCTATAATTAAGTGTCATATACATGAAGGATTTAGTTTAGATGTTTATGCTCCAAAGACCTTGTAAAGAAGCTCATAAACAACCCTCAAACAAGTTGGAAGACAATCTCAAAAAGTGTTGGAAGTAAAGCTCCAATACAGTGAATACAACCGTCTAACAATGCTAGAATATACGTGAAGAAATACCTCAGGAAATTCTCTTAATGTCGGTTTAAATATTAGTGATGAAGTCAGCCTAATTCACAAAGGTCAAGTTGGGCTTATACACAGCTGATAGGTCGGCCTAAAGTCAGAAATAACACTACTATATACACACAATACTGCATCCATTTTGGAAGGATAATGATGAATATCTATTTGAATTGGAAGCGCGGATGAAGGGAAGTATACAATGCATATTTAAGAGTAATATACGTGCATATAAAATACATTATTGAGTATGGTTCAAATTGGGACTGAAGTGCGGATTATCTAAAGTGAAGAATTACGGATTGATAAAGGAAAGGTACAGGAAGCAAGGTACAGGATTGCATATTGGTGTAGGAAGGTTACAGTGATATATCTATGTTGAAATGTGGATCTAAGGGTAGTTTGAAGTACAAAAATATACAAACCATAAGGCAAAGAAAAGTTGTAGATACATTATTGTTAAGGGCAGTTGATTTAAAGAAAGAATTTGCAAAGGTTGAGACAGTGATCATTAGGAGAAAGGAAGTAATAGTGATGAATTTACCTTCCTACAGTTCATCCTATTCAACTACAAGCATATGTAAGGTGAAGATCAAGATGCAGAACTGAGCAAATTGGTAGAAGAATCAAGGTTGAAGAAGCTGGGAAAAGGTCTTGAAATCATATCTAGTTCAAGGGTCTGAGTCTGGGTCATGGTACTTGTCATTTGAAGATCTATAAGAATAATTATTTGCGGGTTTTCCTCTTCAAGAGGGAGAGGTTTTTTCCCTGGTTCTAGGAGCCTAAATTTGGTGTCTTGTGCATTTTTATAATTGACTTGATGAAAGATTAACTAAGCTAAAATAAGAGAAGACATAAGTAACACAAGTAAGCTCACAAGTAATTATCAAGTAGAGAATTTGAATTAAACACTAACCCTCTTAAATTATCAACATTGTATCAGAGATAAGGTGTTGAACACAAAGGTTGCTTGAAAAAGGATACACTCTAGGAAGTGAAGATCAAAGTTTGGGTTGGAAGGTCAAATAACTTTTCAAGGAAGAATCTCTAGCTACTTCAAGAAAGATCTCCTATCTCATTCAAAGGATCAACTTATTCAAGAAAATAATCTTTGACATCAAAATTTTGCACTCAAGATATTGTTTGAGAAGGAAATAAACTTCTGAAAATATCCTTTATCATCAAGGATTCAAGTACATCTACATTGAAGATTTCTATCTTAGAAGAAGCTCTTGACTTCATCTTCAAACATCATCAAGGAAGCTGCAAGCCACTCTACTCAAGTAAGTATCTATGACCTTACTTAAATCTGTGAAGATGCCTTATTGTAAAGAAAGAAATAAGCTGGTTGGGTCATCAAAATTTGGTGCATGGAAGAAGAGGACATATTTGAATTTAATTGAAGACGAAGTTATGGACTATATCAAAAGATCTACAATTAAACCCCCAAAAGAAGATGCCCCAGATCATGCCAAGTACATGAAGGGATAAATTAGAGCCTAGAGGATTCTTATAGAATCCATTAAGGACTCACTCATTCCTTATGTATCAAAACTAAAGTTTGCAAAATAAATATACAAGAAATTGGTGGAGATATTTTTTGTGAGTACTGCAGGAGAAGCAATATCTTTGAGACAATAACTATACATAATGAAATTATCAAGGGAAGAAGGAATCACTCCATAATTTATGAGTATTTGTGAAATAAGAGATTAACTACAGGAACTGGGAGAAGTAATGTATGACACTAATATGAATATAGTGGTGCTGAATGCTCTACCAAAGGAATGGGGAAAATTCACTTCTAGTTTATAGGGGAAGAAAGAAGCCACCCCATTTCATGATTTATGGTATCTATGCAAGATAGAGGAAACAAGACTAAAGGCAAAAGCTGATATAGGACCAAGTGAAGAGAATTATGCATTTTCAGCCTTATATAGGAAGAAAGGAAGATTCAAAAAATTTGGCCCTCAAAATAAAAGAAGGAATATGGAAAATGTACGATGCTTTGGATGTAATGAACTTGGGAATTATTAAAGATATTGTCCTAAATATGGAAAGGACACGAGGAAAAAGGAAGAATCCCATGTCACTAATGAAAGAGAAGAACCTGATGCTAAGAAATATAAGAAAGAGGAAGTGAAATATCTCTATTATAATTGAGATCATCTTTCTCTTTAAGAGGTTTCTGATTGGTTGTAAAATAGTATTATAGGAAGCAATGTACATTAGTAAGCATCATGATAGAAGCATGGAAGGAGCTCTCGGTGAAAAAAATTCTGGAAAACCTCTTTAATAACATTACTAAAGTAAATAATTCATCAAGATCAAGGGTCATCATGGAGACAAAATTCTAGGATGTGATGACATATTGATAGCAGGCTAAAGGAATGAAGCTCTCCATTCTAGAGAAATTGATACAGGATGAATCAAGGGAAAAAGGTATGAAGTATGTATATATGCTGACATTGGATGCTATGAAGTCATGTCATGTGGTTGCAGGTAATGGAATTTTACATTTAGAAGTATGATCTATGGAGAAGTATCTCTCCATGCATGGACAGATGAAATCAACATAATATGTCCTCATGGAATATGAGGTGCTTGTATATGAATGAGAAACTAGAAAAATTGTAAGTTCCTGGGAATGGAGAATGTGCAGAAAGGAATAGATCATGAAATGTAACCATGTCAAGAGGCAGTTATCATTAAGATGCCAAGAAGATGTGACTAAGAGATCTCCTGGGGAGATATGTAGACTCTGATGGAATTCTGGTAAAGAAGAAGACCCTTGGAAAAACATATCATTAGGAGATGTGTCAATATGAATAAAGGATGACGATTCCTATAGGAAGATGTCATGGTGAAAGATCACCAATAAGGGCTGTTAATCATGAGAGAGTATGTATGATCCTTGGAGATGATTCGAAGGAAAGCAGCATGGCATAAACGATGGACCAGATAATAAGGAAGTATGATGAATCACTTTTTGATAGCTGACATGACTCGTGGATGAAATTGATGGATGATCTGTGACCTATGAAGCTAAAAGTTGAATATTCCTCAATATAAAAATCCATGACATCGGGGGCAGGAATTCTTCATGAGTAGCTGGGTGTTGCACCATTGCTGTTGGAGGTCCTTGGTTAAGAGGGAGCCTGATGATAAGTTTCTTACTTGGGAGAAACTTAGTAATTCCTAAGAATGAGCTTAGGTACATTCCTTGTATAGGAATGAGTACATTCCCTTATGGAATAGGTCCTCCTCGGATGAGAGGGAGAATAGACACATCATTCTGGTCTTCACTTGGGAAGACAGAATGGAGGATTGGGTAATCATCTGGCATTCGATACTCTTTGAGAATGTGTTAGGTAATTCAAGATAAGAGTAGTTGGGGACCGATATTATTTGGGGGCTAGCTACCGAAGAGAAGAATAGTCCAAGAAGGTCATACTTTGGTAACACTCGGGTGGAGTATGTACCTTGGAGAGATAATGTCTATGGTGAATATAAGGCATGTGTTTCACCAGAATTGTAGCCCATTGTCTCATTGAGAGACGGGGTTGTTAGTCAAGGCCTTGCACTAGGACAATGATGGTTGATATGACACTATACAGATGCGATTATCAATCTGATTCTTCTTATGAGATTCTTCAGTTGGAAAGTGACCATGTACCTGTATGAATACCTCCCTAGTTAAGAGGAAGTGTTGAAAAGTGTAACTAGGATCGGTCTGCATGTTGACTATGTAATTATGTAAAGAAGAAGACAATGATAATAAAATGTATTTTGTTTCATGGGTTTCATGAACATGATTTTATTATAGGTTATATAATTCTTCTTGATGTATTCTAAGTTTTTTTCTTCTTCTATAATTCAGTGTCATATACATGAAGGATTTATTTTAGCTTTTTATGCTCCAAATACCTTGTAAAGAAGCTCACAAACAACCCTAAAAAAAGCTAGAAGACAATCTCAAAAAGCGTTGGAAGTAAAGCTCCAATATAGTGAAGATAACCCTCTAACAATGCTAGAATATCCACGAAGAAATACCTCAAGAAATGCTCTTCATGTTAGCCTAAATATAAGTGATGAAGTTGGCCTAATTCACAAACGTCAAGTCGGCCTTACACATAGCTGATAGGTCAGCCTAAAGTCAGAAGTAACACTACTATATATACACACTACTGCGACCATTTTGGAAGGATAATGATGCAGATAAATCTGAATTAGAAGTGTGGATAAAGGGTCATATACAGTGCAGATTTACGAGTAATATAAGTGCAGATAAAAGAAAATATTGAGTGTGAAATAAATTGGGATTGAAGTGCGTATTATCTAAAGTGCAGAATTGTGGATTGATACAGGAAAGTTACATGAAGTAAGGTACAGGATTGCATATTGGTGCAGGAAGGGTACAATGATATCTTAGTGTTGAAATTCATATCTAAGGGTAGATTGAAGAACCAACATATAAAAACCATAAGGAAAAGAAAAGTTGTAGATACATTATTGTTAAGGGCGGTTGATTTGAAGACAGAATTTGCAGAGGTTGAGACAGTGATCATTAGGATAAAGGTAGTAATAGTGAGGAAGGTAAATCTATGATTTACCTTCCTACAGTTCAACCTATTCAACTACAAGCGTATGTAAGGTGAATATCAAGATGCAAAACTGAACAAATTGGTGAAGAGAAGAATCAAGGTTGAAGAAGTTGGGACAAGGTTTTGAAAGCATATCTAGGTCAAGGTTTGAGTCTGGGTCATGGTACTTTTCATTTGAATATCTATAAGAAGAATTATTTGCGGGTTTTCCTCTCCAAGAGGGAGAGGTTTTTTTCCTGGCTCTAGGAGCCTAACTTTTGCGTCTTATGCATTTTGATAATTGACTTGATGAAAGATTAACTAAGCTAAAAGAAGAGAAGACATAAGTAACACAAGTAAGCTCACAAGTAATTATCAAGAAGAGAATTTGTATTAATATCTAGCCCTAAAAATTCTCAACACATGCCCCCAAAGTTTCATTTCATTCACCTAAGTAGACTATTGGTTGCTAACAGGTGGATGGAATGAAGGTTCATTTACGTGATCAAGTGAAAGAATCGACTGGGAATTTACAAGATCTAATCAAAGACTCAAATTGGACATAGATATGTTTTATTTTTTAATGATATTGAAAGAAGACAAGTTTAATGCTGACAGACCTTGTTTCATTTTTTAATGAGATTGACACAAGAAAAGCAACTTTGCTCTGAAAAACTTGTTTCATTTTTTAAGGAGCTTGACACAAGGAAAGGAATTTTGCTCTGGGAACCTTGATCAAGGCCCATAAGATTCCATGGAATCCAATAGGTTCTCATAATATGGAATAAAAACACTCTGTAAGGGATACATATCAAGGCATTTAATGGAAAGATCAAACTCCAATGCCCCTAGTACATCATACACTATATCACCGACTAGATCACTTGTAGATGTGTGCATGGAAATTTTTTTTACATAATTAAATAGTGGCAGGGGAGATATCACTTGAATACAATGACCATTTAGGGATGTTGTTTGGCTGGGAGTCAAATTAGGTCCAACGAACGAAAGTTGGTCAATGGTCACAATTCTTCCTTCATGCGGGAAACACATCACATGAAAGAGTGAAGAAACGAGGTTCCCATGACATACAAATAGTCACACCCAAGGATTAAATTAAAATCCAAAGGGACTTGTACCACCATCAAGTTGATATAGACATTTTTTCCTCCCGAAGTGATGGAAAATTGAGGAAGGATCCCTAACGGTTGATTGGTTCCTCTATTAAAAGTCGACAGATTCTGGGTAACATGCATAAGATGTAGAGAACCAAAATATTTCAAAGAAGATGAGGACAAAATACTAACATATGTTCCTTCATTTATAACTATTCTAGGTACAAACATATTATAAGCATGAACTATGATCCGGAAGGGAACGTAAGGAGGAAGACGATATCCTGCCAGTCCACTACAATCAGAGGAAGTGACCATACTACTTGGAGGGGGTGTCATGGGAATGAAATAAATTCCCATTATGGAATGGGAGTGGTAAAACTATTCCCTTATGCAATAGGAATGGGAGGGTTTCCCCCTGTATTGTGGAAACGAGAGGATTTCCCCCCATTTCATTGGAATTTGAAGAAACAAGAAGAACTTGAGCGGTATGAACTTCAATATATACGGGAAAAGGTATGATAAAATGAAGGTGGAATCAAGTCAATAATTTTCTCAACCAATTTTTGGTTGAGAAAAGACTCATGGGATTCATGTTCAAAGAGAGTTGGAGTGAGTGGATTTGGACACTGATCAATCACTCCATCAACTAGTGGAGGATTGGGAGAAATATTTCGGTAACCAAATAGAAGTAGTGGCTAAGAATTTGTAAGGTTTTACAAAACTTTTTAGGCTTCATCCATATAAGGAAAAATGTGAATAGGATTATTTACTTCAAATAACCTATAGGGAAACTTAACTTTACTCTTTTTTCCCATGAAACTTACTATCACTAGTCGATGGCTTGTCACCGGCATGATCTCTAGAGGCTAATGATAAAGGCTGATGTGAGAATGTGGACCACACTTCTAATACCTTGTAATTCTAGGAAAATCTCTAGGAAGGTGGTCACCCTTACATAAATTGAAAGGAAATTTAACTTTTTAGGGCTGATTGGAAAATTTATCCATACTAGTTGCATTCGTAGCAATGGTTTCTTGGTTCCCCCTTGCTTATTTTTCTTCTTTTTTTTCATCCTTTTCCTCTTCTTCTTAACTTCATGTTTACTAGAATCAATACTTTCACAAAACGAGGAGGAAGAAAGGGATGAAGAAACAACATGTGAAGATGGAAAAGGGTTAACTTTAGGATCAACATGAGGTTGATATTGTCTAAGTGGAGGAGAACTTGGTTGAGAAGAAGTTTGGACATTCATAAAAATAGTGGTTGAAAATAACCAAACTACTAAACCAATGGTAAATCTAGGAAGGGACAATGTTTCCATATAATGAGCACCAATATTTCCAAAAGAAGGAAAAACACCAAGATTCCCAACAGAGGGGTTTCCTTGATTGGTGGACTCAAGAACTGTTGACGTTAGTCTCAACCTAAGATCCACTAAGGATATATTCCATGGTGAGGATGATGTTCTATGGTCAATTAATTGATTTTATAGAAAATAAAAATAAAAAATGATAATAATAATAATAATATACAAAAACAAAGAGGGGTAGCTAGGAAAAAGGGTTTACAAGGGAACCATGAATTGCAATATACACCTTGGAGAACCAAGGGCTTACTGTACAAAAGCCAATTCTATGTTTGGTGTATCACTCTATACAAGGTGACAGACTCAGTTACCTATGGATAGATTACAACCTATAGGGGACCTCCAAAATATACTCGACGATACATGGAAGTGCAGTCTGTAGTAGTGTTGTCTAATGTGTAACTGTTTGATGAGAGTGTTCCCATATACTTTTCATGTGTGGAGCTCCATCCAATATGCCTAAAGGTACGTAGGATATGATCCTATACACTTATGTACATGGAATAGGATATCACCCCCGGAATTCAACACTAGAAAACAACGACAGCTACTACGTTTAACGACATCTGAACACGTCTCTAGCCTAGAACTCTAAATGTTTGTGTTAATTTTACAAATTCTCTGTAGGTTAATTGAGACGAATTTTAGATTTGATCTCGAATTATATTTCAATTTCAAGGCTCAAAACTCGATGTCACCTTAACATTCCTATCATGCAACTAACATGACAAAAATAACTCTTTTTATTTTAGATGAAATATATCTAGTGTAGGGAAGAGGTGCAAACAATGATGCAACAATAAAATATTTAGAAAACAAGAGCTTCCTAACTAGATATTTCAATTTCAATATTCTGATTCAATTTAAAGCATTAAAATATGCCAAACCATGCAATGTAATATATGCACGACTCCCCTGAAAACTATGCAAATGTAATATATGCACAATTTCCTTTCCTACTGTGAAAATGAGAATTTTAACTATGCAAATGTGATCTATGCAAGATAATTATTCAAAACAAACACAATAGGATTCCAATGAAATCAAACGTAATATGAGATTTCACGAAAAAAAGACTCAAACTAAAATTGGGTGAAAATTTCAAAAATAAAAATAAAAAATGTCATTCAAAGGCGATTAACAACATGGATTTCCACTTTCAAACACACCACCCTAGATGCAAATGCAAATAGATTTTTATTTTCAACACACTTAATTTTAGAGAATGAAGAGAACTAAGATGCAAAATTTTAATGACTGATTCAAATGCACTTTTCAGAATGAGGACTAGAACAAAAATTCATCCAAGCGATCAATGACCAAATGAAATTAGGTTGCAAGTAGCCAAATGATAAGATCAAAGAAAAATAAAAAAAAATATCTTACCAAAGGGAAAAAAACACAAATTTAAACCAAATTTTTGCTTTAGAGAGACCACAAGACACTCAAGAATCAAGGAAGGTTAGCTGGCAGTAGGATGATAAAAGAGATACTCGGAAACAAAGTCAAATTTTGTGCAAAAAAATGGGTAAACGTTGGTGCAGAAGAGGTACTAGTGCTTTGCAACACTAGGGCATATTGGGCCTTGAGTGAGGTGAAATGATTTATTAGAGGTACTCAGGGAGCGTTGGTCCTAGGAAAGAGGATTCCAACACAAAAATTTCAAAAAAGGCTCAATGAAACCTCGTCCTAGGTATGTTCTTGACTAATCAAAGTAAGAAAGGTCTATGAAAGAGGAAATCAAACACAATGGGCAAGGAAAACCACCGAGGGAATACATCGTTCCCCAGTGGAGTCACCAAATTTTTATGCAGGAATTACGATTGTGTACCAAATTATCTCCCCTAGGTTCGATGGCCAACCTAGAACAGCAGAGAAACAAGGAACCCAATGCTTTCCTTAAAGTAAATAGATTATGGAATGAAGCATACCTTGAATCCGCCACACGCTTCGTTCCTTCTTCATCCTGAATGCTCCGATCGCCAAAATTAGAACATGCACAATCACATAACACAAACCAAGAAAATATGATATTTATGCAGTATCATTTAAGTACCCTATTCAATAGATCAACATGGTATTGAAAATATATGAAATAAGGAAATCATATATAGGAAAAATGGGAACTCTTTGCATTTATATAAATGGAAGGAGATTACAACCAAAAATAAGTGTTGATTTTGTAGAAGAGCTCCTCCAAGTTGTTAACTTGTCCTTTCCTTGTCACAATATGTGCCTCCAATTACCATAAATGCATGGAATTTTAACCTCTCACCTTAGCAACATAAAGGTAGAATTACTCTCCAAAAGCCAACCATTCATTAACCTCTTGCATATGCAAGATGGTAAATATATTGAGGAGTGGGGTAAGTTGGGATTTCTTATCCAATTACCAATCTAAGGTTTTAGATCCACCTTTGGTGGGAGGATGGGATCAAAGTATAAGGGATGGAAACTCCAAAGATGGATGAGAATGGATCCTAAAGTTTAATCTGAGGAAAATGGTTGTATAAAATTATGGAAGCTTCTGGAACACTGTCCTGAGGAAGGCCAAAGAGCGTTGGTGCTAAAAGTGGCTCAGATTAGGTGGTTTTAGGTAGAAATTTTGGGAAATGAAGGAGGTACAATTAGGTCTTTGTGCAATGATTTTGACAAGGGGGAATAGGATGTTGATTGATCCCATTAGGAGGCCAAATGACTGGATGTGAAAAAATGACCTATAACAAGAGCTCGCCTCGACTCTTCTTTCTGTAGATCAAACCACATCCTGTCCTACTTAGGGAAGGTGTCTTTGTTAAAGATATTCTAGAAAAATACCTTCGAGTCATCTGAGATACTATTAAGTGCCAATCATACAAGCTCTATGGACTGGGGTGACTCCCCTAATGAAAATAATACCAAGGAGAGGTGTTACCTGGCTCTTATCCCTTTTAGCCTAGTGAGCACATTAATGGAATTTTTTGTCAATGACATTTATGAGTGAAATTAATGTTAAGGGTGGAAAAGGTAGTTCAAAATTTTTTACCAGGTAATTTTTATAATATTAAAGTCACTTGTACTTTATAAAGTAACTTTATGTGTAAAGCACATAATTTAATTTTCTAATATTAAAGTGAGTTGAAAAATCACTTTATGAAAAAAATAGAAAATATGCATAACTTGAAAAAGGTACTAGGCAATTTTAAGTGATGGGGCTAATGTATGAGGCGGGTCATTTGGGAGAAACGATATCAACCACACATCTTGAGTTTTGGATATTAAATCTCGTCCATTGGATCCTAGGTTTAGGGATTCAATTTTTTCCAAGGAGACAAAAGAAGAAAAATGGATCTCATTCTTCACTTCACACTTGAGACTTGAGAGAGAGCATGAAGAGAAGGGAGGAGAGGAAAAAATTCATGAAGGAGGAGAGAAATTGCAACTAGAGAAGGGCTTGAAGAGAATGAGGAAACCACAATAACATGAAAATCAAGGAAAGTAGAAGCTACAACATGAACAAAATTCCAGGCAGGAAAACATAATTTTTGAGGAGCTACTGCATGAAATTCAAGGAGCAGGACATGCCCGAGTTTCGAGGAGAAGGTGGTTGCTCTCAGGACCAAAATTCTAGGCACAAATTTTGGGACAACAGGAAGGATTTTTTGCTGTCTAACATAATTTTTGAAGTAGAAAAGTCACCTTCAGACACAAAAATATATGTTGGGGTTGCACAAATTTCAAGGATGAGTTTGGGAATGAATTCCAAGGAGTTGAGTTGTAGAAAAATGAATAAATTATGGGAAATCAGTTTTCTAAAAATATGAATTGTTCAGTGGGCACATATATCCAAAAATTGTAATTAATGCTATAACAAAAAAGGGAGATAAGTACAGTGAATTTTTTGTACTTATTTTATAATTTCTTAAGTAACTAAACCCCCCTTTGAAGATTGGTTTTCCCCAATAGGCTATGTGGTTTTTCCAGGGTCATCTTGACCAAAAAAAAGTGTCTCATATGTGAATATTTTCCTAAATTTTTTATTAATAACCGGGTGATAAGAAAGTGAAAAAGAGTAGTACTCTTTTAATGTCTACAATAGATGCATACTTAAATTTATATCATCATGAAAAAAACATGCGGGTTGGGCCTAAACAAACACATGAAAACATGAAAACTGGGTTAAGGGTGCATTTCATAAATTTTATACATGGTATCAAAGCTAAGTTGGGGCTAAAATATTCAATTTTAGTCAGGTGATAAAGAGGGAAACAAGCATTTAAAGTCTTCAAAAAGTGAACCAATACCTTTCAAACTTTGCCAATGTTACATAGTATTTTGTCACCGTCCCTGCAATCCCTCATTCTGCACATTGAAGGACTATTCCCATGACCTGTGAATAGTAACATGACCTGAAAACACTTTCATGACATCCTCTTGCATAAGGAAAAACATTCTCCTGAAGAAAGTTTCCTCTGAAAAACCCTAAAAATAGATGTTTTAGCCTTGGCGTGACTAGCCAATTCATCCCTCGCGCCAATGGGGGAAATCCACAATAGAGGGCATGCCAACTGGCGCTCTGTCCCTGTGTTTCACTTGTGCCAAACCTATTAAAGGATGTTTTTTAAAAATAAATGGCGGAAGTTTGATTCCAACAAACTCCTGGATGAATCATCAAAGGGAGTTGGGTGGTTTGGCTTCGGATCTCCATGTATAGGAAGTGGTTTTCCACCTATCATGGAACCTTCCTAAGAGATAGGGCCTATCCCATAATTATAGGGATCCCAACTCCCCTTCCTCCATCTATAAAAGCTTGCCTTCTCCATTAGCAAACTAGCTGAACTTGTCAGAAGGAAACTATAGCCAAGTAGCTGTTAAGAGCCAAGATGAAGAGAGAGAGCTTCGTCTAGATTCCTGACAGGCTTTGTTGAGACACGCTCCACTATCAGCTCCATCGAAGGAAGATCATAGCGTCAGAGCTTTGGGTTGTAATATTTCCTTTGTTATTTATAATATAAGCGACTTTGATTATGGTTCCATTCATGTGTTCATTTCTCTATGAAATGCTATGACTTATATCCTCTCTGACTGATATATGGTTACATGCTTTAGATTTTACGTTGTATGTTGTTGTTTCCTTGTATCTGTGCAGGTGTTCGGATGTGTCGAATGGAAGGATCATGATCTGCCAAGCGAGGGACGGGAAACATCATCCTTTCTTCAATGACCACTGCGTGGGATTTGAGGTAGGCCATTCGTCATTATCTTTGTCATTTTGTAACTAGGAACCTGCATCATTGCATGACTTGATTGTTGCTAGACCCGATCTGGGCTAGTAGGGATTTCCTCTGTCCGCAGAGGGGATTTACCTCTTCAAAAAATTGGTGACCACACTAGGGAGAGTCAGTTGGAGTTATTCGTTCTTCTTTTGGTTTTTTTTGGCTTTTGATTCATTTATTTTCTCTTATGGTTCGCCTCCTTTTGGTGTCAAACCCCTATTCAGCCCCTAGAAGACCTGATCTAGTCTCTGTTTGCTCTTTTTTTCATTTCTTCACATAGAAAACTCAATTGGTGCAGTTTATCACTTGACAGTCACGCCAACTGGTGCTTATTGCTAGTTAGGCCCCCGCGCCAACGCTGTTTTGGCCCAGATTACAGCCAAACAGTCACGCCAACTCTATTTGGTGTTAGATTTTTCTTGATTTTGAGCTCTCTGAGCTTGATTTTTGGTCCTGGTTTCATTTTTATGACTGTTTGAGTGCCTTGAAGTATTTTTTGACTGTGTTTGGCCCTTGCCCTCCGATTTTTTTCCTTTTACCATCAGTTTTACATTTTGGCCCTAGGGCTTCTAGGTGCTATAGTGTGCTATTCATTTTATTGAATTCCATTATATCATTGCGTTGGTTGCGTGATTGTTCTTTCTTTCATTCAAGTTTCTCTTTGTCTCATTCCAAACCTATATTACACGGTTTGTGTGAGTCTTTTTGAGATTCTTCTTTGATTTGAGGGATTTCTTCATCAATTTGATTGTGTGTGTTTGTATTGAGTGAACTTGTTAGTTTCAACTCTTTCACTGTCATTTCTCGAATTGGTTTCCTCATTAGTTTTTTTCATTTCGTTTGGTGCATTTGCTCTAAAAAATTGAAAAAATACAAAAGACAAATCTCTTTGCATTTTGATTAGTTTAGTGAAAATTGAAAGCTTTTCTGCATTATTAGTGTTATATAAATCTAAGAGAAAAGTTTTTAGTTTCATTAGCTTGCATTAGAGACAGTAGCAAATGTTTTTGTGATCATTTTTTTGTTATTTGAAAAGCTCTCAACCCTCCCGTAGTTATCTCTTCATCGAACAAAGTGATATTTTGTGGCATATAGTGTGCATTTAGAGGATTTTTGGAGATCCAACATTCGATAGGGCATAAAATTGAAACATAAATTGAAGATCAACTATAAAATATATTCAATTAACCTAAGGCAACATTGAAACATTAACGGAATATCTAGAGGTCTATGCTAGTGACGTGTTCCGGTGTCGTTAAACCTAGTAGCTGTCGTTCAGCTTTTGGCTTTAGATAACGCTTGTACAGACTTGTGCTCCCCGTACCGTCGCGTATATAAAGGGAGACCCCACTAGGTTGCTATCCTTTATCCGTAGGAAGCCGAGTCTGCTGCCTTTTACCTGTGATACACCAGACACAACATTCAGGGCGATTACATGCATGTATGTCAAGTCTTTGGTTTATTTCTCTTTCATTTTTTAACCAAGGTCTATATGGCAGTTCACGAATATCTGGTACACCCATTTGCCTAGATTACCAGAGCAGTCATTTTGATGTTTACTGACTCATTAAATTTGAAAAGATCATCGAGCACTTGTCCTTTCATGCTTGTTTCCAAATTGAAAGTGATAGAGTCATGTTTTACTTGTTTCTAGACTCTTAAAACATGAAACAGTAAAATTTCCAGTTTCAATGTGGTAAAATTAATCACCTACAATCACACGCCCATTTAGAGATTGTTTTTCGGCTTGTTGATGTTTGCGTTGGTTTTTTCCCATGTGTCTTTGTTTTGATCTCTTCCTCTTTTTGTTACTGTCACAGTGGTGGAACCCTCAGTTTCGTCTATTGGTAGTCCTTACACAGACGATTCATCAGAGGTCTCTCAGTCCTCTGCTGAGCAACAAGAACCTATTGTATCTGAGTTTCCCGACGGGGGGCCAGTTATATCTAAACTTCCCTTCGGTGGACCAGTTGACTTCAATTGGCCCTTGTCCAACGCTTGGTTTGGATTTGGCGTAGGGGAACACTTCCCTCCTCTTACATTGGGATCACCTTTCTTGGCTGCTATTATACCTCCTATTCCTCATCGTCTTTTAGAAGATATTGCGGCAGGGTCAAATATGGACTCACCCAATCCTTCTCCTAGTGATGAAATTCCTACATATGGTGAAGATTACCAGCTTTTTCCTGAAAACACCCCCGAATCTTCTGTTATGTCTTCACCTAGTCCTTCTCTCCTAGCTGGATATAGGTATTTAAGTCAGGTCATGGCTGTTGTGGCCTCTACGGGAATATCGAATCCATCCACGAGGTCGATTATTCCTTCATTAGGGATGTCGCCATCGACACCTCTCGCAATGTCTCCTTTCATCACATCATTTCCTGTTAGGTGTATTGTCTGCGTGGCTGCGTCTATGCCTGTTGTCACTACTCAGTCAACTAGGACCTCGTCAGTTCCTGAAGACATTTACATAGCTTCTGCTATTCCTGAGAATATTTCTCCTAAGGAGTATCGGTTGTCTTTATAGCCATCAAACTCCAAGGTTGGTCCATCCTCTCAAGACCTCAATTGTCCTTACTTTTCCCATTATGGACCAGATGGTGCCCTGATTTACGTATTTCCATATCAATATGATGAACAGGGCAACCCCCTTCGTTTTCCTACTCCTGAGGCTTATCAGTATATTAACGGTTTTATATCTGCCCAGACTGGGCAACCTTCTAATCAACAAGGGTAGAACCTTCAAGGACAACCTTTTTTTTAGCAAGGATATGCTTTTGGCCCACAAGGACAACCCTTCCAGGGACAAACTTCGGCCCAACTAGGTTATCTATATGACCCGCAAGGACAACCCTTACAGGGAAAACCTTCGAGCTAGCAGGGATTGTTGTACGGTCTGCAAGGGCAGTCTTACAACCCTCAAGGTCAACATCTATAGCCTCACCCTGTGGTCCAGCCGGGGCAACCTCAAGGACCCACAAGGCAACCAGGGTATCAACCGGGACCATTATACGGTCCTGGGGGGAAAACCCATCCTTCTCAACCATTGGTGCAACCTCAATAACCTCATCTTCAAATTGTTCAAAATGTTGCACAGCCATGGCCATCTTATGGTCCTGTCATAGGTCAAACTGGTTATCAAGCACAACCTGGCCCTCTCCCGCCATTAGGCCAACCTGCTCAGCCAGGGCAGCCTGGTGTCCTTCATCAACCGGGTCAACCTATTCAACCAGAACAACCTGTTCAGCCAGGCCAACCCATTCAACAAGGACAACCTGCATAGCCAGGTCAACCTGTTCAACCATGACAACTTGTACAACCAGTTAACCCTGCTCAGTGGCCAATCTATTCTATGCCACAACCGAACCCATTTGTGAGCCCAACTTATCAAGCTCAGCAGGGTCCCACTTACCAGCAACCCTTTTGACCCTAAGGCGGTTATTACTTTCAATGTCAGTCTCGACCAGTTTACAACCTGCCCCAAGGTTCTGATTATTACCTTCAACAGCCAAGCTATACTTATACATCGTAATCAAGTCCATACACTACTCAAACGGGGCCCACATATAATCAGGGTTAGTATCCTAGTTATCAACCCCCGTATCTTGGTTTTCAGCAACCATATCAGCCCAATTATATGGCTTATACCCCCTATGGTCAGAATCCTCCAGGACAGAACCAATGGGGGTAGGGTTATGCTCAACCAGGTTGGAGTATAGGTACAGGTCCTTATCAGGGACTTAGCCTGCCTTTTAATCCTCAGTTACCTTTTCTTGCCACGTTGGAATTACCGGATGTATCCAAATTGACCAATGATCTGATTCTTCATAATCCATATTAGCCTCTGGTTCCGATGAAGGTACCTGGTGACTGTCCCAAATTTGAAGGAAAATCTGGAGAAGACCCCCAAGCACTTGTCATGACCTACCATTTGTGGTGTTCTTCGAACTCTTGGGTGGATGACTCGATTCGTATACGCCTTTTCTTGCGCACTCTTACCGACGCTGCTGCTAAATGGTACATATAACTACCCTGTGGTATTTTCAAGACTTTAATACTTTAGATATGGCGTTCCTGACACATTTCCAGTTACCGGTTTGTTATGAAGCTGGGACACAACTCCTGACATCTCTGAAATAGGACAAAGCCACTCATATTTTAGATCATATTCATGAGTGGAGACGTCGTCGTCGTCTGATCAAGTTTGACATTCTTGATCAGCTTCTAACTCACTGGGTCACTACCTACTTTGTCAACAAGATTGCACAGGACAATGCTATGGGGGCATGTGTAACCGAGGAACAAGCCATCGCTTGTGCCTAGTACCTTGATTTAGTGTACTCTCAGTCTGGCACATTATATGATATCTTGATTGATGCCCCACGGCCAGGGACCTCTAAAGCACCAGCTACCCCATCGGTTGACGGTATTATTGGTTCTGTCTCTCAGACTTCTCATAAGTCTTCTAATAGGAAGCAGAAGTCGAATTCTTCCAACAACTCTACTCCTCCCACTACTTCAGATTCTGGTAAGACTACGGAGGTCAATGCCGTTCAGGCTAATCCTGTAGACAAGGTTTCCAAAGGGAAGAAGAAGGGCAAAGGCAAGGCCAAATCTGATGCCCCAAAACCAGAATCCTCCAAACCATATGCTGATGATGGTTCACAACGAAAACCAAAGTACCCTTGCCTGATCTGCGATGAAGACCACTACACCAAAGATTGTCCCCGACAATCCGAGGTTAGTCAACTTCTTAAAGGCTCTAAGGGAACTTTGGCAGTTATTAAGGAACCTTTTCCATCTTAGCAGACCCAGATGGTTGAGTAGCCTTCAAAATCTCCACCATTTGGGTCTCAAATTTTTATGATGAATGGTGCTGCACTTGTTTCTATTGCCACTCGATCAAAGGATTATGTCAGATCACGCCAGGCAGCTGGGTAGGAAGTCATTGATGGCCCACCTCCCCCACCTGCCTCTGGTCCTTTGGAAATTGAGAAGCCTAGCACTGAACCCATTGTATGGCCACCTTCTAAAGGTGTTCTTCGAAAGTCTTCCTATAATCCGAACACCCGTGCTGCTCAGCATTACAAAATTGTTGAGGATTTGGCACAGGCGCCTTCCATAATGTCTGCGTTGGAAGTGCTTCAAAGTTGCCCATATCAACGGAAAGCTCTATTATATGCAATCAGTGGAATTGATCCTGCCGATTCTAGCCTTCTCACCTTCGATCTCGAGAATTTCATCCCTTGACTTTCGCACCAGATTTCCCTCGTTATACAAGTCGGTATCAATGACCTCAACATTCATAGAGCCATTGCGGATGAAGGTGCCTCTACCTGCGTTATGTCATCTACCTGCTGGAAAGCCATCGGTTCTCTAGCCCTCACTTTATCTCCTAATGCCCTCGAGGCATTCGATGGAAGGGAATCAAAACCCTTGGGTGTTATCACGAGTTTACCAATCACATTACAAGGTAAGACAGTCAACATTGAAGTGGAAGTTGTTGATGCTAAACTCAAATACAATCTTCTACTTGGTCACAGCTGGACCTACGCCATGCTATGCGTTCCATCCACCCTCTTTCGGCTTTTGAAGTTTCCACATGAGGGGAAAATTATTACTGTTGATCAATTTCCTTTCTTCACCTCATCCTTCGAGAACAACGTGCCATACGTGGATCAAATTCCTAATCCCCATGACAGTGTAGGACCTGGTCTTTTCAAGGACCCCATTCTCATGGGTATTTTTCCAATTCCACCACCGAACACTATTCAAGTCAATATGATATCTATGTCGAATGACCCATGGATCATCTCTTCTCCTAAACAGGTAACCTCTTTTGGAGAATCGATGCCTTTGAACCCAGTTGAAATCAATTATTGCGAGATCGTTGCTGCATCAAATCCTCCTCCTACTGAAAATTCTCCTTTGAGCATGGCTCTTGATGTTTATTCTCAATCCCCTTGGCTCAGTGATGCAGATTGGCCCGATCCTTTGAGAGAAGTTTTTCCATCTGATGAAGCTATCGTGGAGACTATGTCTCTCAAAGATTTGCCATGGAGCGATGGACATCATCATTCCTCATTCATGCCCGGCTTAGGGGAAATGTCTAATTGTCTCAAGTGTTTCGTATCCGGTTATCCCCCTCCTAAACCTGCTCCTTTGAGCTTGTCGGAGCATAGTTCCTCTTCTTGTGTGAAGCTCCTTAAACCATGAAACAAGGTCTATTGGAGCAGAGTTCGTTTTCTTGTGTCAAGCTCGTTAAAAAATGAAACAAGGTGTCTGAAGAAGAGTTCATTTTCTTGTGTCAAGCTCGTTAAAAAATGAAACAAATTGTTCCAAGGACAGTTCGTGTTCTATGGCAACCTTGTTAAAAAATGAAACAAGATGTATTGAGGATAGTTCTTTTAATGTGTCAACCTCGTTAAAACAATGAAACACTTTGCTGTTCAATTCGAGTCTTTGATAAGATCTCGTAAAATCCCAGTCGAGTCTTTCTCTTGATCTCATAACTTGAACCTTCACTCCATCTTCCTTTCATATAGATTTGGGGGGCATGTAAATTTCGAATTGAGTCACCATGCCGGGGGCATGAAAAATTATTCAAGCATAGTTTGTTTCGTTTCCAAGCTTGTGTAAAAATGAAACCTATTTCAAGCATTGTTTATCTTTGTTTCAAGCTTGTGTAAAAATGAAACCAACTTATCGTAGCTTCGATTTCAAGTTTGTGTAAAAATGAAACCATTCCCATTTTACCTCTCTCGTGATTTCCATTTTATCATCCTGTTTTGCCGATGAGCCTTGGTTTTCTCATTCCAATCGTCACTATCTCGCTTGGCCTATCATATGCCTTCACTTGGTTGTTTTACTCCATTCCCGAGAACCGCAATGAGTGGTCTTGTTAACCAACCTCTTAACCTTTACGTGTTCCTGGTAGTTCCACCATCACTCCTAATTTACTAGCTACCCTTTTTATGCCCATACCACTCGTTCCTCTAGGAGGAGTCAACTTTCAGCTCTTTTCTGACTCTCTAAAAATGAAAATATTTCCGAGTCACTTGTCGTTTTGAGCTCATTAAATTGGCTGCGAAACGACATCTACCCAGTATATGTTTACCGCTTTTTTGGGCTGGGATATATTATTTACGAAAGAGGAATACCCTAGCCTATCGCGACTAGGAGGTTCTCTTAGATATAGTTTTCTACCTTTTCGGATCTGTGGGACTATCTACGAAAAGAAACTGTTGGAGTTTACTTTTCCGCTGTCTTTTCAAACTCTCTAAACATGAAAATACGTCGAGTTCTTCCTTTGTCAGACTCGTTAAAACCTGATGACATCAGATTCCGTCGTAATGACGATATTCGAGTTCCTCCTTCCTAGGGCTTGTTAAATGTACTAGGTTGGATTTTTCTAAAGGAAAAACTTATATGACAAGCATATGGTATCCTCTTCAAGCTTGTGTAAAAATAAAGAGGTACTCGCCAAAAATGATGGGGGAAAATGGAACCAGTATCACCGTCATGTCGGCAGTATGTCGCTCTTGAACATGGAACTCGTTTGCATTCGTGTCGGGTTGGGGACATCTCATCTCATTTTCTGCTTGCCTCCATGGGTTTGGGTAATCCCTTTTGACCGCTCATCTGCTCTTTTCCACGTCATCATGACCTTAGATCCTTTGATGTCAATAACTGCCAAATCCAGTGTCGTGCCACTGATATGTTCAAGAGAAGTCGACCTCTGCAGTTTTCGACCCTCCTCTGATTCTCTATTGATCTTGATTCGCAAACATTATGTTCCTCTATCTCACGTCGATGATGTGGGAAACACTATGGCCCACCTTCAATCAAGGTCACTTCCTATCGACTTCAGCTCATTATCTAGGAAGCTGATCTAGAGACTCCCTTCAAGTACCTTGGAGCTTGCATGCCTTAATGGCAGGTTCTTCGCATTTGACGCAAGGTTTTCATTATTGACCTTCGATCGGGTGATTCTGTGGGTGTTTGACGCCAACTCAATGTTCACATTTCATGGATTGTACCTATAGTACCTTGAGGGCCATCCTCATTATTGGTGGTACCTCTCGCGTCTATTAATGGCTTTCATTATTGGCTAATAATTAGACGATGTTCTTGCATGTTCGACTTCAACTCACTTATTCATATGCTTGGAATTGTACTCTGTTCGGATCGAGATGGAGCGCAAGACCCTGGGTTTTTTCTAATGAAACTCAGGCTGCAGATTTTTTGTGGATTATCATGATTAGTTACATGACTCATTTGATTGGATGATTGTGACCATACCTGAGTCTACTTACTGATCCTTCTTTACTAGATGGCTGCGTCCATACCTTGGATCTCTGTTATTGTACACTTTATTATGGATGGCTGTGCCCATACCACACATCATGTAGCAGCGATATCAGTTGTACTTGTATGCAGGTCTTCCAACGAAAGTGTTTTCAGTTGGGCACATTCTCATAAAGCATTTCACCCCTCCCTCTCTCTTAGACCTCATGATTTAGGGGGCATCTGTTACACAGTATTTTGTCACCGTCCCTGCAATCCCTCGTCCCGCACATTGGAGGACTATTCCCATGACCTGTGAACAGTAACATGACCTGAAAACACTTTCATGACATCCTCTTACATAAGGAAAAACATTCTCCTGAAGAAAGTTTCCTCTGAAAAACCCTAAAAACAGATTTTTTAGCCTTGGCGTGAATAGCCAATTCATCCCTTGCACCAATGGGGGAAATCCACACTAGAGGGCGCGCCAACTGGCACTCTGTCCCCATGTTTCACTCACACCAAACCTATTAAAGGATGTTTTTTAAAAATAAATGGCGGAAGTTTGATTCCAAAAAACTCCTGGATGAATCATCAAAGGGAGTTGGGTGGTTTGGCTTTGGATCTCCATGTATAGGAAGTGGTTTCCCACCTATCATGGAACCTTCCTAAGAGATAGGGCCTATCCCATAATTATAGGGATCCCAACTCCCCTTCCTCCATCTATAAAAGCTTGCATTATCCATTAGCAAGCTAGCTGAACATTGTGGGAGGAAAACTATAACTGAACTTGTAGGAAGGAAACAATAGCCAGGAAGCTGTTGAGAGCCAAGCCGAAGAGAGAGAACTTTGTCTAGATTCCCGACAGGCTTTGTTGAGACACGCTCCACTGTCAACTCCGCTGAAGGAAGATCATAGCGTCAGAGCTTTGGGTTGTAATCTTTACTTTGTTATTTATAATATAAGCAACTTTGATTATGGTTCCATTCATGTGTTCATTTCTCTATGCAATGCTATGAATTATATCCTCTCTGACTGATATATGGTTACATGCTTTAGATTTTACGTTGTATGTCATTGTTTCCTTGTATCTGTGCAAGTGTTCGGATGTGTCGAACGGAAGGATTGTGTTCTGCCAAGTGAGGGACGAGAAACATCATTATTTCTTCAACGACCACTGCGTGGGATTTGAGGTAGGCTATTCGTCACGATCTTTGTTGTTTTGTAACTAGGAACCTGCATCATTGCGTGACTTGATTGTTGCTAGACCTGATCTGGGCTAGTACGGATTGCCTCTGTCTGCAGAGGGGATTTACCTCTTCAATAGCTAGAAACCAAAATACTTCAACAATTCAGAGAGAGGAAGGCTCTAACCTCCAAATTTGCTCCATTTTGTTGGTTGTGGGTTCATGGCTACTGGCTTGAGAGTGGAGAATAGATTGGCAGGGGCTAAATTTTTTTGCCAATGGAAGAAAAGGATTATGATTTTATCAGAGGAGGTGGAAGTGTGGGATGTTTTTGAAGCAGTTGTGCAAGCACCCATTGATCCAAATCAGTTGGTGGAGTTTAACAACAAGAATGTGATGTCAAAGGGGATCCTTATAGACTCCATCAAGGAACATTTATTCCCTCATGTTTTAGGGATGAGATCTACATTTAAGATGTGATTCCTTTATCTCTTTGCACCAAAGCTCTAATGAGAATGGGAAGATGATGTTGCGACAAAAACTACACAACACCAAGATGACAAAGACTGATAGTGGCACATGTTTCCTCATCAAAGTATCACAGGAAAAGTATGAGTTAGTTTCCATTGGAGAAGTTGTTTCAGAGGAGTAGTTGGTTAGGATTTCCTTAGGTGGTTTCACTGAGAATTGGAATGGTTTTATCCATGACTTGGTGGCTAGAGAGCACTTTCTTAGTTGGAGGAGGATGTGGGATGATTTCATGCAGGAGGAGATAAGGAGGAGTGCAAATGGGTGAAACCATTAGGGGAATTTTGAGGTCTAAAATGGGCCTCCTAAGAAAAATGTACAACCAAAATAAAATTTATAAGGTGATGTCAACCATGGGGAATGATTCATCATTTTTGGAGTAAAAAAATAAAAAGATTGAAAATAAAAATAATAATAAAACTAATTTTTCAACTCATATTTTCAACTGATGTCCCTAAGGTTTTACTCAAATTTTGAGTAGGAGTACTCATTAGATGCAAAATTTAATTGCTCATCCAAGGAGTACCCATGTTTCATAATTTTGATGGACCCCACTACATGAAAAATGAGAAATTCATGAAAAAACGTGATTGCAATAATGTTTTTCACGTATTTATTATTTTTTGTGTAACAGGGTCCATCAAAAGTATGCAACTTGGGTACTCCTTGGATGAGGAGTCAAATTATTCATCCAACAAGCGTTTCCATTCAAAATTTGAGTAAACCCATAGGGAGATACGCTGAAAATATGAGGTGAAAAAATAGTTTTTTATTTTTTCCCTCTTAAATTTGATGATGTAATCTAATATAATTTTATTATTTCCACTATTATTTTATAATTTCCTTAGGAGGTGCATTTTAGACCTCAAAATTCCCCTAATGAAGAGTGGTAGGGGAGGTGAAGAGGAGCATGTTTCTCTTGCAAAAAAGGGAAAGAAGGGCAAGAAGATCAATAAGGGGTCTTCGAGTGGAGAAAAGAAGGAGAAGGGAAAGAAGAAGGCTAAGAAGAAGGACATGAGAAAAGTGAAATTATTTTCTTGTGGGAAGATGAGTTACTATGATATAAAATGTCCCAAAAATAATGGTATGAAGAAACATGGAGTTTCAACTTTAGCATATGTGGATGATTTTGTGGCTATGTTTGATTCAGAGTGTGCTTTGGTGGCGAGTTTAGCTACTCATGTCACATCTTCCCATGCATGGTTGATAGATAGTGGAGCATCCTATCATATGATTGGAGTTGGAGAGCACTTCATGAGCCTTTTAGAGGATGATATTGACTTGGAGGTTGTGCTTGGTGAAAAATCCAAAGTCAAAGCGACAAGGATGGGGAAATTTTCATTTAAAAGGGAGTCATCACCTCCTCTGAAGGTGACAAATGTTCTTTATATTCCAGGGTTGAAGAAGAGTTTGATATCAATCTCTAGCTTGGAGGATAAGGGTTATGAGATGTTTTTTCGAAAGGGACAAGTGTTGATATCCTAGGGGAACCAGTATCAAGTCTGTTCGTTTGATTGGATATCACAGTGGGAGACTATACAAACTTATGTTTCATCATATTTGAGCTATGGTATAATAGACCAGTAACAATGAGTTATGTGAGTTGTGGCACAGGAGGATGACCCAATTTAACCATGGACCTTTCAGGATGTTGAGGGAGATGGTTATAGAGTTTTCTGACTTCAACAAAAAGCATCACGATGTTTGCAGGGGGTGTGATTTGGTAAAGTACACCAAGACACCTTTCTAGAGCTTTGACAATAGGGTTGTGGGTATCCTTGATTGGATTCATTATGACGTATGTGATCCTATGTCTCATGTTTCATTGAGTGGATATGAGTACTATGTGACATTCATTGATGACCACTATAAGAGGACCTAGATTTACTTCTTGAAGGAAAAGGTTGAGGTCTTCTAGAGATTCTAAGAGTTTAAGGCTCTTATGGAGAACTAGAAAGGGAGGTAAATCAGGGTGTTGAGATCAGAAAATGGGGGTGAGTAATATTTTGTAGAGATGAGGTATTTTGGTTGAATTGTTGGCATCAAGAGGGAGCTCATTGTGCCTTACATACCTCAACAGAATGGGTTCATAGAGAGGGAAAAAATGACCATTGTGGGTACAACTAGAGTGACCTTGCATGATCAGAGTTTACCTTTCTTCTTGTGGGATGAGGTGTGTAACACCATTTTTTATTTTCATAATAGGAGACCAGAAAGAGACTTGGGGAGAAATAATCCTTAGGAGGTGTATACCGACAAGAAGATAAAATTTGGGCACATCAGGCTATTCAGGTGTCGTACATATTCACATGTCCCAAAGGATAAGAGGACCAAGTTGGAACCCACAACAGAGAGGGGTATCCTAGTGGGTTATAGTGAGACAAGCAGAGCCTACCATATATATATATATATATATATATATATATATATATATATATATTCCTGCACAGAGGAAGATTATCCTGAGGAGGGATGTGACATTTGAGGAGGACAGGGATTTGAGGAGGTCTCGAGAGGTTTATAATGTAGAGAAGAAGGCTGCTTGGCAGGGGGCCACATTACATGTTTTAGGAGCATCACGTGGTACATCAAGATTAGTGGGTTCACCTTCTTCATGGGTGGCAGGTTCACATAGTACAGGATCATATGGTGTGGGTTCATTTGGCATAATATCTCAAAGTTCATGATATCCATTGGTTATTTTAGATCCTTCCTCACCTGGAGGAGAGGCACTGATTGAGGAGTTTCCCATACCACCATAGGATACTACTGTAGGGAAGATGAAGCTAATATGGATTCAGGAGACCCTAAAGGAGGCTCATGAGGTAGTGATGAGATCCAAGTGGTCAGTGAGGGAGAGTAGACTACTAGAGAGGTTGGGTTGCTTTGTGGTAGATTTTGTGAAGACAAAGACAACTAGTCACTCTAGAGGGATGTCATGGTGGAGTATGCCTCTATCATGAAGAATTATGTCTGGGAGGTTGTGCCATGATCTGATGGGAAGTTAGTGGTGACTTCTAGGTGGATATATAAGATAAAAAATATTTCGTATGGAAGCGTGGATAAGTTCAAAGACCGGTTTGTGGCATGAGGGTTCTCATAGGTAGAGGGAAGTGACTATGATGAGACCTTTGCACCGATTTCTTGCTATACTTACATTATAGTAGTGATATCTATAGTAAATGAGATGGGATGTAGGATTCACCAAATGGATGTGAAGACTGCCTTTCTCAATGGTGTTATACAAGAGGAAATGCACATTGAATAACCTAATGGATTTGAGTTGCATCGGAGGGAGTCTCATGTATGTACGATGAAGAAATCCTTGTATGGACTAAAGAAGTAATCGAGGGCATGGTACGAGAGGATAGATGCCTACTTGCAACAAATGGGTTTTCAAAAGAGTTATGAATATCTGAACTATAATTTATCTTGGTAGGTGACGATCCCATCATTTTGGTTCTGTATGTGGATGACTTATGTTGGAGCAGGGTCCCCTGGGGTGAATTTTGTGCAAATTTTTGTATATATTTTTGGTTATGCGCATTGCATGGAAAGTTCAAAGGGGCTTTGGGGTGGGTCAAAATCCTTGATATATGTAAATGGGTTATAAGGGAAAACTATGGGGCTCAAACCATGGTTTGAGACCATAACATCTGTGCGCTGAATGGATATAAATATAGATAGATCGAGTCTAGTAAGAGAGATCATAGTTCATATCTAAGTAAGTGATTCATGCTTATGTGATATATTGTTTTATGGGTTTTCAGTCCGGGTTGGGTAGAAAGGCTCCTGCTGGCTGTGTGTGCAGAGACCTAGTCCTGGTTATGTGCAGACCCTGCTGGATGTGTGCGCGGAAGGGTAATTGTAAGGGGAAGTATGAATGTACTAAATTTCTTGATATTAATACAAATACTATTTTGGAAAACCAAATTTGTTATGTGTTTGATATATGAGTTATATTTTTTTATTGCTTTATGATCGCTTTACTTTCGTTATGATCAAATACATCTGCGCAAGTAAATCTA
Organism: Pinus albicaulis; assembly: GCA_034641835.2. Classification (NCBI taxonomy): domain Eukaryota; kingdom Viridiplantae; phylum Streptophyta; class Pinopsida; order Pinales; family Pinaceae; genus Pinus; species Pinus albicaulis. The sequence goes on along the minus strand of CM076582.1, from coordinate 1,022,401,426 downwards.
TACTTTACGCATGAATATCTGTTGATGGTTAAGTATATAAATAGATATTCTTAAGTTATTGCATGCAAATTATACTCTCTAAATTGCGAAGATATGATTATGTTATATGTGACTGGGAAAAAATTGATCTGTCATTTTGTTTATCTATTATGCGCATCATCTGTGTTTGCGACAGAGCTGATATGATAAGTGTTGATCTATATATGTGCATCGGTTTATAGTTTACAATAAGTTTTGTTATAAATTTTCTTAGTGCCACCACATTAATTTATTCCTTAGGGTACTGAAACCTAGTTCTAACATCCCCCCATATTGCTTCGGGTGAGACTTTTATCTACACAAGAAGGTCATTTCCGAAAGGGCCAGTAGTTGGAGGGTTTGTTGGTTGCACAATAAAATTTGAACATTGGTTAGGACCCCTCAAGCCAACAAAGGGTTCCGTTGCCGAGACCAGGATCATTTTGAGGGAGATTTGATGTATTGGAATCCTATGCAGAATGACTTACAAGATTGGCTAGATAGAAAGATTTGTGAATTCGTGATCCAAGAGAATCGAAGTTCTAAATTATCTACTGAAGTGTTGGTTCATAGGTACATTTATATTGAAGTTCATGACATATTCTTTGCATCCTTTGTAATTGAGTTGCACGAGTGATTGTTGCAATTTGCAGAATTTAATACCTGCATGAAGGACGACACAATCACTTAGTGGACTCCAAAATTAGTACAATAATTAGAAGAGATAAGAAATACGATCACCCACGCGATAGATCATTGGATTGATTGTGTGGTGGGAGAATTTGTGACTGAATTTTACATTCATCAGTTCGTGTCATATTATGAAGTAGAAATAAGATTTTTCAAGGGTCCCAGAGGTATTTTCTTGCGCTCTTTGAAATTTTGGATTAAGATGCTATTGTGTGAACATATTGCATGAATGTCCCAAAGAGGCCCAACTACACACAGTGGAAGTATTTACCACGCGGACCTAGCAGAAGGGTTTATTTATAACCCTCTCAAGGGGATTTGATAGTGACGATGAGCTAGAAACTAGAAGTTCTAATGAATTTTCGTGCTTTGAAGAAGAGGAAGTTTCCCAAGAAGAAGTCTCACATGATCATAACAATCAGGGAGCATTGACCATAGTTTAAATCCCATCCACCCCACTTCCACATTCATCTTACAAGTCATCCACTCCACCTCCACCTCCACCTCTGCCTCCCCCAGACATAGATATGGCTGCATCCATGAAGTTGCCTACATTTAGAGGTATTGGAAATGAAAATACTGAGCAATTTTGGTTTGTCACTGATACTGTATGGAGAGCACAACAGGTTAATAACGATGACGTTAAGAAAGTGCAGCTAGCCACTGATTTTCAGGATCGTGCATTGGACGATATATCATATATGTATCAGTGAACCCTAATGCAACTATGGATGAGTTGAAAGATGCTCTAAAAGAACAATTCAAAAATCCTAAGTCATATGCGCAGTGTGCTACAGAGTTGAAAAATATCCACCAGGAGATAAATGAATTTGTGTGGGAGGCATATTAGAGATTAAATCACACTATCAGAGATGGTGGATTCAATATCGATGATACCCAACAGAAGGAGTGGTTTATTGTTATGTTGCTCCCTCATCTGCACTAGCCATTGGGTAAACAAAATATTTCCATGTAGGTTGAAACTGTAGAAATTGCGATGAAGTTAGAAGCTACGTCGGTGCCTGCTGTAATTTGAACTCAGGAGGTTCAAATTTAGTTAGAAGCGATGCACTTGGAGATTTAAAATCTATGCAAAGATAAGGGCAAGGAAGTATGAAAAGATGTAGGGATTCATAAGGACCAATGTCCAGTATTTAATTATTATATGCATGTTGTAGGACCAACCCACTGAAGAGCGTGGTGGGACCAAGTGGGACACCTCCAGTATGGTGTGCGATCTGTCAGACTACGGGTCTGCATGCAACATATTTTTTTCCAAGGATTGGAAAATATGTGCGTGAGTTGAAGCAACTATTTTGCATATTTTTTTCGTCGCTAGGTCATGATGAACAACATTTTCAAAGTTTTTATTTGATGATTGAAAAAGCTGAAATGTATAGAATGCAGGCCGAAATTACCTCACCAACATCTTTGTCTGGGTGCGGTGGATTCCAGACTAGAGGAAGAGGAAGAGGAAGAGGAGGAGGATCAACTGGTCATGGAAGGGGACAGGTCATCTGCTACAATGGTGGAGATGTTGGTCACTATACACATGACTTTTCGAACCCTGCACGATAATCATTTAGGCTATGTAGGGAGTTTGATCATGTAATAGAAGGTTTTCCAATTTTAATTGCTAAGATGCAGGAGAAAAATACGCAAAATCCAGCACAAAGTATTCAGATGGTCAGGTTGGAGATGTGCGAAGAAGATCCTAGTGTGAATGTTGTCACTAGGAGAGGTGAAGGCACTAGTGAGGATAAGGGAAAGAATCCAGATTTTGATCTATGGATTCAAAAGGCACTGGAGAAAAAGGATGGATTTGATCTGCAACATGAAAAAGAAAATTGTGTTGAAGCAAGGAAGGGATTTGCAGAAGAAAGCACATCAACATCATGTATAACTATGAATGAGGCTAGAGTAGATAAGAAATAAAGCTATTCTTACAAGCTTGCATTAAGTTACCGCACAAATTTTCTTTTATAAAATCTTCAAGCACTGATAGATAACCGCGTCGAAAAGGAACAAACTCATATCGAACAGAAAGTTGTCAACAAAATATATAATAAGAATAACAAGAAGAGAACTAGATGAGAGATGCGTCTGACAACTCAGATCAATGCTTATGAGATGGATCAGGTTATTCTAGATCTAGGGTCTGATGCAAATGTCTTACCTAAGAAAACTTGGCAGCACATGGGAGAACCTAAGTTGGAGTGGTCTACCATGGAAAATTTTCATGGAAAACCAATAGAAAATCATTCCATTAGGAAGATTGTCACAGGTGGTAGTTAATATTGAAGGAGTTAAGGTGATGGCATAAGTCATACAGATCGTGGATGATACTAACCCTTATTCTGTGCTGCTAGGATTGGATTAGGCTATTGATATGGATGGTATCATAAATATGAAGAGAATAAGAATGCAATTTTAAAACAATGGAACCAGAGTAATAGTTCCCTTAGATCCTGTAGAAGGTGTAAGATACATAAAACCGATGCACCTTGATGATGATATTGACCATATCTAGAAGCTGACTGCACAAGATGATGATTGTATCAATCCAATAGCTGATGGAAGGCTTAATTGGGAAAAGGACAACTCTTGCTTCTCAAATTTAGATGAAGAATTGGAGAACTAGACGAACTGGTTACGTGAAGTATTTGCACTTCACAACAATCGAATGACCAGATCTCTTCACTGCATATCATCAGAGGTACAAGAATTATTGTATTATGATGGCTTAACTAATGTGAATATGTAAAGAATTGTTCTAAAAGGACAATGATTCCATGCATTGGATATAGCATTGTGCACTACTCCAGCATAATGGTGGGAGACTCACAAAGGAAAAATGGGAAATTTAGAGGAATGTGCTCTGATGATGAGTTTGTGCTTTGAATGTTCAACTATCAAAATGGAAGAAGTTTATTTTGGAAAAAGTGATTTGCATAGACATCTGGCAAAATGGACTGAAGTATGGGTTGCAGAGCCATGAGCGAAATGGGTTCACATGTTCAGTCACACATTAGGGAAGGTGCCTACTAATTGGTACCTGGAGACAGAGGTGCGTTGAAGAGCCAGTGAATGGCTACACTGACTGAAAGTTTCATTTTGACATTAATCTTTGAGAGTGGATTTGATTATTTTGGAAAAGGATTGCAAGGGATCCAGGAAGTCATATTTGATACTTCAAAGCCAACAATAGAGTGTTCCTCACCAGCATGGGATGCAAAGATGAGGGATATTGTCAATTTTCAAAATCCGACATTAGAAAAAGCTGAAGAAGATTAATATCACAATTCTTAAAATTGAGGGACAGTGCACAGTTGCTGGTCCTTCAATTACCTTGCTAGATGTTACGAAGATTTTGAAAATTAGACAAGTAAACATTGGATCTGAAGAACAACCAAAGTTTGAAAATATTGGAGATTATTGGGATGATGACACCGTGGGGAAGGTTGTTGAGTTGCTGACGGAGTATCAGGATCTGTTTCCTACAAAGTTCTCGGATTTAAAAGGGATAATTGGAGATCTTGGAGTCATGAAGATCACTTTGAAACCTGATGCACGACCTGTGAAGAAGCGCCCATACAGATTGAATCCAAAGTATAAGTAGAAAGTGAAGGAATAGTTGGATAAAATGGTTGTTGTAGGAATTATAGAATTAGTGGAAGAGTCTGATCAGGTAATTCCTATGGTAGTGCAATATAAGAAGACGAAAGGAGAGATAAGGATTTGTGTGGACCTATGCAAATCGAATGATGCATGTGTACATAATCTATTCCCAAATCTATTTTTTGATAATATCCTTGACAATGTAGGAGGACAAGAAGTTGTGATGCTAATGTAGTATATTGTTCCCAATCTTCACATTGCAACATTCACAAACATGGCTGAAGAGGATATTATGGAAGAACTATTGTCGTAGTTGGTTGCGCTCGAAGAGGCTCTCTTCATTGCAAATTTCCATCATCACGTGCATAAGGTGAAAAAAAAGGTATGGCATGATAGGCATATTTGGCAAAAGGTCTTTAAGGAAGATGATTTGGTCTTGTTGTATGACAAAAAGTTTGTGTGCCACCTAGGGAAGTTCAAGATGCATTGGTTAGGACCATATATTGTTATGGAGATCACTAACAGAAATGCGGTGAGCCTGGATACATTGATTGGAGAATATCTTCTCGAGTATGTCAACGAGAGATGATTTAAGTTGTACAGGTATAACCCTCTCCCTGTGCGCACCAAATGACTATATGGCTGGAGTATTGCATCTGTGCATAAGGGATGGAAGATGTGTAGACAGGTGCAATGTGCATGTGGTAGCTATGTGTGGAGGTTGACTAGGTCACAAAAGTACCAAAATCTAGCTGTTGGAATAGTAAATATGGAAAAGTCAATTTTATTACCATTTAGGGGAGCGTATAGGTTACATTTAATGGGGATATTTTTCCAGATTTGGGACCTTTTTTCCATTTTTATTGATTTATATGTCTGGTTTGGATCTAATGTTTGAGGAGGAGTTGTGCCAGAGAGGCCTTAGACACATTATCCCTCCGAGTATGATAGACACATGCCCTGGAGAAGATCTATCCTCATAATAGGGATTGGTTCTGCAAGTATGAGAAGTATGATGGTGGTGATGTCTTCTTAGGGAATGATAGGAAGGAAAAAAATCTTCGGACGTGGAAAAGTCAAGCTAAATATTCAAGGTGGAAGGATCAGAACACTTCGTGGTATTTTGCATATTCCTATATTGGCCAGAAATATGATTTTTGTAAGCAAGATGGATGATGCATGTGTAAAAATAATCTTCGAGAAAGATACCTGCAAGATGGTTCGGGGAGCACTGGTATTAATGTGGGGAATTCGGATCGGAACTCTGTACAAGATTCAGGGTAGCACTGTTATTGATGGGTGCAAAATGTATGTGGTTCCTGAAAGCGGAGCAGAATGACTAGTGGTCTCTGGAGAAAAGACCATGCTATGGCACCAAAGGATTGGACATATTGGAGAGAAGGGCCTTTGGATACTACATAGAAATGGTATGGTATAAGGTATGTCTAATTTCTCTCTAGATTTTGATTTCTATGAACATTGTGTATATGGGAAGCAAAATCAGGGGAGTTTTCCTTGTAGTTATAAGAGGGTGAACAAGATATTAGAGCTCATGCACAGTGATGTGTTTGGACCTGTGTCGGTTCCATCACTGGGAAAGTTTATGTACTATGTTTCATTCATATATGAATTCTCAAGGAATACATGGATATATTTCTTGAGGAAGAAATCTGAAGTCTTTGACAGATTTAAAGAAGTTAAGGCTCTAGTGGAAAACCAGGCAGAGAAGAAGATAAAGGTGCCAAGGATAGATAATGGTGGAGAGTTTTGCGAGAAGGAAGGAGCATTGGACAACAAAGAAGAAAGTTTTCAGATATTTGCGTGGCACTAGTGATTATGGTTTGTGCTACCAGGGAAGACTAGGATTGGATAGAGTTTTGGACATCCATGGGTTTTTTGATGCAGATTGGGCCAGAGATCTGGACCAAAGAGGATCTACAAGTGGGTATGTGTTTAGCCTATTTGGAGGTGCAGTCAGTTGGATGAGTAAAACACAGTCTGTAGTGGCTCTTTCAACTATAGAGGCTATATACATGGCATCCACTCATGTAAGCAAGGAAGCAGTTTGGTTTCAAAGATTGTGTTCAAGTATGGGGTTGGTGCAGCGAGCTATAAGGATAGATTGTGATAGCCAAAGTGAAATTTTCTTGGCTAAGAACCCTGATTATCATTCAAAGACAAAGCACATTGATGTTCAATATCACTTTGTGAGAGATATGGTTGAGGATAAAAGGGTGTTGCTGGTAAAGATGGACTCTTTGAAGAATGTTACAGATGCATTGACGAAGTCTGTGAGCACTTAGAAGTTATCTTGGTGTAGAGAAACATTGGGTGTTGTAGAGCTACACTAATGAATAAGCTCTCCTGTGGCCCCCTGTGGAAATAAAACAACAAGTGGGAGAATGTTGGGTATGTGCTATATTCTTTCCACGATTAGTCACACTCGTGGGGGGGCCACTGGGGGGGCAAAAACCCCCCATGTTTGTTGTGCCAGGTGTTAGTATGAATCTTAATTCCAAGCATATGAAAAAATACCACTTTAGCTGTGCATAACCAATAACCCTAACAACAGAGATGACTGCCAATATCTTCAGATTTGCAGTTAGGTGATCAAGATAAATGCTGCAAATATCTAGATCTATGCATTAGAAGACATTAAACAGTATAAAAAACAAGATTTACTCCATGCATCCACCGTACAAGACAAGAATATGTTGAATTAATTTTGTATTAGGGGCACTTGGGAGGAAAACACAGGAGGGTGTTCCCAGTTCTCCTCAATGGGATGGGTTCTTGAAAGTCCTCAGCACTTCAGATCTAGAATTTCTCTCTCTTGATGGTGTATAAAACCCAGACAAAAATGGTTGCAAAATATGACTATGATGGTGGATCAATAGTCAGACCAAAAGTATAGATCTAGAGTGATCTTTAGGCAACAAAAGGTGGTAAATGAATGAGAAAACCCTTGTATTTATAGCAAAATATTGAGTTAGTCTAGATATTGGTGCATAATTAAAATATTATTAACCAAATCAAGATCCAACTTTTATGGAATATTTTATTATATTTGTTGGAGGGAAAAGGAATTTGACTTGGGTTAAATCCATTTATTTGTAAATAATAAATAAATAAATGATTTATTTATCATTTTAAGGATGTGGGTGAGTAATAATCAAATAAATAATGGTTTATTTAATCATTTATGGGTGATTTAGTCATATTTAACAGAATATTATTTAAATAAGGTTTAAATAATATTCTTAGAAATAATAAGATAAATAATGATCTATCTAATTAATTTCCTTGTTTTGGGTTAAATATAACTAAGAATATTAATCAAACTATCGCTTAATTAATTATTCCTTTCAGGAAAATCAATCAAATGTAGATTTATTTAATATTTCCTCACTAGGGTTTCCCTGATATTAGGACCATAAACAACTTAATAAAGGTGGTTTACTAAGTTATTTTTATAGTGAAAGAAATTTTACTTAGGGTAAAATTGGTCTTACATGGTGTACTTGTGTAGAAATTATATAACTTATGTGTTATATGCCGAAGATTCTCCTGATCTCACACTATTTTAACTTCATGCACAATATAGAATCTATTCCACCATTGATCATCACATGCGGAAATTAAATCAATTGCAATGCACACATGAAACCATAAAAATTCACACACATTAACACAGTTGTTTTAACGGGAAAGCCTGAAGCTAAAAACCCCAACTATATATTATGTAACATGGAGATCATATGACAATCTCATACAAGCATACAAAGCTTATCACAAGCCCTCAGTACAGTACAATCGTCATAAACTAATCAGGCCTAATCTTGCAAATCCATGCACCGATCTTTGCCACCTGCTAGCCTGCCTCCACTGTGCAATCTCTGCTGAAGAATAGCTCTGAATGAATTCGAATTATTCCATCCTTGACTGCGCAATCCTCATTGGCATCTCCACTGAGTTTTTGATGCAATCAATGCATCACTATAGTCACAACAGATAGTCTATCTTGCCCTTTCACCTATCTCTCCATTGGTCTCCACTGAAACTGCCATGCACTGTAGTTAACTGATGTATTGTTCAGTTGATTAATGAGTTATTATTTGTGAATTAATTAACTAATTAATTCACTCCACTCTCACTAGTGTATCAATCAGTTAGACTAGATACAACTAGCTCAAATGAGTCTAACTGAGTTAAACTAAATACAACTCCATGAACTACTCTTCCAACTCTATCATAACTTTTCCACTTGAGTTCTAACTGAGTTCTCCATGAAATAGCTCCAGTAAACCCTCAGGAATAGCGTAATTCCTTCTGTCAGCTGCTGTGCCACATTTGTGCACTGAACTAAAGTGCTCCAAGAGAATAAGTTGCTGTTTAGAGTCCAAATATTATTAAGAGCTAATAATATCTGACATGTCTATTTTTAGACTTGCAGTCTAAAAATAGACTTCGCCCAAAATGTTCTAAAAATAGAAGTCCATATATTTTTCCAACTTGACCAACAATCCACAAATAGCATCCTGCAACTCATAGAATATGATCGACATGTCTAAAAATAGAGTTTGCGCCAAAAATAGCCTGCGGGCCCACTTAGTGAAGACGACTCTTTTCACTAAGCTCATCATATTGTTGAATCTCAACAACTTGGATCCATCTAATGATAATAGGTTAGATTACCAAAAAAATGGTGTAACGGATTGTCCCCTAGTGTGCAAGCATTAGGAGCTAATCGTATGACCGAAGTATGTTGTAAGAGCTCAATCATTAGACACTGAAGGGGAAATCAAAGAGAGAGAAGTATAAGGTAGACCAAAGTGTTGAAAGGACTAGACCCTGAGGAGGTGAGACTTACAGGTGTGACAAGTCTCTTTTGTAAGGGAGTACTTGCTATAGGCGGTGGGGGAGGCATACCTATGCCTGTCGAGGAAATAGTACAAAAAATAAGGCGTTTGGAAAACCACGGGACTGGCCACTATAATAAATTCTGGCATAAATATGAGCCAGATTAATAACATGATAATGAATCCCACATACATATTGTGCATGGGATAATAGCCAGGACTTGTACAATAATATTTGAGTACATGAGATACAAAAACAACCCAGATGCTCTTGTAAATAAGAAAGGGCTCTGAAAATCTGACTGATACATGCAATCGAGAAAGTGCTGCAAGCGGCTGAGGCCGACATCATAAAATATATGGAGATGCATCGAAGGCTGGAGTGAAGAAGTCATCCGGGTATGTGGGGGGCTACCTGTAGGGCCACCCCCTCATGAGGGTTGAAACATCTCACACACACCCGGGAATCACTGGTCCAATCTGCTGCATCACTGAACCATCGAGTATATGGATCTCGATCATGTTGAAAAGGAGCTGGAGCTGAGAAAAAATAAAGTCAAAGGGCTAGAAGGAGTCCATTTTCCTGATCTGAGGCACCAAACAAGAGTGGAATCTGGAACCAAGGTACACTGCCCTCTAGACTTGTCTTTTGGAATAAATGATCTGATGTCGATAGAAGGAGGTCTACCATAGGTGAGGCAATAAGAGGTCCTCAACTACGGTACGAGAGAAAATAGTAGAGTGACTGACAGACGGACGCCAGGGGTGATGATGAAAAATGGGGGTTACTGAGTAGCGGACAGACGATTTCCCTTGTTAGAGCATAAAGGGCATGGATGACCTGGTAGTGACTAACACAATATCATGAGGTATAGGGGACAATGGGATTGAACGCCATGATGTGCAACACGCATGAGGAACCAAGCCATGAAAGGATGGAGGACTATGCGGGTTACAAAATTGACTCAGGATAGACTCCATGAATGTAATGATGACTCAACTCGGATGCTCTAAACAAGGGCGACTCGATGGTGCTGCCACACAGAGAAAAAGGTCCAATGGGGACCATAAAAGCATGAGTATATCATGGTTACTCACAATGAATATTGACACAAGCATGGAAATGTATAAAGTCAAAGGGGTGCCCCAAGTACGAGTGTTGTAGGTGAAGAAATTCGATTTTGAGGAGTAGTGAAGTGACCCTTCATGACCAAAAAGTGTTGTGGTGAAGTATCAAATCACGAAAAACTAATGAATACCCATTTGAGGGCTCGGTGAGAGCTTTCCAATGGTATAGACGGTTTGGAAAAATGAGCTATGGTTTGGTCGCAGCAGGAGAAAGAAAAATCAGGGGTTTTTCTTTTAATAAGGTATTTTCCCTCCAAATTCATTCATTTTCATGTGGAGCTGTGGTGAATGTAGAGAGGAGAGAAGGCCCTAAATCTTGCGACGATCGTAGCGGACAAAATGACCATTACAATCGAGATCCATTAGTTGCAGGTAAGAGGCCTAACCCTAGTCTTTATTGTCAGTGGATTGAAAGTTCAGATTAGGTCACTAGGGCTCAGGAACAGACCCCTACTCCTTCATCGTCAGGTCGCACTTTTTGGGGCAAAAAGTGCGACCTGGATAGCAGGTTTTGGGCAAAAAACTGTGACTTGTCCCAGGTTTGGGCCTGAAAAGTGTGAACTGTTAGGGAGGGGTTTTTCTGTGCTATTTTTTGGCTGAGCACTAATTTTTTATGATGAGATACAGTCTTTCCTATCTGTATGCTGACAAATATGATGATTTTGTGCAGATATGGAAGAATTATAGATCAACTAGAGAGAGAGGGACTTGAGCGCATTTCGATCGGATATCCGGGAGGATCAAGATGTCCATAGTGCTTTGGCCAGGTTTGGGGTTCTGAAGTTTGTGGAGAACCCTTTGATGAGAGCTGGAGAACCCTTATTGGCCCGGATTATTAGTTATTGGGATCCGGACCATGAGGTCTTTATAGTGCAGGGGCATCAGATCGAGTTGATGGTCCAAGATATATATTTCTTGACTCGTCTGCCACCACTTGGGATGGTAGGGAATACTCAACCAATATTACCGCGTGGGCAGAATATCATAGAGTTTGTAGAGCACCATTGTCGACTAGGTCTCCAAGTCAAGGGGACTCAGATACCCATCGGGGATTTGGAGAGGTTAGAGACCTATGTTGTGGCCATAGTAGTGCTGCGGATCCTAGGCAACCAGACACTCCATCACATCACTGGGGGGAAAATGATGCTTATGGAGAGTGTTTTGAGTGGGACCTACTATGGGTGGGCCCAAATGATGTTGTCATCATTGAAACGATAGTTTTCACTTGAAAGCGGAAAGTGAACCATGATTGTGCATATGGTACAGTTTTGTGCTCGTTATTCTTTGAGAAGATCCTGACACTTAGACCTCGCATACAGCTCCAAGATGGTGGCCTGAGAGAGCTTAGGATGTGCTGGTGGGGGCGACTACTGTGTAGAGGAGGAGGTGGAGCAGTTGGATGGGTGTTCTGTCTTAATTTATTTGTTCATTGGGATCAAATGTCGCTGTATATAGATTACTATCCCTATAGTGGGATGAGTTATTGTGGGGACCCGGATCTGCCACTGCCGCCTGGTTGAATATGGGGACCCGATGGTAAGTGAAAAATTGCTAATCTTTTATGTGTATGTAAAGTTCTAGAATATTGTATGTGGTACTGATTCTTTTAATTTTGGTATGTAGATATAGCACCAGTGAAACTGGCCGGGTACATGGGACGAACTGCAATATCGTGGGCCACAAGATCTGGTGGATCAAGGGCGCAACAAAATGAGGATTGATCAGCCCTCCTGGATGAAATATGTCATAGATGTGAGAGGCTTCTGACCAGTGTTTTAGAGTGTGACTAGCAAGACTTAGATGACCAGTACATAGAGCCATGTATTGGTCTACCCTCTGAGTGGCGAGGGGTCATGTGGTGCATGGCAATGACCAGATAGGGTATGCATGATCTACGAGCTGCGGGAGCAGAGCCATTGGCTCAGGATCCTCCAGATTGTGATTAGTGTGTAGGGGCAGGTGGTGCCCCCAGTTTTGAGTTTTTGTAACATGCTATGGGCATGTCATATGTATCAGAGTTGGTCGACTCAAACATTTTATATGACACATATTATGGATATGCATAGTTTTGATATTTTTAAGTTATTTTCTTGTGTTAAATGTGTGTGCTAAATGCCAATCTAGAATATGGTTTGCAATGCTATCTACATAGTGATTTTGTGCTCTAGGTACATGAATGAAAGTAATGATTTCAAATTCACACATCAAAAGCTTCACTCGTAAATATCTGATGAAAAGGATAGGGTTATGCACACGATAGACACCATTCAATTGCATGACAAGAAGCAGGGAATCTAAACGAACATGAAGATGGAGGATGCAATGTGAAGGGGAATCGGCTAATAAACCCCACACTACATCATATTCGGCCTAATTTTTGGTAGAAGTACCAATGCATACACTGTTCGAGAGAACAAGCGAATGCAAGGGGGTAAAAGTGGTCCCAACTTGCCGAGGCTAGATTCTGGGAGTAGCGACTTGCACCATCGGAAAAACTGATATAAGGTGTGGATGGGGGGTCCATCTGAAATATGCCACAAGATAATAAATGGGAGGATGAAGAACAATGTTGGCAACCTGAGCGCAAATTAGAAATGGAACGCACTCCGTGGAAGGGAGTGATCGAGGTAGGATGTCTACTACCCACATGCCGCTAGTGAGGAGTGTGGGAGCTACCAGAGGCATAGCTTGAGCTCAGGCCACGTAAGTCCCCTAAGGTACGGATGATGGCATCCTGTTTATGGGCAGAAAAGATGAATTCAGGGGTGGACATGGATTCCATGATGTCGTCGTCACAAAATAAGGCGGAATGACTGGAGGAAGAGAGACCACGTGACGTGGCAAAGCTACCTGAATCATCATCATGAGAAGAAAGGCTCACATGTGCATCATCATGGCGGATGATGTAAGAACAAGAAGATAAAGGATCCATTGATTTTGAGCCCAGGGTGATCAGTGAATGGAGGTCAAGCGAAACAACAGGAGAAGATTCAGAGGGAGATTCTACCGAGGGTCTCATGGATGATGATAGGTAAAGGATGGTGGCCACATGCTCCATCATCTTAACATCAGGAGGGGGAATTTCAATAGGAGTGGGTAAATACTCAGTCTGGCCTGCAACATACTGTGCAAGTACAGGAGAAGCGGATTGGTTCTGCTCAATATCGTACTCCCGAACTACCTCTAAAGAGGCACGGTAATGCGTAAGGTGGGGACAATGATGAGTGTAATGGCCATGGAGATCACACAAAACACAAGGTTGGTTGGTGTGAATAGTCTTGGTGTTCTTGGCTGTAGTCGATGAAGAAGTAGAGGTTTCAGGGACCATAGACTCAGGGAACACGACTTAACCATGGGCTTGATGCGGGGCAACTTGGGATAGGTATGGGTGGTGTGACCGACGACATCACGCAAAGCACAGGGCTTTGGAGGCGGAGGAGGTGCAGGGTCAGTCGGGGTGGCCTTGTCATTTGAAGCCCTTTTGCGATATTTTCTTTTCTTACCCAAAGCGGTCGCAACAGGAGGTGGTTCCTGTTGAGGTGGCTGAGGCACTATGACAACAGGAGAAGTTAGGGGGACTGGTTGAACTAGGGTCAAAGCAAGATAAGGTTTAGGTTGACTTGGTGGGGTGGCGGCTGGAGGATCGAGGTACCAGATGGGAATCTCAAGGGTTAAGTTAGTAAGAGAGAGGGTGGCCATGACAGGTGCTGTATAGACTCCTGGTGGGGGAACTAGGAATGGTATTTGACCAAAGGGGTAATGGCTAGGTGGGATGGCTCCTAAATGGTTAAGGCCTGGAGGAACCGTTCCAGGAGGGTAAGGAGGCTCATGAGTACCAATTGAAGGGCCAAATGGAGGAGGTCCAAAAGGCTGAATCGAAGGGCTAGGAGAATGTTGTGGAGGGTGAGGAGGCTGCTGACTAGCCGAGGTGGGCCGCTTGAGGGCAGTCCAAGATGATTACATCATACAAACATTCGATGAGCTGGGATCAGAGACAGGAGGAGGAAGACTAGGGAAAGTATCAAGCAAGGAGGAATCTTTGTAGACTCTGGGTGAGACACTAGTCAAAGGATCAATGGTTTTCTTATTTCCATCAAAGAGATAGTGGACTCAGGGGAGGTTTGAGACTTCGTTTCGTAATACATCAACTGGTCAATGGTGACTATCTTTCCATCATGAGGGAAGGACATCTTGCGGTGGACCACGGAAGGGACATCAAACATCGCATAAGTGTAGTTATGACCCAATAGAATGTTGTAGTCTAAGGGGGCATCTATGACTTCTACGTCGACGCAAACAGTCTTGCCCGCAAGAGTAATAGGAAAATTGCAGAATAAGCCAATGGGCTGGGAGGCATGGCCATCCCACACTCGGAGAGTGATCGTGGAAGGAGCCAACTCAGGTGATCTGAGTTGTTTCCAAATCGAAGTAGACATCACATAGGTGGATGCCCCCTCATCAATAATGCACCGAGAAACATTGGTGTTCTGGATCTTGATTGGGATTTGGAAAGCGACGAAAGCTGGGAGAGGATGATGCTCTAATCGATCAACATAAAATACAATAAGTCGATCGTTGGAAGGATCTACAGTGCCCACGGTAGACAGTAGATCTTTTCATTGTGAAGGGCATGACTGTAGGAGTTCTAGCGTTGAAATGAAAGCAGGAGATTGTGCCAGATCATCTACTATGCTATACGAATGGGTGACTGTCTGCTCAACTTAGTGTTCCTAAATTGAGGTCATAAATTGTCAACCAGGGTTAGTAAACTATTGAAGTGAAGTGCACTATATGTGCCTAGGTATTTGTTTCTCACTATGTTGTGTTTAGTGTTTTTTTTTAATGTTTTTGATTTTTGTGTTTTTATCCTAAGAGGAAAAGAACTAAGTTTTGGCAAAGAGAAGTTGTTAGACACACTAAAATAGAGCAAAACCTATTCTAAACTATGTGTGGCACTTGGGAACAGAAAATGCAAAACTCTTAACAAGAAAAATAACTCATAGAAATAACTAAATAACTCATAACATGAATTCAATAACTCATAACATGAACTCAGTCCAAATCATTCATTAGGAATATGTTGGAATAACTTTTGAGAAAAGGATAAGTTTAATGCAATGAGGCTCTTCTAAGATAGTCTGCAACCTAGTGAAGAATTCTACTTCTAAATTAACCTCTGACACCGGAATTAATCTATTATACAACTTAAAATATCACTGTTTTACCTCTTTCAATAATTAGAAATATTTTGGAATAGCTTTGGAAACGAGGCAATTTTTGAAATTATAAAAAGTTGCAGAGCAGTCAAGGCCTTGAATTGATATCACTAATTCTTGTCCATGTGATGATGTGTTTGGAAGAGATTAGTACAAGAGTAGTTTGTAAATAATGAAGGCTGTGAAGTCTAATTCAGTTAGCTAATCAAACTTGAAATACAGGGACTATAACTAAACTAGAGTGCAATTAAACTAACTTGAAACACAGTAAACAGAAATTGAACTAGGGTGCTATTAACCTCCGGAGTATTACAACTAAAATAAAAATGCAACCAATCACTGAAATATTTCAGCTCTGTCTCATTCGGAGTTAGTGGTATTTTGGAATAATTCATAGAATAGGACTGGCTGTAACATGTGATGTAAATGAACATAAAAAAAATAAAATTCAAAAAAACACAACGAATCTCTAAAACACCATATCTATGTCTCATCCAATGTTAGTGATATTTTGGAAGAGTTCATAAGAACAAGACTAGCTGTAACAACTAATGTAATTGAGCACAAAATCATAAAGTTTAGAGAAATGCAACTAACTCCTAAAATACTACAGTTATATCTCATTCAATATTAGTGATATTTTTGAATAATTCGTAAGAACAAGACTAGACTGTAGCATCCAATGCAAGTGAATATAAAACACAAAGTTCAGAAAATTGCTTAAATTAGGAATGCAACAAGGCTAAAGTTACTTATCTAAATAATGTACACAAAGATTCTTGGGCAGTAGGGGCCCTCTACCACCGGATTAGCATACAAATCTCCGCAAGATTGCCTCAGATCTTGCAAAAAAGTAGTGCTTCTTTCATTAAATGAAAAGTATTTCAAAAACAGAGTATTACAGTCTTCTGAGATCTAGCAACAAAACATAAATCTAGCTAGTTGTTTCTCGGTCTCCTGAGTCATTCTTATAAGAAAATTACATAAATGCCCTTGAGATAAAATAGGAATAAATGTCTTTCCCAACTAAAATCAAATTAGAACTCTAGCGGAGGTCTCGTACTGTGATTAAAGACATCTGTACAATCCTTGTCATATTAGAAGTCCATCTCTTAGTTTTGGTTTCCCACGTGCATAACCACCTGCATAATTCTGCTCAGAATTTTTAGGGAGCAAGGAATGATGTGGATGAAGTCTAGAATTCACCCATATGCATTTTTCTTCGAGGTGACACCTGGAACCTGTGAGAACATGAAGACAACTGCGGAATAGGCGACTGGGTACAGAATGGCTGCATTCTGTACCTAAGTCTAGTAAAAAATTACTACAACAACAAAATCATGAAAATATAGCAATTCAGTCATTGTATAAATTCCTAAAGTGTCTTTAACCAAACTTATTGACCATTTAAGCCTATAATTGATAAGGGACAAAGGAAATGAAGTGAAATTTGGTGAAGGGGAAGGACATTTTTGGGGCTCAACAACGACTTTGCTAGAAGCAGCATTTTGGTGTAGTGGTCCCCTAGGGATCTTGGTATAAACCTCCGCCCTAGGTTGAGGGTTCTTCAAGGGGTCATTATGTGTCGAAAGAGGCTCTGTAGATATCGAAGGAGGCATCTCGGGGACAAACATAGCAGGAGGCTTGTTGTACTGACGGGACCGAGTCTGAAGATTGATGCCAACAATTGGCGGTTGATCAGAGTTCATAATGAGAATTTGGTAATCAGAGGTACCAGATGGAAGAGGTTGAGTGGCCACCTGAACTTCAGGTGGTTGGGTAGCTATGAATCCTTTCTGAGGGAAAGGATCAGTAAGCACAGTCGGTTGACTAGGTGCAGGACTGGGAGGAATGGAAGGGACAACTTGCTGTCCTCTCAAATTTGTTTGAGACTCCCACAGTTGCCGCATTTGGGGTAAAAGAGGACAATAATGCGTGTAATGACCATAAACACCACAACAAGAACATGGATTATTTGTGCGAACATGCCTGTCCTGCTTGGGCTAAGTGCCCTGTTGTTGGTTCGTAGTGTTAGGAGAATTACCTTGATTAGGTCCAGGATTACCAGGAGCACACTGATTTTAAGTCCTTTCCTCTTCTGTTTGGAGGGAGAAGGATTAGTCGCGCCCTATTGTGCATACACCTGCCCCTAAGGGGGTTGCTGTTGCGGGGGTTGAGAAGGCAAGGGAGGAAGAGGTGCTAATGCTGGAGGAGCTGGAGCACCAGGCTGTGGATACAGATAATAAGGAGTTTGGGTAGTAGTGTGGTAAACAGGAGGTTGGGAAAAAAGAGGATGCGTGTCGTATCCTAGATAAGTGCTACCGGGAGGGGGAAAAGTGCAGGAGGTGTTGGCCCCCCCTTAAGGAAAACCATAGCCCATGGGAGGTTTATCATACGGGTTAAAGAGAGCTCCAACGATACCATCAGTGGTGTGAGATGCCCCTGGTGTGTTGGCACCACCAAGTCTGGGAAGATCAAGTAGAAAGGTATAAACATAACTCGACTGAGCGTAGATCGGGTCATATTTTAACGCAATTTGGAGAGTGGCTTCTTCGGTTTGAGGAAAGTGCGATGCAACATATTTTTCGACAGGTGGAAAAAGAGATCTAAGGAACCAATCCATGTAGACGTGGTCTTCGAAGGTAGGAGCTCGACATAGGCTCTTTCTTCTCCACTATTCCTGGACATGATTGGAAAGGCGGGTCGCAGAAGATTGATGGAAAGAAGTCAAGAGTTTGGTACCAATGTCATAATGAAGGGGAAGCTAGAAGTAAGACAAGAAAGCCCAGGCAACAGTCGCAAAGGTGGTATGAGAGGAAGGGGCCTGATCAACATACCACTTAGAAGCTTCACCTGTAAGCGTACGTTGGAACAACCGAAGACAGACAGAGTCATTGGTAATGGATTTAGACGAACACCACATGTGGAAATATCTAACATGATTTGTAGGATCTTCTCCAACAAGGCCTTCAAACTTTGGGATGTCGAAAGGGAGCTTCGTCGGCATAGCAGGCCAACTAGTGTCATGGCATATAGGGTTATTTATCAACTGGTCAAAATCAGGGAAGTTGAGGCCTGCCATGAAGGGGAGTAAGGGCATAGTTGGGGTAGTGTTCATTGCGGTCCTACTAGTGGTATTCCCAGCAAGATGGTCGGGGTTACCGCCAACATTAGGTCCTGCACCAGACATGGTGAAGGTGACAGGGGGAGAACCGAAGGTAGAACGAGGAGCAGAACCCAAAGGACCAGAAGAAGAGTCGGAGTGCGAACTCAGTGGAGGAATAACTCAAACCTACGCGGAGGAGCAAGTCTTCTTACCGGAATCTGAGGATGAAGGCCAAGAAGTCTCTGAGATAAATGCCTTGGTGGCGCAATGATGACGACACAAACACGACACAAAGGAAAAAGAGACCGACAAGGGCAAGGAGTTGCGAGATCAACCGATTACAATGTCGAAACAAGGGTAGAGAGGTGCAGGATCAATTGATTTCAATGTTTTAGAGTCTTTTCTTGGCGGTGTTAATCAAGCCCTTTTTCACCTAGGGTGTGTGTGTGAAGTGTGTAAATTTTAGTTTTTAAACCCAGACGTTTGTAGAGAAAAATAAAAAGTGAGTTGTATAGCTGCAAATAAACATGCAAATGACAATAAATAAGATTGCAAAAACATAAAATAAATAGCTAATAATGCAATAATCTAAGCCCAAGGAGGCGGGCCTCTCAACAACTAGTCTATAGGCAAGTAAAAAAATAATCAAAACACACTAAAATATCCAATAGATCTAAGGTTAGGAGGGACAGGGATCTAAAGGACAAAATCTGGTGGAAAGTGGTGCAGAAACAACAACAGATCAGAGGCAAAATTGCTGTAAAAAGAGGTGGAAAAAGGCTATTTCCAGGAGGAAAGCAGAGTGAACCCTGGAGGAAAACCCAAACAAAGCTAAATGAGGTGATTTGGATGGATAACAAGCCGATTTGAAGCAGATCTGAAGGTGAGGTATTAGATCTGAAAAAAAGGTTGAAGACTCTGAAATTTTAGACAACCTACAACAAAAAAAACTCTTCCACAATAAGTGGAGGGTACTGAAGCCCTAGGGGGCTAGGTTCACACTTATTTGAGAAAAAAATAACAATTAAAGGTCCAAAACGGGTGGAGACGGAGGTCAGACAACCCTGTGTTAGCCATCAGTATTTTTACATGTTAGTGATGACTATATCTACAGCTGAGTTTTCTAGAAACTGATTTCCTTATGTCAATATGTCATCCAGAAAACCCTCCCCAAAACTTTTTTTCATCTTTCTACTTATTCAGTCCACCCCTGGCAGCATCAAAAACTTCATATCACATATCCTGCCTAGCTTCAGCTTTATTAACCTGCACATCAGCCTTAAAAGGCAAATTCACATCTGTTTCAATTTTCTCCCCTATGTTAGGAAGTGGCGTTTAGGACATTTCACCTTTGGCAATCATCAAAAAGCCAAAAAAGCCCTCATCTGCAGCAGACCTACCATGACTGATCCCTTACTTTGCAAATGAAGTTGACAAACAGCCTTAAGTCACGCCACTCACACCCCCTAGATCTCAGCACTGCATAGAGCCCAATCTCAAGCTGACTAGTAGGTTTTTCATTGTGTTCTATGGTTCTACAAAGACAGGAAATATATTTTATCTCATGGAGTAAGTGTTTGAGTTTACAGTTAGAGAAACAACTGCTTCTAAGTGTATTATGAGCCTGAGATGAAGCTGCAAAACAACAGTCACTCATCCGGACCTTACAAGCTCTTTCCAGCATAAAAATAACAGTAAGAAAGGGTTGCCACTGTCTCAGCAAATGGTAAAATTGTCAAGGCCCAGAACCTCCTTCATTACAAGCAGAGGGTTAGGGCTCCTCCTTCATCCATAAGCAGAGGGCGCAGGCCAGTATTGACTCAAAAGGTGGCAAAGATCCAGGTTTGTCCTTACTGAAACAATGAAACAATATCTTCAGGTTTCATGAATGTAATTGCTGGTCATAGCAGGAATGTACTGGAAATATGATCAATTCAAAGAAAAAGGGAGTTTGGCCTGATAAAGAAACTCATCTCAAACTTGCAAACCATATGGATTATTGAACTCTAGGATGACCTGTCATCAGTAAACATTCCAAAGCATAAAGACCCTGTCTATCCACAAGATCAAATGGAACAAATGATAATCAGTGCCATTACACAGGTAGGAGAAGGTTCTTGGTTCTTCAAGAAAACACTGACCTTCATGGTCACAAAGAGTTTTGTCAATATAACAGGTCATGAGATGAACAAGCCAAGTGACAAATATCTCAGCAACCTTAGAACAGTGTCACTATGGCTAGGTTTCCTTCAAAAAACACAGTGAGGTTTGCAAATGAAGATGCTAAGATTGGTGTTGTTCAAAAGATTTACTTATCACCACATCTGCCCGATGAAGAGCCTCCTCCATACATGAGTAGAGGGCCAAAACTACTACAGGTGCTGAAAGTGATTGATACAAGAAAGAGCAGTAGAAGGATATCAAAGACTGAAACAAGGTCGCTACACAGATGAAATGACCCAGGATGAGTCATAAAATGCATGATGACAGGTATGCAATGCTATGAATAGAAAAAAGAGACAATTTTGAGCATATGTGTGCCACTGATACCAAAAAGAGGACTGTTTCCTTGAGGAAAGGTCAAAACAACAAAACAATGTCTTATATCAAAGGTCCAAAGAGGCGCCTTTCAAGAAAGGGTGTTTTCTACTTCTCAAATATTTTTGGTACATTATGAAATAGTCCTTCTTTGCTAGCAATCACCAAGAGAGGGAGGCAGTACAACATAGTCCAGCCATGAAATGGTGCTATTAACAAAAAGGGGTCTAATATATTGATCAGAACAGAATAAAGACTGTGTGCCCAGAAACCCTGTTTTCATATTTTACAAGTTGTCTTTTTCAAATGAGGAGGCGAATGGGTATATGATCCTATGATTAGGCATAAAGGAATTTGTTTTTAATGAACTATCATTGTTTATATTCCCTAAAACAGACACAATGGTCATCATCCTAAAGGACAGTTTCAGCACAAACATACAGTACAGCAAAAGCAGTGACAGGGATGTGGCACAGTGAGTTTTGAAGCAGAGAATCATGTTATAAAAAGAGACAGCTAGTAGAAGACACTTACAAACCAGAAGGAAACCTGTAAATCACCTAAGGACCAAGATTGTTAAACTGATGGTAAAGGCACCAATGGTCTCCTGTAATTGGTAAGGCAGCTTTCAAGCACCTTTGACAGTTTTTAGATGACCTTTTCTTTGTTGACATTGTCACCTAAAATGCCAAAAAGAGGGACAAAGTCGAGGTTTTAAAATATCTCTCTTATGAGAACAGTGAATTGCCACTGTTTGAACGAAAAGCTTCATTATGTTCGAAATAGCCATAAGGTCTTCATCTTTTGAATATAGCCGTTGAAGGAGTGTCGAAGAAATGAGATAAAGCAATAGTAAGTCACTTGTGAAATCAAAAGAAAAACAAATTGCCACAGCTCCCAAGCATCACAACGAACTTTTCAAACAATTTGAGGTTTTTCTGCACTGTTTTAGGGCGGAGCGACGGGCCTGGCAAGTGGCGCGACGTGCCTGGGTAGCGAAATACACAGGGCTTCAACATCGGCGCGACGTGCCTGTAGGCGGGCGCGACGTGCCTGTAGGTGGCCGCCCGACATCACGACAACTCCACCCGACACTTTTCTCCGGCGCGACGGGTTTTGCTCCTAAGGTTTCCGCGCCCATTTCGAAGAGTTCCATTGCAATTTTAGCTCCCTCCAAGGGATTTCTTCTCAAAAAATCACAAGGTACTCTATCTCCTACCTTAAAAAACTCGAAAAATCAAGTTTAAAGCCTGTAGACCTCGGTTTGAAGCTATACATAGTTAAAAGGGCAAAGTTTGTTGATGAGAAGCTGGAGGCAGGGTTGTTGGTGATTAGGCATGGTTGTTGATCACCAAATTTAAAATTTGAAGCCAGAAATACACAGTACACTAAAGGACAGAGATTGTTGATGGCTAGGTTTTGACATTAAGGGCAGAGGTACCAAAGTGGTGTTGGTTTTTCAAAACTTCACAAATAAAAATAGCCACTGTCTAAAGTGCAAAGTGCTTAAGTAATTTCAGTTGATATTAAGACAAGGGTACAGGTATTTGGGTGGCTCTCTCAAACTCACAAGCAGAAGAAGATGTTTTCGAAAAACCACAGTGCATGGATATATCACCTTAGCACAGTTCTGTTTTTCTTCCACTGAATGGTGTCATTTTGAAAAACTGTGGTTGTGATATGTTTAAAGGGAAGGTCATTTCTTAAAAAACAAGGCACCAAAACACCTATTACAGTAAGCCTTTCTTGAAATCTGCCCCTTTTTCACTATTTTTCACTATTTGAAAACTTATCAACAGAGAAACTTCCAAGGGTAACAACGCATTAAAAAGCAGAGTTATTGGTATGTAAAGTTAAGATTGAGACAGAGGTGGTTGATAGTAGTTTTTGACATCAAAGGCAGGGTATAGATGTATGAATGGACTTTTTAAACTCACAGAGCAGGGAGTTTATTTCCTAAAAACCACTGTTGCACTGTTTTTGTCTAACTAAGCCTGCCTTTTCATTGCACTACATTATGTCACTCTGAAGCTTCGGACAGAGTTTTCTAAAGGTGAAACAAGGTATTTTGTTGATGATTGGGCATTTACTGATGATCAAGTAAACATCAAAGCCAGGAATATAGATGTGTTGGTAGACTTTTAAACTCACAGAGTAGAGAGTTTGTTTCCTAAAAACCACTGTTCTACTTACTTTCTCACCCAAAATATAGTCTGCTTGTTTATTACACTATATTGTCATTCTGAAGATTGTGGGACAGAGTTTTATGAAGGTGAAACAGGGTATTTTGTTGATGATTGGGCATTTGTAGATGATTAGGCATTTATTGATGATCAAGTAAACAGCAAGGGCAGAGTTATAAAGGCAGTGATTGACTTCTCAAAAGGTCACCAGTGAAAGGTTCTTCTCTTAACACAGTGGGCTATTTTTCACCTAACCACAGGGTCTCTTTCTTTTCCCACTGTGTGGTCTCCACAGAAGTCTGCTGACAAGGGCATGTTTCAAGGTAAATGACCTAAAAGAGCAGGGTTATAATTTTGAAGGTTGGTTTCAAAGACAAAAATACAAATGCAAACAGGCCTCTAAGCAAAATCACAAGAGGGGATTTGTTCAAGACTGTGCACAAAGAATCTACAAAGCAGCTCTTACATATAGTGCCATTGTTAAGAAGGATACATAGCTGAAGTGCATCCAAATTTGAAGAATTGTTGTTAATAAGTGTTGAGGGGGGCTTATTCAAGGAAGCATTGTTACATTTCATCCAAACCACAATGTCCATATCTGTCCAAGCAGTTTGGTGGCCTGTCTCATATCCAGCAGAGCATTCCTCATACAGTGAAGGCAGTTTACCTCTTCCAAGGTTTATTTCAAAGACAGAATGCCTCCCAAACGAGATCACAAAGGCGGACAACATAAGAGATATGAGCCTATCTCCGTAGAAGACATTAATGCTCATCCCTCAGTACTTTTCAATTTCCATGAGGTAGGTTGTCTTGATTTCTGTCAGAGGATAGAGGAAGTCAAGAGTTTCTCGCCACTCACACATTTGTGCGCTTTGAGATTCAAAGACAAACACTTCCAGTTAGCAGGTCTTGACTTCAAAATCTCTCCAAGGTATGTATCCAAAGCTACTAAGATCCCATATCATGGTGAAAAGTGGTTTAAGCAAGCACATCTTGATTTGGAGGATTATAAACCTTTCATCAAGCCGGAACATAGGGAGACCATCACTGCTATTTTTCCTTTCTCTTATCTTCTTGACAGTTATGCTCCAGTGATGAAAGCCATAATGAGATACTTCACTTGTGAAGGGAGATTTAGCCAAATATTTGCCTATCATGTTCGCTTGTTGATTCATTTTACCAGGAGCAGACAATTAAACCTCCCATACTTTTTGTCCAAGAGCATAGAGAAAATGGCAGCTACTGTCCAGAAGAAAGCTCCACCTCAGCAAATCTCTTCTCTCTTTCACCATTCCTTGATCAAGATCATCTTCTTACACCAGCTGGAGAAGAAAAGAGTTTCATGGGATTTATTCATTAGCCATGCCGATTTCGCCACTGTCCCTCCTGTTCATGTGTCTCCTACTCAGCCTGTCCATCGCCCAGTGCCTTTATCTAGTAGGCCTACCCCTAAAAAACTCAAGATGATCACTGGGCAGCCAAGTACACAAGGAGAAGAAGAGGGCAGTGAGGCACAGGGAGAAAAGGAGGTTGATGAGCAGCAGCAGCCAGATTTTGAGGGACAGCAGCAGTTGGATATCATTGGACAGCAGCTAGAGGTTGATGAACAGCATAAATTTCAGGAAGAAGGGCAGCAACTAGAGGTGGATGAACAACATAAATTTCAGGAAGAAGGGCAGCAGACAGAGGTTGAGGTACAGCAGCAAGTACAGGAAAAGGAACAGCAGCGGACAGAGTTTGAAGAGCAGCAGGTTGAGCAAGCAATCGAAACATCTTTTGAGCCACAAGCTGGACAGGATGTTGGGGAAGGACAACAAGCTGAAGCTGCCTCCTCAATGGTGACCAAAACTGCCCCTAAGAAGGGGAAATTGCCCAAAAGGACAACTCCTAGCTTACCAAGGAGAAAGAGCGCTAGATTGGCCTTCAAAGGAAAAAGTACAGTTAGAGAAAGCGCCAAGCATGGAGGTAAATCAGCTGTCATCCCTATCCCAAGCGATGACAGCGACAATGAGGCACGCATCCTTGAAAACCTCCTCATTCACAAAGAAGGGAAAATTGAGGTTTTACAAGAAGATCTCCAAAGGGCAAGGAATTTCAATCATTTATTGGAGGTTGAGAACAAACAAATGAAATTTCATGCAGCCATTCATGAGGCAAGGGCCATCAAGTACAAAAAGGAGGCAGAAAGGGCGCAAGTAAGAATTGAAGAGCTTATTGGCGAATTTAATGATGAAGAAGAGGAGGACCAGCCTAGGCGAAAGAGGCCTAGAACCATCGGGCTTAGGAGAGCCTTGGAGAAACAGAAGGTTGAAGAGCAAGCTCAATTCGAAGCTTTTCCTCTCACTACCCTCTTTGAGCGGGAAATTGAGGAAAACAAGGAAGCTTGGCTTGAGAGGGCTAACCAGCATCTGGAGACCAAGCTCGAGAAGGCAAACAGGGATCTTGAGTTACAGAGAAAGAGAACTCTTCACTTTCAGAAGCTAAACCAATTCGCCCGGCGCAAATTGAAGGTGGCACAAGAAAAATTGAAGAAATTAAAGGAGAGGCGCTTAGCACGGAAAGAGGCAAAAAGCATATCAGCCCTCGATATTTTAGCTTCAGCTTCGGAACATGTCTCTATGGACCCTTGAGGGTCATCCATGCCAATTTTGGGCCTGTTTCGAAAACTTTTTGTTTTTTGGCATTTTTTGGGTTTTCGCCAAAAACTCATAAATGCACCATTTCAGTTTGAAGAGTCGTCAAGGGAGGAGGGTGATACCAATGGATTCCATAATTTTATGAGCCGCTCTCCAGCGATTTTCAGGGCATTTGAAGATCATTCGCCCCCTCAAATTGGCGAAAAACAGCCTCATTTTGCACATTCTGCCCGCCCTATCAGCAGCCTGCTATTTTCTGGGTTTTTGCACACAGGTACAGTTTTGAGAGACTTTCAGAGATCAGATTGAGATGATTCCACTTGCATTAGAAAGCAGACACAGAGAGCTTTCCAACAAGCCATCATGAGCCCCATTTCGACATCGGGAAGGCTTCCATTTGCATCCAGCAAGTCAGGGGACCTTTTTCAGGCATAAATATGAAGTATTTTTGTAATTTTTGAACTCCAAAAATCTGCTTTTCCCAAATGTGCGTTAAGCTATTTTTATCATTGGGAAATCATGTAAAGTCAATATAATTTCCGTTTTAGCAGTTTTTTAGATATTTTATGGGATATTTTGTGCCTTGGGCTTTGCAAAGCCTCAAGGACAAGTTTAGATATTTTGACTTGGCCAATGGGATAGCTAGTTGCTCCATGAGGTTTTCCTCCCTCAAGCCTATTTATCCCATGGTTCTCATTGTAAATCAGAGGCTGAACTGGAGAGAAGAATTAATGCATTGGTCATATGAGCTTTGAAGAATACACTTGAGTTATGATTTTTGGACTGCCTCTTGGATGCTTTTGAGGAATGTTGAAGGCTTGTTGATGGATTCCTTGACATGGTAGAATGGTATAGTGCTTCTTAATGTTGTTTTGTCTTCTAGTTTTCACTCATATTTCATTTTTCTTGTTGCTATAGATCAGTAAAGATTGATTTTGAGACATGCCCATGGAGGCACCTCAAAATCCCTGAATCTTCATAGCTTGATGTTTTCTTCTCCCTTAGTTATGCTAAAGAATTCTTAGCTGCTCTTTAGTAACCTAAGGTGTTGTTGCTAAGTTTTATTCATCAGCTCCATGTATGTTGAGTAGGATGTATGGTTTGCCCTATCTACCTATCAGCTGCCCATAGTTCTGTCCATAAAACTTTCTCTTTGACTGATTTGTTGATCATTTTGTTGAACCAAGGAGGCCTAGTCCCGATCTAGCCCTTTGCCTAAAACTATGAAAACTTATTTGTCCAAGTACCCAATGACTTAGAGACTTGTTTAGGCGTTTCGGCATAGTTTATGAGTTGTTAGTTTGTCTCATGTGTTTTCCCCAAAGTCTGATAGCCATTTCCCGAAGTTAGAGGGTCTTATACCTCTATGTATGGCTGGAATGTTTGATTTCTATGTATTGATTAGCTTATAGTTATTCCTAGCATGATTAATGGCTTGCTATTACATGTTTATGTCTGCTATTAACTAGTTTGCACTTGAAATCCTTTGTCTTTCACCAACTTATTGTTCATTTACTCCATTTTGCCCAGAGATCCCTTCTATTGTGAATCAAATCAGCCCTACAGCAGCTTTACATCATCGCCTCATTAGCTTCCTTGACCTGATTGACCCCATAGCCCAATTTATCTACATCTTGTTATCCAGTTTATGTATTCGATCAGTTTCATCCCTCACAAACTTAAAAAACCAAAAAACCAAAAACATACTTCATAACTAGCCTAATATCAGAACATCGCAAGTAAACACACCGACATCTTCTACACATATAGAGAGAGCCCTCTCTGAGTCTAGGAAGGCTAGGTCCTTGGGCTCCAAAGCTTGGTTTGATGTTACATCGTCATTTGGCTAGCCAATCGGCCAAATCACGGGACCCTAACACCCTGAACAGAGGCTTAGGAAAACCAAGAAAACTTTCAGAAAAATTCCCGCAAGAAGTCCAGGTCACAGTTGTTGACCTATTTGCAGCAGAGGTCGCACTTTTTGGGTTGTAAGGTGCACCCTAAGGTTCTAGGTTTCAATTTTTGGGCTAAAAAGTGAGACCTTCACTTCCGACACTCTCAGTGGTAGATTTCAGAAAAAATTGTTGTCTCAATTGCGGCTGATGTCTGTCACCTACGCAATGGGTCCGAAAACACGTGGAAGTTAGAATTTTTATAATTTTAGGGTTTTATAGGTTAAAAACAACATCAATAAAATAAAAAACAAGGGGTTGAAGAGAAATCCTAGGGTTTGAAGTAGCTAGATATGCAAGGATCAGAAAAATGACAGCGGTCGTAATCGTAAACCCGTGTGGAGTTGCTAGTTGTTAGTATGAATCTTAATTCCAAGCGTACGAAAAAATACCACTTTAGCTATGCATAACCAACAACCCTAATAGCAGAGATGACTGCCAATATCTTTAGATCTGTAGTTAGGTGATCAAGATAAATGCTGCAAAAATCTATATCTATGCATTAGAAGACAACAAACAGTATAAAAAACAAGATTTACTCCATGCATCCAATAGACAAGACAAGAATATGTTGAATGAATTTTGTATTAGGGGCACCTGGGAAAAAAATACAGGAGGGTGTTCCCAGCTCTCCTCAATGGGATGGGTTCTTGAAAGTCCTCAGCACTTTAGATCTAGAATTCCTCTCTCTTGATGGTGTAGAAAACCCAACAAAAATGGTTGCAAAATATGACTATGATGGTGGATCAATAGTCGGACCAAAGGTATAGATCCAGAGTGATCTTTAGGCAACAAAAGGTGAAAAATGAATGGAAAAACCCTTCTATTTATAACAAAATATTGAGTTAGTCTAGATATTGGTGCATAATTAAAATATTATTAACTAAATCAAGATCCAACTTTTATGGAATACTTTATTATATTTGTTGGAGAGAAAAGGAATTTGACTTGGGTTAAATCCATTTATTTGTAAATAATAAATAAATAAATGATTTATTTATCATTTTAAGGATGTGGTTGAGTAATAATCAAATAAATAATGATTTATTTAATTATTTATGGGAGATTTAGTCATATTTAACAAATAATTTTATTTAAATAAGGTTTGAATAACTATTCTTTAGAAAATAATAAGATAAATAATGATTTATCTAATTAATTTCCTTGTTTTGGGTTAAATATAACCAGGAATATTAATCAAACTGCTGGTTAATTAATTATTCCTTGAGGAAAATCAAACAAATGTAGATTTATTTAATATTTCCTCATGGGGTTTCCTGTTTAGACCATAAAAAACTTAATAAAGGTGGTTTACTAAGTTATTTTTATAGTGAAAGCAATTTTACTTAGGGTAAAATTGGTCTTACATGGTGTACTTTGATCCATCTATTGATAATAGGTTAGATGACCAAAAAAACGGTGTAACACCGGGCGTAGAAGGGGGGTCACAGACACCCCCCCTTTTCGGGGTCTGGGCCAGCTCCACGGGAAAAAAAAATTGGACCCTATTTTTCGGTGGGAGGACCCGCCCATGGTTTTGTGCATGGGTTTGCATACGGTTTTGGGGCATGATGGTTTTTGGCCCCTGGTATTTTGTATATTTGGTCAAGGGAGCTACGGTTATGTTCTAATCCAGGGTTAATGGATTGGGGTTTATGAATGCTTCGACATGTATATATGTGTTGCAACACTAAAAGGAATATAATGAAAAATCAAGTTGGTAGTCTCGATTTGGGATCTAGGGGAAAATATCTATGTATCTATGTTTTAAGTTTTATTCTCTCGGTATTTTTTATTTTCTGTTTTTAAGATTCGTTTGCATCTAATTTTTGTACAAGGTTAAAACCTACAAGAAGAAACCAATGTCTGAGATGCTTGAAACAATCATGGAGGAGGAAGATGTGCTGGAAGTAGCCCCCATCTCATGGTTGCCGACCTATGTCGCACTGTGCAAGGCATCAGTAAAGGTCCCGAATGACCTCAACAAGGTGTGGGCATACATTAACATGCCCCTAATCCCAAAAAATTTCCTAATGGAGGGCGACATGTTCGCCAAAGTGCTGCTAATAAAGATGGAGGATTGGGATCTCATAGACATCGATAAATTTTTGGAGCTTTCCCCAGATAAATATCTAGATCAAGTGACCTATAAAGGGGGCATTGTATGAGTAGAGCCGAAGCGCTGGGTATTGGGCTTGCACAAGGTCAGATTGTTGAGTTTAGTGCAGATCACTCATTTTGGGCACAACCCAATCAATGATATCTGCGTGCGGTTTCTCGCACTATTCAATGAGGAGTCATTGTGGTTGGGAGAGTGCATCCCTATTGATGCTGCACTGATCCATCGGATCACCGGCCTGCCTGATCAAGGTACAGATCCCATGGTCGATTTTGGAGGCAAAGGCCAAGAGAAGAAAGTGACAGACAAGATTAAGGCTACCTACTAGGTCTCGCGCCACAGCCGAGGGTTCGTGTTGAGCGAAATTAACAATCCAACTATCCAATTTGGGACACTCATATTAGTGTGTAAAATAATACAAAAATGTAGGTAAAAAGAAGTCCCTGCCCAAGTCATCATGCTCACAGGACAATGCGAGAAGGGCGTCATCTAAAATTGCGCACAATATCTATGAAAGGAGTTCTTGGAAAATGTGCGCGAGTTGCAAGAGGAGGGAAATGATTTATACTATGCTTGACTCTTGCTGTTGATAGCATTGATCGGTTGGAAAATTCCAAAAGAGACCTAGTTTCCATAAATTGAGCTACAAATGTGTGAGGCCGCGCGGTATGCCACACTTTGGAATTGATCCATCCCCGCACGCATAATAGAAAAAAAAATATTTTGGGTACTATTTGATGCTTCCATCTTTCGAGAAATTCAATCAAATTTGAGGCTGTCTCCAAACTTTTATGAGCATTACAAGTTTATTATTGATTTTAAATCAATATTTCATAACCTTCACATCCACATGAAGGGCGCCACAAAGGGAATATGGTACGAGTTACCATAATTATTCACTAAATATTATTTTTTGCACGTCATTTTAGAGTGGCTGCCAACTTGGTTGGAGTCGCGCACCATGGAGGGTGCTTCCACGTCCATCCCAAAGACACCCACCAAGCTAAGAACAAGAACGCAGCCACTCGAAAAATCCACTAGAGTAGAGGCCACGATGACCACCACCGGTGAGATCATCGGCTTAGAGAAAGATAATGTGCCGGAGAAGAATGGTACTGGACCGAAGGAAACATAGGCTCAGACAGTTGAGCAGGTTGAAGCTACCAAAGGGAAGAAGTATAGCTCTTAGGCTGCGGGTGGTCTAAGGAAGAAGCGCAAAGGGTCCAAAGTTGTAGGAGAGGAAGAGTTGATGCTGATAGAGGATGAACTAAATGAGATAGCTAACATTGTCAGGTCAATGAACAAGGACATGTGGACTGACCTAGAAGTGCAGTACAAGGTTGTGCTCGACGGGGTGTAGAGCGACATCTAGGAGCTTAAAGTTCAAGTGAGAGTAGCACAAGAGAGCCAGATGCAAGCCAACGTTCCGATGACTAGCGTGAAACCACTAAACACCGAATTTCCTGTGAAAGGGGAGAGTCAGCTCATACAAATCCCCAAACCTGCCATTCATGTTAAGGCAATGAGCCGACGTGCACAGCTTAGGGGTTGCGACAACATCCATGTTGATTTATATATTTTTCCCGTAGGAAAATTGCATATGATCCACAATATGATTGTGGACAAGCTTTAATCCAGAGAATCCTGCGCCCACCACGATGCTGCAGAGTCATAGTACCAAGTCGTTGAATCTCAGTGGAAACAAGAGAGTACAGAGGAAGCATGACGTGCAGTAGAGGCTTGTTGCACTGCCCTCGAGGCCAAAATAGACAAATTTTGTAGCGATGTGCCAGTGGTTCCTACCACAGTAGCCCTAGCAGAAAAATTCGAAGGGTTGGTCACTGCACTGAAGGCCTCGCAAGCCGAAATTCAAAATGTTTGTGTAGAATTTGAACATTAGATAGCATACCCGCAGATGAAGCTGCAGCCGGAGACTCCTCCGGAACTCAGATCTCAAAGGGCCGCAAAAGTTAAGAGAAATATAGAGAGCATCGTTGTCGCAATTACAAAGTGAGGTCAGTTATTGGATGAGGCCATTGATGTCTAGACATTGGTTCAGAATGACCCGATGGTGCAGTAGCTGTGCAATGAATTGCATGTCAAAGAAAAAAAATTTTCTTATATCATAATGGTGGCGCCCACCCTCCTGATCATGCAAATCGTTGCCCACCTCTAGGAGGGTCGAATGATTTAGACAGAGATCCAGGATCTGCATCGCTGGGAGAAGTTGTTGGAAGAAAAGATGCATATGTAAGATGAGGAGGCTCTAAAACTGTCACAAATAATTGATGGCACGCTGAAGACACTTTGGTAAACCCAAAGAAGTATTGAGCTTGCCAATGAAGTTCCGACAACAGAAAAGTTAGTGAATGAAGCATAGGGAGATTTTGCATAGAGCATTGAGGTGGTTTTTCCACTGAAAACCTATTTCGATGCGCTCAAAGAAAATATGAAGGAGCCTACCCCATAGTGACTTGGAACGAGTCATGAGTTTGTGTTGGAGGCCTGTTGGAGCATGGTCCCTTAGGGTGAATTTTGAGCAACGTTTTGTATATATTCTTGGTTATGCATGTTACGTGGAAAGGTCAAAGGGGCTTTGGAGCGGGTCAAAGTCCCTCTTTTATTTAAATTGATTGTAAGGGAAAATTGTGGGCCTCAAACCATGGTTTGAGACCATAGTATATGCGCGTTGAATGGATATAAATATAAATATATCGATTCTAGTAAGAGAGTTCATAGTTCATATCTAAGTAAGTGATTCATGCTTATGTGATATCATTTTGTGAGGGTTTTCAGTTTGGGTTCGGTAGAAAGTCTCCTGTTGGCTGTGTGCGTGGACACCTAGTCCTGGTTGTGTGCAAAGTCTATTGGCCATGTGAAAAAAAGGTTAATTGTAAGGGGAAGTCTAAATGTACTGAACTTCTTGATCTTAATACTGAGACTATTTTGGCAAACCAAATGTGTTATGCGTTCGATATTTGAGTTATATTATGTTATTGCTTTAAGATCGCTTTACTTCCATTATGATCAAATACATCTGCACGAATAAATATATAGTTTATGCATGAATATTTGTTGATGCTTAATTATACGAATAGATCTACTTAAGTTATTGCACACAAATATATACATTGTGAATTGCGAAGATTTGATTTTGTTATATGTGACTGCGACAAAGTTGATCTGTCATTCTATTTATCTGTTTTGCACATCATTTGTGTTTGCGATGGAATTGATCTGATAAGTGTTGATCTATATATGCATGCATATTTTTATATTTTGCAATAATTTTTTTTATAAATTTGTTTAGGGCCACCACATCAATTTCTTCCTTAGGGTGTAGAAACCTAGTTCCACCACCCCCCCCATATTGCTTTGGGTGAGTCTTTTATTTGCGCAAGCAGGTCATTGCTGAAAGGGCCAGTAGTTGAAGGGTTTTTTGGTTGTGATTTAAACTCTGAACCTTGGTTAGGACCCCTCAAGCCAAAAACTTGTTTATTATTGGGGAGGAAATACTCATCCAACACTACAAGATATATCTTGCTTTAGAGTTTTATATGATTGATATGAGGTTGATGCATTAGTTTATGGGGTTGGAGGTTTGGAAGGAGGATGAGCATATATTCATGGGCTAGGGAAGATATGCAAGAGATATCTTGAGGATATTCCATATGGATGGTTGTATCCCTATGGTTACTCTTATAATCATCAATTGGAAGAAGCTTCATGATGTTGATTCTGAGTTGGTGAACTCCACTTTGTATCAACAACTAATTGGGTCATTGATATATCTAGCCAACACTAGACCAGATATTTTTTTTGTAGTCAACACATTAAGCCAATTTATGATGGATACTAGGAGAGAACCTTGGGTGGTTGCAAAACATGTGTTTAGATACTTCTAGGGCACAATGGATTATGTTTTCAACTATGAAAGATGTGATGAAGTGATGAAGTAATATTTATTGGTTGCACTATCTTAGATTGGGCTAGCAGTGTCAGTGACTGAAAGACTACTTCTAGATGTTGTTTTACATTGGGCTTAGAAGTTGTGTCATGGTTTAGAAGAAAACAAAGGTCAGAGGAATTGAGAAACACATAGACAGATTATATGGAAGTTAGTAAGGCAGGGTGTGAGGCATTATGGCTTTGCAATATGCTTCTTGGTCTATTTGGTCAGATGTCGAGACTAACTAAAATTTATTGTGACAATTAAAGTTGTATTAAACTCTCTAAGAATCCAGTATTTCATGACCGGTCAAAGCATATAGAGATTAGATATCACTTCATCAGAGACTAGGTTCAGCGAGAGACAATGAAGCTTGAATATATATCCACTAATGAGCAGGTAGAAAACATGATCACCAAGTCTTTGCTAAGAGGAAATCATGTTTTCCTCAGAGACAAGATGGGAGTGGTGAGCAACACCTTCCTCAATAAGAGGGAGCACATTAATGGACTTTTGTCTCAATGACACTTATGAGTGAAATTAATGTCAAGGGTGGAAAAGGTACTTAGAAGTGTTGTACCATGTATTTTTTATGATATTAAATTCATTTGTACTTTATAAAGTGAATTTATGTGTAAAGTACATAGTGTACTTTTCTAATATTAAAGTGAGATGAAAAAAATACTAGATGAGAAAAATAGAAAATGTACACAACTTGAAAAAGGAACTAGGAGACTTTGAAGTGACGGGACCAATGTATGAGGGGGGTCATTTGGGAGAAATGATCTCAACCACACCTCTTGAGATTTGGAGATTAAATCTCAGCCATTAGATCTTAGGTTTAGGGATTCAATCTTTTCAAAGGAGACAAAAGAGGGAAA
Organism: Pinus albicaulis; assembly: GCA_034641835.2. Classification (NCBI taxonomy): domain Eukaryota; kingdom Viridiplantae; phylum Streptophyta; class Pinopsida; order Pinales; family Pinaceae; genus Pinus; species Pinus albicaulis. The sequence continues at coordinate 1,022,366,533 of CM076582.1, read as the reverse complement.
ATGGATCTCATTCTTCACTTCAAACTTGAGACTCAAGAGAGAGCATGAAGAGAAGGGAGGAGAGGAAAAAATTCATGAAGGATGAGAGAAATTGCAACTATATAAGGGCTCAAATTCCAAGGAGAAGTAGGCATCCACAACATCACAAAAATCAAGGAAAGTAGCAGCTACAACAGGCATGAATTTTGAGGCAGGCAGGCAAGAATTTTGAGGAGCTAATACACAAAATTATAGGAGTAGGATAGGCCTGAATTTCAAGCAGATGGTTACTACTGTTAGGCCCAAAATATGAGGCACAAAGTTTGGGATAGCAAAAGGAGGGATTTTGCTATTGTCTGGCACAATTTTTGAGGCAAAAAAGTCATCTTCAGGAACATAAATCAAGTTTGGGTTTGCACAAATTACAAGGATAATTTTGGGCACGAATTCCAAGGAGATAATCTGTAGAGAAATGCAGAAATTATGGGCACTAAATTTGCTAAAAATATGAATTTTTAAGTGGGCACAAATATTGAGAAATTGAAATTATTGCTACAACAAAAAAGGGAGATAAGTACAGTGAATTTTTTGTACTTATTTTATAATTTCTCAAGAAATAAAATCATCCTTTGAAGATCTATTTTCCCCAAGAGGCCATGGGATTTTCCGGGTTCAGCTTGACGAAAAATATGTGTCTCATATGTGTGAATGTTTTCCTAAATTTTTTCTTAATTACCAACTTATAGGAAAGTTAAAATAGTAGAAGCACCCTTTTCATGTTTACAATAAATCCATACTGAAATTTATACAAGCATGAAAAAACATGTGGGTTGGGCCTAAACAAAAACACATGCAAACTGGTAAACTGGGTTAAGGGTGCAAATCATAAATTTTATACATGGTCTCGGAGCTAAGTTGAGGCTCAAATATTCAACTTCGATCAACTAATAAAGAGGGGAAAAAGCATTTAAAGTTTTCAAAAAATGAACTAATACCTTTGAAAATTTTCAAAAATCCCAAAGACTTCAACAATTTAGAGGGAGGAAGGTTCTAGCTATGCAAAAAATATGCAACACCAAGATGACCAAGACTGACAATGTCACCTCTTTCCTCACGAGAGTCTCACAGGAAAAGGATGAGTTAGTTTCCATTGGAGAGGTTGTTCAAGAGAAGTAGTTGGTTAGGATTTCCTTAGATGGTTTCACTGAGAAGTGGGATGGCTTTATCTGTGGCTTGTTGGCCATAGAGAACTTTCCTGGTTGGAGGAGGATGTGGGATGATTTCATTCAGGATGAAATCAAGAGGAGTGAAAAGGGGGGGAAACAAGAGTGGTGGGGGGAAAGGGAAAGAAGGGAAATAAGATCAATAAGGGTTCTTCTAGTGGAGAAAATCAAGAGAAATGAAGCAAAAGGCTAAAGAGAAGGACATGATAAAATTTAAATGATTTTCTTCTAGGAATATGGGTCACTATGCTATATAGTTTCCCAACAAGGAGGGTAAGAATAAACAAGGAGTTGCAACTTCAACAGATGTGGATGATTTTGCTTCTATGCTTGTTTTAGAGTGTGCATTGGTGGTGAGTTTAGCCACTCATGTCACATGTTCCCATGCATGGTTCATATAAAGTAGAGAATCCTACCATATGAATGGAGTTCGAGAGCACTTCATGAAACTTTAGGAGGATGATATTGATTTGGAGGTTTCAATTGGTGACAACTACAAATTCAAGGTGGTCGGTATGGGGACAATTTCATTTTGGAGGGAGTGATCAACTCCTTTGAAGGTGACAAATGTTCTTTATGTTCTAGGTTTGAAGAAGAGTTTGATATCAGTCTCTAGCTTGGAGGATAAGGGGCACGAGGTTCCATTCCGAAAGGGGCAAGTGTTGATATATCCCAGGGGATTTAGCATCAATTCTTCTCATCTCATTGGATCTCACAGTGATAGACTTTACAAACTTATGTTTTAGCCTCTTTGATCTATGGTAGCGTAGACCAACAGAAATGAGTTATGTGAGTTTTGGCACGGGAGGATGGCCCACTTCCACCATGGATATTTCAGGATGTTGAAGGATATGGTTACAAGGTTGAATGACTTCATCACTATGAATCATGATGTGTGCATAGGTGTGATTTGGGAAAGTACACCAAGACACCTTTCCACAGAAGTGACAACAAAGCTACATGTATCCTTTATTTGATTCGTCTATGTTGTCCTATGCCCCATGTTTCACTGTGTGGATATGAATACTATGTGACATTAATTGATGACCACTCCAGAAGGACCTAGATTTACATCCTTAAGGCCAAGGATGAGGTATTTTATAATTCCAAGAGTTTAAGGATATTGTGGAGATCTAGAGAGAGATGCAAAGCAGGGCATTAAGATAAAACAATGGGGGTCAGTACACTTCTGCAGAGATGAGGGATTTTGTGGGATTCTTGGCATCAAGAGGGAGCTCGTTGTTTCTTACAACCCTTAGTAGAATGGCGTGGAAGAGAGGAAGAACGAGGTCATTTTGGGTGTAGTTAGAGTGATATTTCATGATCATAGATTACCTTTCTTCTCATGGGATGAGGCGTGTAACACTATTTTTTATTTGCAGAACAAGATCCCACACAGAGTCTTGGGGAGAAAGACTCCTGAGTATGTGTATATTGAAAATAAGCAGAAAGTTGCGTACACCAGGATATTTGGGTGCCTTACATATTCACATGTCCCTGGGGATAATAGGAAGAAGTTTGAACCCACGACAGAGAGGGGTATCCTAGTGGATTACAATGATACAAATAGAGCCTACCGTATATATATTCTTGCACATAGGAAGGTTTTCTTGAGGAGGGATGTGAAATTTTAGGAGAGGGATTTGAGGAGGTATCAGGAGGTTGATTAGGTAAATCAACAGGATCCTTAGTAGGGGGCACATTACAGGTTTTGGGAGCATCAGGTGGTACATCAGGATTAGGGGGTTCACCTTCTTCAGGGGTGGCAGGTTATCATAATACAAGATCACTTGGTGTAGGTTCATGAGGCAAAATAACTTATAGTTTGGGGTCTCCATTGGTTACTTTAGAGCCTTCCTTTCCTCGAGGAGACACACCAGTTGAGGATTTTCCCATACCACCACAAAAGACTATTATATGGAAGAGGAAGCCAAGATGGATTCGGGAGACCCTGAAGGAGGCTCAAGAGGTATTTGGGAGACCCACTGGTCAATTAGGGAGAGTAACTACCAGAGAGGTTGGGTGGATTTGTGGAAAATTTTATTGTGTGCTCAAATTAGTGTTCCTAAATTGAGGTCATAAATTATCAACCAGGGTTAGTAAACTACTGAAGTGAGGTGCACTATATGTGCCTAGGTATCTGTTTATCAATACGTTGTGTTTAGTGTTTTTCTGATGTTTTTGGTTTTATGTTAAAAAGGAAAAGAACTAAGAGAAGTTGTTGGACACACTAAAACAGAGCAAAACCTATTCTAAACTATGTATGGAACTAAAGAACAGAAAATGCAAAGCTTGATAATGACTCATAGCAAGGAAACAAATCACAACATGAACTCAATAACTCATAACATGAAATCATCCAATTCATTCATTAGAAATATTTTGGAATAGCCTGAGAAAAGGACAAGTTTAGTGCAAATGAGGTTCTCCTAAGTAAACAATCATCTTACAATATTACAAAGAATCTCATCCATAGCTAGAAGTTTATTGGAACACAATTGGAAAAGACTATTTGTAGCACAATAACATTTCTACTCTGAATTTACTTGTAATGCTAAAACTAATCCATTCTGCAGCTCAACTTATCACTACTAAGCCTCATTCAAAAGTTAAATATTTTCTAGAATAGTTTTTGGGAAAAGGCTTATTTGTGAAATTGCAAAAGAATGTAGAACAATCAAGGCCTTAAACTAATATCACTGATTCCTGTCCATATGATGATGCATTAATAGAAATTCAGAACAAGAGTAGTTTGTAAACAATGAAGGTCGTGAAGTCTAATTTTGACAGTTAATACAACTTAAAGAACAATGGATAACACTGAGCTAGAATGCAATTGATCAAACTTGAGACACAGTGACCACAACTAAACTAGAATGCCATTAACCTAACTTGAAATGAAGTGAACTGGAACTGAACTAGAATGCCACTAATCTAATTTGAAATATGGTGAACAGAGTTGAACTAGAGTGCCATTATCAAACTTGAAATATAGTGACAGAATTAAACTAGAGTAACATCTACCTCCGGAGTACTACATCTAAACTAAAATGCAACTAATTCTATGAAATGTTTCAGCTCTGTCTCATTCAGAGTTAGTGGTATTTTGGAATAATTTATAGAACAGGACTGGCTACAACATGTTATGTAAATGAGCATAAAAGCATAAAATTCAACAAAACACAACAAAGCTCTAAAACACCACATCTATGTCTCACCCAGAGTTAGTGATATTTTGGAAGAGTTTATAAGAACAAGACTAGCTGTAACAATCTGATGTAATTGATCACAAAACCATAAAGTTCAGAGAAATGAAACTAACTCCTAAAATACTACAGTTATATCTCATCCAATGTTAGTGTTATTTTGGAATAGTTTTTAAGGATAATACTGACTGTGGCATCCACTGAAAATAAGTATAAAAACACAAAATAAAATTGATTAAACTAGGAATGAAACAAGGCTAAGTTACTTATCTAAACCATATGAAAAAAGCTTCTCAGGTAGCAGGGGCCCTCTACCACCAGATTAGCACGCAAATCTACTCAAGATTGACTCAGCTCTTGCAATAAAGTGATGCTTCTTTCATTAAAGGAGAAATTATTCAAAAAACATAGTATTACGGTCTTCTGAGATCTAGCAAAAAATCAAAATCTAACTAACTGTCTCTCGGTCTCCCGAGCCATACTTATAACAAAATTACATAACTGTCTTTGAGATAACATAGGAATAAGTGTCTTTTCAAATTAAAATCAAATTAGAACTCTGGTGAAAGCCTCGTATTTTGCTTAAGGACATCTGCACAGTCCTTGTTCTAGTAGGAATCTGCTTCCTATTTTTGATCTCTTCCACGTGCATAACCACCTGTAGGCTCGAGCTCAGACTTCATGGAGAGCAAGAAATGATGGGGGAGTGATGTGGAATACAACCATATGTGTTTTTACTTGAGGTGACACCTAGAATCTGCGTAAACATGAGGATAGATACGGAATAGGCGACTGGCTACAGAATGACTGCGTTCTGTAGCCGAGTCTAGTAAAAAATTGCTACAATAACAAAATCATGAAAACATAGCAATTTAGTCATTATATACATTCTTAAAGTAATCCTAATCAATCCTATTGATCATTTAAGCCTGTAATTGATGAGGAACAAAGGAAATGAAGTGAAATGTGGTGGAAAAGAAGGACATCTTTGGGGCTCAACATACCCCCACTGCAAGGCTTTTGCATGTCCTCATGCAACTAATCCATATACTCTGAGACCTCTGCTAGGACATATATGCCCCTTCTTCTGCTTTGCCTGACAGTCAATGGCCTCCTGGGCTTCCTTATGATCAACTTGAATCTCAAATTTGTAAGTGCCTTGCTTAACTTTTTGTTTTTCTTCTTCAATTTTGTTTTTCTTGATATGCCTATTGAGTACTTCTAACTCATATTTGTCTCTTCTTAGTACATCAATTGCAGATTTTGGTGGACTAGGAGTTCTGTCTCTACTTTCCAAGGCTCTCTTCTCTAATGTCTCAACATAATTATAAATTTGTTGCTGTGCTGGGTCTATCTCTGGAGCTCCTTCATCAAGATCTTGTTCATGTTGATACTCAGGTGATCTAGCAGTAGGTGTTTCTTCATCCTCAATGTTTATGACTCCCGTTTGTTTAATCCCTGTTCTCTTCAATATACCTCTAAGTCCGTGGCTTCGTCTTGGTTGAGATGGTCCTTCACCTCTCTCCTTGGCATATCTTCTTATCATCTTTTCTTCTTTAAGTTGCTTCATAATTTCAGTCAATTTCTTAGAAATTTCCTCTTCACTTTCCTCTTGTATAGACTTACCAGTTTTAGTTTCAACAACTTAAAAAATTTTCCTTCTCCTGCTTCTTCTTGTAGGTTTGCTTTCAGGTGAAGATTCCTTGGGTTCTTCAAAGTGGTTCCTCACTAGAAACTCATCCCAATTATCTCCCATTTTTCTCAAATGATGTTCAATTAGGATTTTGACTAAACCATGGTGATACAAAGTGGTTTCTAGAAATTGAACCCTCTTTTGAACATTAGAGGCCATTCTTTTCAGACTATGAAGTAGGAAAAAGGCCAAATTGATTTCTTCATCTAAGAAATGCATCATTAACCGAATATGATAAACATAGAGGGTACCAAATCTTCCTTCACAAGTGATAATTTTTTTCAAAATGAGCAGCATATTTCTCCATTTATTCTTCAGTGCCGAGCTAGGAATACCTTTCTTAAAAATGGAAACATCCATACCTGGTGTTTTGAGTATTTGCCTCCATCTCTCATTATGAAATTCTCTATTTTTGAACCAGTGTTCTCCCTGTCTGGGTAATTCCGTTGCTTTTGCAATGAAAGCCTCTGTAATAGTGAATTTAATATCTCCTATTTCGACCTCTGCTCCATTGAAGGATCTTGCAAATGTTTTGGTTACCTCTTTATGAAAACCATTAAATTTTTCCAAAAATTGTAACCACCCTGCCTGCTGTAGCATTTCTCTGATTTGTGGATAAAATTCCAAGTACTTAGTTCCAACGGGTTCGGATCTTAGTATGAGACCCATAGTTTCCTTTCTCAACCTTCAAATTACTGCTCCTCTGCTCACAGTGAAAATGGCTGTGAAAGAGATGTTTTTGCTCCAAAGATGTTTCCTTTGTTTTACAGACTGGAATGGCTAAGAATTGGCTATGGAAAGAAATTATATGGAGTGGTTATGAAATGAGTATAATGTGGTGAGGATGATTCACACGGATATCTATCACGGAAGAAAAGACCGCTGAAAAATTCCCGTGTAAAATTCAAAATCATCACTAAATGCTTCGGGCTAGTGACGTGATTGATTTGGTCACTTCAGTACTTAACCATTAAGTTTTAAATGATGATTTGGAATGGCGGAGTAAAAGGGATTTTGTCCAAAGTTTTTATGATAGGTTTGATAGGCATGATCAACACGAATAATTAAAATAACTTTTTGAATCATACATGACTTAACTATGCTAAAACTTTCATGATCTATCACCATAATAATTTCCTAACTTTTAACTTTGCCTTTTCTTTGATTTTTTTGTGGTTTTGATATGCCTTGTCCTCCTTTGAAAATCATTGATCTTCAGTCCTCATAACTCCTTTGATTTTTCTTGTTGTCTTGGATATGCAGGATCAGTTTGCTGCTAAATCAAGTGATTACTGGATAGTGCCTTCAGGATCTCTGGTTGCAGAATGTCTGACTGGCTGCATAATGTTTGACAGGCTACAAAATTTCTAGCAGACCTGTAGAAGCTTTGAAATATGAAATGAAATGGTTTGAAGCATGAATGGAATGTTGTGTGAAATGGATAGTGAAATGTAGTGTAATGGAGTATGAGTGAAGTGAATAATGGAATGAAATGAATCACAATTATGAAGTGGAGTGAAGTATGGAAAGTGACCTGCAACTTATGATCTGTATTATTCAATTGCAGAAAGAAATCAATTTTAGAACTCTGAGATGGAAATGAGGTGGACTATGGAATGAAATGAATGAAGTATGGATGAATGAAATGAAATGGAGTATGGATGAATGGAGTGAAATGGATCATAAGTGGAATGTGAATCACTTATGATTTTATGATAGCTGCTTGCAGAAAAAGAACAAACTTGAAAAGCTAAAGTGTCAGAAAGATTATGATTTTCACTCTATCTTTTCTGTATAAACATGCTAATCAAAGATTAGTTTTCATGTTTATACTTTATTTATTTATTTATGCTTTTGAATTCAGAAAATTCAACTAAGTTGATGAAGAAGAAAAATTCTTCTTCATTAACTTCACATCACTGCTTTCCTGAAATCTCTTGACAAATTCTTCTCTTGAAAGTGGCTTATGATACAGCTTCAATCTATGACCATTTACAAGAAAAGTGACCTTTTCTTCATCTATTGTCCTGATTTTTATTGCTCCATTGTCAAAAAATTTTACAATTTCATATGGTCCAAGCCAATGTGTTTGGAATTTACCTTGAAAATATTTGAACTTTGAATCAAACAAGAGAGCCCAGTCACCTTCTTGGAACTTCTTTTCCTTGATGTACTTATCATGCCATCTAGTCCTTTGCTGTTGGACTATACTTGTTTTCTGAACTGCATCTTGTCTGATCTCATCCAATTCATTAATCTGCTCCAATCTATGCTTTTGTGCCTCTGTTAGATCAAGTCCTAGCTGAACTGCCATTTTTAAAGTTTGAATCTGAAACTCTATGGGAAACAAAACTTGTTTTCCATAAACAAGTTCATAAGGAGTATGGCCTGTTTTGCTTCTCCATGTAGTTCTATAGGCCCACAAAGCTTTAGGAAGCCTGTCTGCCCAATCTCTTCTATGTAAATGAACAGTCTTTGTTAGGATCCCTTCAATGACTTTATTGGTAGATTCCACTTGACCATTTGCTTGTGGATGATAGGGAGTAGATTTTCTGTGTCTGATTTTGTACCTCTCCATCATTTGTTCCACTAGCTTTGATGTAAATTGAGCTCCTTGATTTGTAACAATTTCCCTTGGGACACCAAAACGAGTAAAAATATCCTCAAAAAGAAAATTAACTACAGATGCTTCAGTAGCAGAAAGTAATGGCTTGGCCTCTACCCATTTGGTAACATAATCAGTGCAAACTAATATATATTTATTTTTCCTTGATGGAGGACTAATAGGTCCTACAAAATCTAAAGCCCATTTTTCAAAAGGTTCAATATGTACCCGAGGCTGCAATGGCATCTCACCTGAAGGAGAAGGTTTCCTTACCCTTTGGCAACTGTCACACCTTTTGACATACTCTTTAGCATCTTTAAAAAGGTATGGCCAATAATATCCTAAATGAAGGATCTTATAAGCTGTCCTCTTATCAGTAAAGTGTCTGCCACAAGGTTCATCATGACATGCCTTGAGGATCTCAGGCATCTCATCTTCCCGAACACATCTCCTGATGATAAAATCTGGACCTGTTTTGTATAACTCATTAGCATTCCATGAATATTTTGCACTGTCATAAATGATCTTTCTTTTGTTTCTTGCATTCATTATTGAAGGAAATTTCCCTGAAACTAAATAATTAGCAATGTCAGCAAACCAAGGAGTTTGAGTAGAAATTGCAAAAAGATATTCATCAGGGAATTGATCTTCAACTAGAGTGTTATCTTTAATGTTTTGGAGTCTAGATAGGAAATCAGCTACTGTGTTTTGTTTTCCAGGCCTATCTAGAATGGTAATGTTGAATTCTTGTAAAAGCAATAACCATCTTATGACTTTGCCATTAGTAATTGATTTGTTCATTAGATATCTAATTGCAGAGTGATCTGTGTGAACAAAAGTTTCATAGCCTGTTATATAGTGTCTGAATTTGTTTATGGCATGAACAACAGCTAAAAACTCTTTTTCAGTTACAGTATAGTTTAACTCTGTAGGAGTCAAATTTTTACTGGTATAGTAGATGGCATAAGGAATCGGGTCTTTTTGTCCCAATACTGCTCCTAGAGCTGTATCTGAGGCATCTGTTGAAATATGAAAAGGTAACTTCCAGTTAGGTCCCCTTAAAATAGGTGCTTCAAAGATTTTTGTTTTCAGGGTCTCAAAGGCTAACTGGCAATCAGGATTCCACTTGAATTCACAGTCCTTGGTAAGTAATTTGAAAAGTGGAGATGCTATCTTGGTGAAGTTTTCTATAAACCTTCGATAATATCTTGTAAATCCTAGAAAACTCCTAACATATTTTTGACAACTTGGAATAGATAAGTTAGAGATGACTTCAACTTTTGACTCATCAACTCTAATCCTATCCCTTGAAATGTGATGTCCTAAAACAATTCCTTCAGTAAACATCATAAAACACTTCTCATGACTAAGTGAAAGATTTGCTTCTCTACATCTCTTTAAGACTTTTTCCAAGTTTGCTAAGGCTTCTTCAAATGTGTTTCCATAAACTGTGAAATCATCATGTATACCTCTACACAATCATGTATTAGATCTGAAAAAATTCCTAGTAATGCCCTTTGAAATGTTGCGGGTGCATTGCATAATCCAAATGGAAATACTCAGTAAGCATAGGTACCCTAAGGACAGGTAAATGTGGTTTTGTCTTGATCTTCAAGTGCTACTTGGATTTGATTATAACCACTAAACCCATCTAGAAATGAAAAGTACTTTTTGCCAGCTAATGTATCTAACACCTGATCTATGAAAGGTAAGGAAAAATGATCTTTTAAGAGTAGCTTTGTTTAATTCCTGGTAGTCAATACATACCCTCCATTTACCATTTTTCTTTGGCACAATTACCAAAGGAGAAACCCACTGACTATCTGAAATGGGATAGATGAAGTTAACATTTAACAATTTCTACAATTCTTCCTTAACAATCTCCCTAAGATTTGGGTTCATCCGTCTCTGAGGTTGTCTGATTGGTTTACAATTTTCCTCTATATAGATGTGATGAGTGCAAGTCTTGGGGCTTATCCCTTTCATATCAGTGTACTCCCATGCATATGCAGAAGAATGTCTCTATAAGATCTTGACTAGCTCTTCTTGTTGAGATTCCTCTAGGTTCTTGTTTATGTTTAAAGTTTTTCCTGGAAATATCTCAATTGTAGAGCTGCCAAATTTATCCATGGAATAAAGAGACATCTGTCTTGATGATAAAAACTCATTGTTGGATTCTTCTTGAAATTGTTCATGTTTGTATTCTGAAGAGGATTCAAAATTTTCCAAGGTATTCAGAATCTGGCTATCTTCACTAATTTCTGAAATTGTGAAGGGAGGTTGTAAGTCTTCTTCATCCTCTATCCATTGAGTATCATCTAATTCTGTAATTTTTCTTGCTGGAGGATACAAGGTAAATTTCTTGGTGTAACTACCATCAGAGATGTACATATCATCGGATCTACAACTAATGAAAGCATTAGCTGTAGCTAACCAAGATCTTCCTAATATAATAGGATGTCCTCCTAGATTATTCTTAGAAGTTAGGGTCATAAAATCCACAGGATATTCCCAAGAATCTAGGGACACTAAAATGTCTTCTATTACCCCATCAGGTTTGATCACAGATCTATCTGCTAATTGTAATAATGTGGGTGTAAAAAGAAGATTAGGAAGTTTCGGGTTATCCTGATTTGTCTACTCACGTATTGATTATTGCTCCTAAATCGACTAAATTATGTTTTGAATCTCAATTCCCATTGATGTGAATTTTAACAAGTAAGGATTTCACAAAGGTCTAGATACTTTGGAATAGCAATCTTACCCATCATGATATCTACTATTTTTCCTGCCAGTTGAATTTTCTTTGTCTCTCTTATTCTTTTCCTTGTTTTCTTCATGCTCAACTCCTTTATTGTTTTTGCTAAGATTTGAATTTCCTTGATGGCTTGCAATAATGGGATCTTAATGCAAAAATTTCTCAACTCATCTAGGAAATCATAATTAGGCACCATAATTTTTTTTATACACCCCTATCAATTTGTAATCTTTCTGGGAAGGGAGGTGTAGAAGTGGATGTTGATGGATGCTCTAATATGGGAGTTGAAATTATTGGTTCTTTTTGTTTTGATTTTTCAATGTTTGAGTCTTGGAAAGTTGTGTTCTCTTCAAGACTTTTATTTACCCGTAGATAATCTTCCTCAGAATTGTCTTGCTCTTGTATGATTACAGAAGGTTTCCTCTTTTCAAGTATCCTTCCAGACCTAAGTTGAACATCACTAAGGTCTAAAGGAGTGATCAAATAAGTTGGAAATTGTTGGCCTTCTATCACGAAGCGGACATAACATTTATTGTTGGGGTTTGGTATGGGTTAGGCAGGCAAACTGATTTTTAGAAATATCATTAAGTGGTTGATTTTGATGTTGTGGATTTTGAGGATTTTGTTGAAAATTTTGTTGAGGAGGGAAATGTGGATATGGTGGACAGGATGGTGGATATTGGTAATACTGAGAGTATCTCCCATAGGGATTTTGTGCTCCTTGCGCCAAATTTTGTGATTGATTTTGAAATTGGGGCCAAGGTTTCTGCCAAGCATTCCAATTTGGTGGAGGTTTATTATACAGCTGGTCATGAAATCCTTGTGTTTGAGGTCTTTGCCAAGGTCTCTTGGAGACAAAATTGAGAGATTTTGTGGAACTTGTAGGAGTTTCTTCTTGAAAGACAGCTTTAAGACCAGGAAGTGAAGGGAAACTCTTGGTCTCATGTTTTTTTGAACAAATTACACGAGTCTCTGTTTTGCATCCAAAGAGCGATCTCTCGAGCATGTTTCTTTCTACATTTAGGACAAAATATTGCTAGGGCACCTTGATTCAACTTTTTGTGTTTTATTTTGAGGTGTCTATTTGTTCACTAAGACTCCGGCGAATATCAGTTGAATTCATCAAGCATATGTCTTGTTTACCTTTCTTCTTTTTGTCACAGGCAGACTTCTTGCCCTTGCGAAGCGGGAATGTCTCCAATTATTTTTATAGTTTTAGATTTCCCTCTTGAAAGGTTGATACATAATTCATCTATTTCAGGTAATGTGAGCTGAGATATATCCCATTTTCACATCATGTTAAGGATATCCAGCCATTCATCCCTAATTGTCTTCAACAAGAGAGCTTTCAAGGTGTCTTGGTCTAGGTTTTCATTTTTTCCCTCTTGATGTTATAGTTAAACCTCTCCAACAGATCTTCCAAGTTTTCATCCTCTTTTTGTAACATTTTAAACACTTCCTCCTTATGGTTGACTGGCATACAGTAATCCAAATACCTCTCTAAAAATGTCGGTTTCATGTCTTCCCATGTCCTAATAGAACTGTTGATCAAACTCATAAACCATTTTAATGCTGCTCCTTTCAATGTTGAAGGGAATAGTTTAAGTTTTTGAGCATCTTGTAAGTAGTCATAGGTTCTACATAGGACTTCAAATTCAAATAGGAAGGTTTAAGGATCTTCAGTTTTGAGTCCATAAAATTTTGGAAGGATAGAGGGTGAAATTTTTTTCATAGTTATTATTGGTTTAAAAGACTATAGAAGCAAAGAGCTTCCATTTCTCTTCTACCTCTTCCTCGCCTCTTCTCCTTACGCACCTCCTACCTCTTCCTCCTCTGCCTGTCTACCTCCAAATAGTGTGTGTTCTCCATTAAAAACTCCTCCTCCCCCTTCTTCTGCCATAGTTGATTCTTCTGTAGAAGTTGAAAAGTTTATGTCCCTAGCAGGGGTTCCTGAATCTCCTTCTAAGACAGGTTCAGTGGGTAAAGTGGAAGGTATTTCTAATGGAATATCTGATCTTAAGTTCTCTGGAAGTCTAGGATCAGTAAAGGATGGAATGTGGGTTTGATTTGGAGGTGTGTTGGCTCTAGGTCTTGGTGAAACAAGTGGTGTTCTAGGAATCAAGCTTCTGCTTCTTATGAATCTACCCCTTGAGTCTCTTTCTCTACGCATATCATTGTTTTTGGGTGGTAAGAAACAAGGCTACCTAGTTACACTTCCCCGGCAGCGGCGCCAAAATTTTGTGCTCAACTTAGTGTTTCTAAATTGAGGTCATAAATTATCAACCAGGGTTAGTAAACTGCTGAAGTGTGGTGCACTATGTGTGCCTAGGTATCTATTTCTCACTACGTTGTGTTTAGTGTTTTTTCTGATATTTTTGGTTTTATGGTTTTATGTTAAAAAAGAAAAGAACTAAGAGAAGTTGTTGGACACACTAAAACAAAGAAAAACCTATTTTAAACTATGTATGGAACTAAAGAACAGAAAATGAAAAGCTTGATAATGACTCATAGCAAGGAAATAAATCACAGCATGAACTCAATAACTCATAACATGAACTCATCCAATTCATTCATCAGAAATATGTTGGAATAGCTTGAGAAAAGGAAAAATTTAGTGCAAATGAGGTTCTCCTAAGTAAACAATCATCTTACAATATTACAAAGAATCTCATCCATGGCTAGAAGTTTATTGGAACACAATTGGAAAAGATTATTTGTGTGATAATGTTTTCTATATGAATTTACTTGTGATAAAATGGAACTAATCATGCCATGAGAAGCAACATATACTGACTATTAAAAATTAAAATCTTTTAGATTAGTTTTGGAAAAAAAGCTTAAATACAATAAGAAATTACAAAAGATTATTAAGAAAATCAAGGCATAAACAATATCAACATTACCATCATATGATGATGCATTAATAGAAAGTCGAGCAAGTCTCAATGTTATAAACAGCCAGAGTACGTCCATGTACAATTTTATGGGTTAATGCAGGAAGAAACAATGGATAACACTGAGCTAGAATGCAATTGATCAAACTTGAAACACAGTGACCACAACTAAACTAGAATGCCATTAACCTAACGTGAAATGCAGTGAACTAGAACTAAACTAGAATGCCACTAATCTAATTTGAAATATGGTGAATAGAGTTGAACTAGAGTGCCATTATCAAACTTGAAATATAGTGACAGAATTAAACTAGAGTAACATCTACCTCCAGAGTACTACAACTAAAATAAAATGCAACTAATTCTATGAAATGTTTCAGCTCTGTCTCATTCGGAGTTAGTGGTATTTTGGAATAATTTATAGAACAGGAATGGCTGTAACATGTTATGTAAATGAGCATAAAAGCATAAAATTCAACAAAACACAACAAAGCTCTAAAACACCCAGAGTTAGTGATATTTTGGAAGAGTTTATAAGAACAAGACTAGTTGTAACAATCTGATGTAATTGAGCACAAAATCATAAAGTTCAGAGAAATGAAACTAACTCCTAAAATACTACAGTTATATCTCATCCAATGTTAGTGGTATTTTGGAATAGTTTGTAAGGATAAGACTGACTGTGGCATCCACTGCAAATAAGTATAAAAACACAAAGTTCAAAAAATTGATTAAACTAGGAATGAAATAAGGCTAAGTTACTTATCTAAACCATTTGAACAAAGCTTCTCAGGTAGCAGGGGCCCTCTACCACCAGATTAGCACGAAAATCTACTCAATATTGACTCAGCTCTTGCAATAAAGTGATGCTTCTTTCATTAAAGGAGAAATTATTCGAAAAACAGAGTATTACGGTCTTCTAAGATCTAGCAACAAAACAAAATCTAACTAACTGTCTCTCGGTCTCCCGAGCCATACTTATAAAAAAATTACATAACTGTCTTTGAGATAAAATAGGAATAAGTGTATTTTCAAATTAAAATCAAATTAGGACTCTAGTGAAAGCCTCATATTTTGCTTAAGGACATCTGTACAGTCCTTGTCCTAGTAGGAATATGCTTCCTATTTTTTATCTCTTCCACGTGCATAACCACCTGTAGGCTCGAGCTCAGACTTCATGGAGAGCAAGAAATGATGGGGGAGTGATGTGGAATACGACCATATGCATTTTTCCTTGAGGTGACACCTGGAATCTGCGTAAACATGAGGATAGCTACGGAATAGGCGACTGGCTACAGAATGACTGCGTTCTGTAGCCGAGTTTAGTAAAAAATTGCTACAATAACAAAATCATGAAAACATAGCAAGTTAGTCATTATATACATTCTTAAAGTAATCCTAATCAATCCTATTGATCATTTAAGCTTGTAATTGATGAGGAACAAAGGAAATGAAGTGAAATGTGGTGGAAAAGAAGGACATCTTTGGGGCTCAACAGTTATGGATATGGATCCAACTAGTTTTTAGGAGGCCACTAGGCAACAAATATTGAGGGATGTCATGGTGGAGTAGTATGCCTCTATCATGAAGAATGATGTCTGGGAGGTAGTGTCATGTCCTTATGGGAAGCCAGTGGTGACTTCAAGGTGGCTCTACGAGATCAAACATGATGCAGATGTAAGTGTGGAGAAGTTCAAAGCCCAGTTTTTGGCATGGGTTGAATTGGGGTGGTTGAATTTATATAATTCCGTTCATACTTTTTCGTGTATTCCATTTAAATCATTGAAAAATATATAAATTCCTTATTTTCATGGTAGAAGGAACTAGTGCGAATAAATGAGTTGAAGTTGAACACTTGTAAGAATCTATCGATTAGGAGGAAATAATGAATCCTCACTATCGACAGCGAAGATTCTACCACTGATGACTTCAAACCCTAAGGTACTAACAAAAATACTATAGAACTTATTCCCAGAGCAACGAGTCAGAGTCAATGGGAAAAGATATGTTGGAAGGAAGGCATTGAGGCATCCCACATCAGTCTAGCATGAGTGTAACCTGCAGGCCAAGATTTGAAGGAATCAGATGAATTATAGTGAAGGAACCAACTCGACGTTCCTGACATGCACAAGGTGAAGCTAGCGCATGGAAGAAACCCTATGAACCAACCAATAATGAAAGCTGACAAAGAGGTGAGATATCCACTGACAGGGTCAAATGGAAATCAAGGTACTGCATGAATCCCAAGTGTGATAATGTATGCTAATGTCGAACACAAGGAAAACCACTCAGTCAAAGACCCATAATGATGATCAAATGCTGAGCACAAGGTCACCTATCAATTATGTAAATAGGGCCAGGGTGTGGCTCTAGGTTTACTCTCAGAGCAAGATGTCGTAGTCGATAAGAGACAAACCCGCCGGCAAGAAGTCAATGGAGACCTTCTTAAACCAGCATGAGCAAAAGACCAAATATCTGATGTGATAGTACAATATGATGACAAAACATGGAAGGCATGAATATTAAGTCAAGAGACACCGCATAATGGTCGACTCAGGGTTAACTTCCCTTGAACAAAAGCACGACTCATGATGACCATGGAAGTAAATAATGACACTGTATAAGTCTGTTATGCAGGAGGCAAAAACAAACTCTCCATATGATTGGAAGAGATAACCAACTGGGGGATAACTGACTCATGAAACAAGGTTATGGCATTGCCTAGGCCAACAGCTAAAACCATCCCAAATGAGGAAAAGACATAGTGTTATGTGCTTTGTTCAAGGGCGACAAACTGATACTGTAACTGCCATCAAAATATGAAGTAACATCCTGTTCCCGCTCTTTTTTAACATATTTGATATTTTCGCCTTTTTCATATAGTAAGCCTGAAAAGGAATAAAATAATGCTATGGTACAATGGATAGAACGAGTATCAGGAAACATATGCACTAGTTCCTGGGATAGGAAAAATCCTATGCTCAATGTAAGGTGGTAGAAACTGGTAAGCGATACTCAAAGGAGTGTTCCATCCATGGGTAACAAGGGTGTCAGATCATGATAGCTAAGTGCTTTGCAATGGCTAACTTTGTACAGAGAGTCAAGGTCAAAATATGGCTTAAAAATCGAGTCCAACTGAAGTCGACTAAAGGCCAAGATAAACAAGTAGTTAATATGCAATGCAATAATGCAACTCAATAACGTCAGGGAGCCTCTAGTGTAATAGACAGAAAAATGATAATGAATAAGGATAAGAATGAAACTTCAACATATAAGTCATGGCAAGACTAAAAAGGATTCTCGAGCCTACATAAAGTGCAGCATGGGAAACAAGTGCTAGCGAGGAACTAACTAGGAAGCCCATGTAAAGGAAGGCTCTACCACCAACTCATGATTAAATAATCGGCGAGTGAAATGGGTTAAGTACTCATGACATGATGGGATCGACCCTATGGAAAGTGATCAGAATGGAGGCTAGAATGCAGAATGCAACAGAAATTGGATTCCCTAACCTATAGGTCAGTTTAAGATCATATACCTGCCATGACAGGTCAACGGTCATGGATTCGAAAACCGGAAAACATCTCAAAGTCAACAAAATGTACCTGAAAATATACCCATGTGTGAAAATGTATGATGATTTTGATGATTTGATTTAAAGTATTGAATGAATAATATGCCAGTCAATTTCTTGATTAGCTAATGAATCTACCATGTGATTGTTAGCTCGAGGAATGTGAATAAACGTTATAAATTGAAATGATCTTTGCAATAAACATACCCTAAAAAATAATCGAAACAAGAAAGCATTCCGGACCCTAAATATATTGTTCAATTGTGACACCACCTACTAGGAGTCCAAGAATACTACCAATGAATCAACACCCAAAGATATTGCTTCTGAAAGTAGATAAATGATTGTAGTGTATTCTGCTATGTTATTGGAAGCAGGACCAGTGCAGACCCCTCTTGAAACTAACCTTTGACCAGATGGATAATGAAGTACCCAAGCCGCGGAATCTAAATTCCGGGTGTGTCTATTAGCACCATCGACGAAACCATAATGACTCATGATATCCAATACAACCTACCAAAGTAGATAAAAAAAAACATCACCATCACCTCATAGATAAAAAAATCAAACATGCACAAAAACAAAAAACAAAAATATATACAAAAAGTAAGATGCTAGGCCGAGGCCTAGGCATAATACCTTTTCAGATAGAGCCCATTTCTGGGCTCCGCCAACTCATTTCCCTCAAAATAAACCAAGGTATAAGCTCCTTTTTTTAGGACCTTTTTAATGATGAAGGGGCCATACCACATAGACTTGAACTTACCTGCCCCTAGGGCATCCTTTTCCTAGGCATAAAATAGAACAAGGTCGCCTTCGGAAAAAACCCTAGGTTTGACCACTTTATCGTACTGAACTTGTAACCATTTCTTATGCGCTTCGTTCATCATGGCAGCATCTCAACGCTACTCATCAAGATGTTCCAGATGAAGAAGGAATTCTTCAAGACTCGAAGTGTCAGGAAGAAGTTCTACAACCAACTTAAGAGAAGGAAGCTCACAATCAATGGGAAATATTGATTCCAACCCGTAAGCTAGTTGAAATGGAGTAAAACCAGTTGCATTCTTTACTGACATTCGATATGTCCAAAGCTCAGGATATAGCATAATGTGCCAGTTAGATCTAGCTTTATCAATTTTCCGTTGAAGAGTGGTCTTCAAGGATTTGTTCACAGCTTCCACTTTCCCATTGGCTTGAGGATAATAAGGATATGAATGCTCTTGCCGAAAACCCACTTTGGGAGCTAACTCAGCCATCATGTTGTTCTGAAAATGACTGCCATGATCAGTGAAAATCTCTTTAGGAATACCAAAACGAGCAATAACTTGATTGAAGAGAAAAAGAACTGCTGTCTCACCGTCATTCCCAAAAGTAGGCATAGCCTCAACCCACTTTGTGAAGTATTCTACTGCTACAATAATGTACTTGTGACCTTTAGCCGAAGGCGGGCTACAAGTAGTATAATCAATACCCCACTTTGTAAAAAGACCGACTGTGACAACTGGGAAGAGTGGATCTAGACGAGCACGCATCTTTCAAGTATGCATTTGACACGGATGACACCGTTTGACCAACTCAATACAATATTTGAAAATTGAAGGCCAAAAGTATCCAGCACGCAAGATCTTTTGGGTTTTAGCAAGCCTGGATAAATCACCACCACAAGCTCCACTGTGACAATCATTCATCACAACCTCAGCTTCTTCGAGAGTTAAGCATCGTCTTAGGATTGAATTGACCCCTCAATGGTATAAAGTATCACCAATGATCAAGTAATTTTTAGCCAAGGGACACAACTTATAGCGCTCATCTTTCGAAAAAGTTGAAGGAAACTTTGCAGTCTGAAGATATACAATAATATCCCCATACCAAGGATCCAATGAAGAGATGAGAAAAAGATGTTCATCTAGAAAGGATTCATCATAAACTATCACCTCTCCACTGGGAAACTCAGAAATTAACTATGCGAAAACCAATGATTTCTTGGACTTGGAAGACATAAACTCAAGATCAAATTCCTGCAAAATCATAATCCATCGATTGTATTTTCTCCCAATCATTTGCCTGCTGAGAACAAACTGAAATGGATTGATGGCTACCAAAACATAAGTTTTTCGTAGGAGAATATAATGTCTGAGCTGCTGCACAACATTGACAACTTCTAAAGTGAGCTTTTCTATCAGACAATATCGAAGTTCAAGTCCTACCAAACCTCAACTAAGGTTGTATATAATATTCTCTGCAAGAGCATCATCTTCCTGAACCAGAACCATACCGATAGTAGATTCTGCCACCGTGAGATACAAGAGGAAATACCTGCTATAATTAGGTGGAATCAGTACAGGAGCAAAGGTCAATGCTTTTTTCAAAGCATCAAATGAGCATTGAGAAAAGTTAGAAAAACTAAAAAAAAATTGTTACAAGAACTTCCTCACAGTTGAGGGATTTCATAAAAAAAAACTTAGATTGCTGCTGTCATAGTGCTAAAACTTTACTCTGTCTCACTGTCTAAAAACCAAAATATCACACTGCATTTTTACTACACTGTTGTGTAAAAAACAACTACACTCTGTCTCAAAACAAAATACTCTGTTATGTCTTTTACAAAATGCACTGCTGTGCAATGTAATACACTCTGTCTATTGTCAAAATACACTGTTGTGTATAACTAACATTACAATGTCATTAAGCCCTTTTTGTTTTATAAGTATTGCAACACATGTCATAAAACAAAACTATATATTAAAAATAAAACTAAAACCATTCTATTGCCCTTTCGGGCCCACCACATCAAACACACACACACACACACACATATATATATATATACTCAAAGGTTAAAAAACCTTTTCTTTGTTTGCGTGATACACAACATATAACCAAAAACAATATATCAATATTATGATATAACATAACAAAACTTTAAAACAAAATCCATCGTGCATTATAAAACAATAAACCATTAAACAAAAACTTTAATAAACTTTCAACCAACCCTTTTATCGCGCGATGAAATAAAAATTTAACACTTAACCTTTGACAAACGCCCGAACTTCAACGATAAATTAAATCATATTGAGCTGGAGCATTTCGTGTAAAAAATCTGGGTTGCTAACGTAATGAAATGGACGCGCGATGAAATATACAATCCACCCTATAAGTGCTCATCGGGTCTGCCAGGAGGTTTGGAGTACGATGAGAAATTGTGACCCGAAAACTTATACAATCCGCTTCAAAACTCTTTCGTGTCCAGATTTGAGTTCTCGGCCCAACTTAAATAAAAACCCAATCAAATCCAAATCTACCACGCGTCTGCTGAGATGGATGAGGGGTCTGCCATTCCGTTTTGACTGTCAACGTGGTCTGTGGGACCACTTAAACTCCCGCGCATAAACAAAATCAAAACAACTCTATTTTATATAAAAGCTTTGATGCTTTGTTTTTCAAAGAACAAAGACCATGTTTTTTTTAATTTTGCAGGACTAGCGCTGATCAAACAAAATGAAACTGATTTTTCAGTTAAAAAGGAAGGCAGCCCTGTGTCAGGATCCTTCAGACAGGAATAGAAGGCGGCCCAATACAGTGTTGCAGTTGAAAGTAACCTTTCAACAGGTTTACCTCTGACGCCGAATTCGATTTACTGTCCTTGTGGAGACCCCACGATGTTCAGGTGCATCGCCCTCCTTGCAAAAACGTGATTCGAATGGCTACCAAGCGACATTCTTTTCCTGGATTGCCCTCTCCACGTCTTGCCTTAGAACCTGGTTGTTGATTGGCTGCAGAGGAGTAGCAGTCTAATGCAATAAATGAAAAGGGGTTAATTATGAAATATTTTATTAAACATTACACTGTGCCAACCATAAAAATGCATATCCTAACAGTAAAACTGGCATAGCCAGGAGTATTTCATATATCTCTCCATTTTCTCTGCGGTGTAGAAGGGCACCTTTTTCTTTGTTCAACATAATATCCACAGACATCAATAGGTGGATGAAACCTCAAACTTGTTTCATTTACTGATCGATTCAAAATTTGTGGAATGGACCAAAAGCAAGCCAGCCTTGGATTTGAAAATTATAACGATAATCTTATTGCTCAATACTCAACATGGACACAGTGTGATGAAAGGGAAGAAAAGGAACCTAACAAACCACAGTGAACCATGAATACATGCATGACCAGATAAAAATCAAGACACTCTACACAACTGAAAGCCTACCTAAAAGCATAATAGAACAATCATACATAACAGAAAACTGATTTCAGGTTAAGAAAAAACATAATAAAGAATATACATAAACAAATAACAACGCAAAACCTACCAAAAAACACATACCAAAATCATACATGGCAAACTACAAAAAAAAACATATAATACTAGACTACCCAAAACCCACAAGGATACGTGTAGCTTCCCTGTGAGTATAATCAGCTGGAAGACCCTCAACAAAGAGGGTGTTCGATGCGTCAGGTGGAAGGTGCTCTTTGGGCCTTCTTAAAGGTTCTCTCAATCCTTGCGGCTCTGAAATTTGATAGCCCAATCCTAGGCTCCCTAACTTACCCCCAAGTCTAGGATCTGCACTTCCAATGCCTAACCTCTGACCCATTAAAACAGAGTCAGAAAGGGACGAACCTGAAAATCCTCCATAACCTCCACTGCCTCCCAACCTTGACCCAAGGGAGCCTCCCAACCCACCAATATCACCAGATGTTAAACCCCCACCAGAATATAGAAGCTATACCCAGAACAGAAAAATAAAATATTATAAAGTATCGAATATATACAACATACAACAGAAGAAAGAAAAACAAACATTGTTAAAAGAATGACCGAGATAATTAAGCAAATTCCCCTTTTTTGAAAACTCACCTGCTGAATCTTAATCCCTTTGAAAACCCAATAAATCATCCATGGTCTTCTGAACAGAGGTTGTTTGAACATCAAATTCTCTTCGATTCGATTATGAGAGTTCCGATCAAAGGCTGTTTTCCATGTTCATAGTTCATGAGAAAAAGGTCGAACAAGCTGAGCGGGAAAAAAAAATTGAATAGGGAAGAATGGAATCATAGGGCAGAATGGGAAAGAAGGCATAAAGGTCGAACAAGCTGAGCAGGAAAAAAAATTGAATAGGTCGATTAAGAAAATTTGAGTAGGTCGAACAAGCTGAGCGGGAAAAAATTGAAACTATGATATGAAATCATATGACAATTTCCCACCCAAACATTAGTGAATAATTTATTTTATTTAAATTATTTTATATATTTATTGTAAACTACTGTAATATTTTACAAAATAAACTTATTTTGTTCAATATTTTTGGATGTAAAAATCATTACTTATAATATTAATTGTAATTATTATTTATAAGTAATAAAAAATATTAATAAATATAATATTTTTAGGTAGAATAATTACTTTCATCATACTTTATAGGTTTTTTCAAAATTACTTTCATTATTACCATAATCATTCAACTTCATTAGTTGATTGCCAATATTTTCTTCGTTATAGGAATCATCCTTAAATAGACCTTATAGTAATTTTCATAATGTTCGTGTATGGAGGTAATTCTATGATTCCACAACCATTTTCCATAGAGTTGTTCATTCAAGGGATACCCTTAGAGTACCAAGTTATGAATATTCCAACATCTTCCATATGTTCTAAAATAAGCGGCCTCTTCTTATTGATTTCTTACACTTGTTGTGACACTTCCACTCAACCACTTGAAGTATTTAGCTAGCACTTTTTTTGTGTTCATCTCATTATTCCAAGCTGGTCATAATCACATGAGTTACCATCAATTATCATCATTATAAATTTTGCAAGTTTTTCCTAAAATTTACTAATTAGTCTACAAACACATGGTAATAATGGCCTTACCCACAAACACATGATACCCTCATAACCTAGTATTGTGTGCTAGGAAGGCTTTCCAAAGAAGTTGGCTGGCATCACTATGACACTATTACAAAATTAGAAGGGAAGAGAAAGGCAAAGGCTCAGGTATCATATGAGAGAATGAAGCAATTGGCAAAATTGAGATCAAAAGTAGTGGAGTTAGCCGAAAAGAAGCTTGCCCCAGAGATGGATAAGATAAAACTTGACAACATATTGGTCAATTTACTTGACCCTTTATTGGTCATTCAGAAGGAGTATGAATATACCACCATTAATAGCAAGGTAACCAGCCCCTATCAGATGAAAGGCTACAAGTTGTAGAGAACATCAACGTACCACAACCATGCTTACAACCAGAAGCCTTCTCACTTTCATGATTTGATTATATAGTGAATTAGACAAAAGTAAGAAAACAATTACTTCTTCAAAGCTATTTGGAATTTGGAGGGCTTAGCCGGGGATTGGGGGTTAGGGGTTAGGGATTTAGAGGTTTAGGGTTTAGAGGGTTAAATGGGTTAGGGGTTAAGGGGTTATAGGTTTAGGGTTTAGGGGGTTAAATGGGTTAGGGGTTTAGAGGTTTATGGTTTAGGGGGTTAAATGGGTTAGGGGTTAAGGGGTTATAGGTTTAGGGTTTAGGGGGTTAAATGGGTTAGGGGTTTTGGGGGGTTAGGGGATTTAGCAGTTAAGGATTTTAGGGGTTAGAAGTTAGGGGCTAATGGGGTTAAGTTTTAGGGGTTAAGGGTTTATAGGTTTAGGGTTTAAGGGGTTAGGGTTAAGGGTTTAATGGTTTAGGGTTTAAGGGGTTAGGGGTTAAGGGTTTATAGGTTTAGGGTTTAGGGGGTTAAGTGGGTTAGAGGTTAAGGGTTTAGGGGTTAGGGGTTAAGGGTTTAGAGGTTTATGGTTTAGGGGTTAAATGGGTTAGGGGTTTACTAGAGGTTTAGGGGGTTAAATGGGTTAGGGGTTGGGAATCAGTGTTTAAGGGGTTAGGGGTTAAGATGATAGTTTCATTGGTCTCTGTTTGTGCACATTTTAACCTTGCCAACAAGGTGGAATTAACCCAATCATAGGTCCCAATATTTCATGATATAGATTAACTCTAGATATATATGAGAAGGAATAATTATAAAGACATAGATTGATAGAGGTGGCGAGAAAAGGGGAGTCATAAGGGAGAGATGGAGATAAACTAAAGGAGAGGGGAGAGAAGGAATGGGTCAGATGAGAGATAGAGAGGGAGAGCAGTGAGAGAGGTAGAGAAGGGTAAGAGAGGGAGATAGTGACACAAAGATGGAAGGGGGGTAGAAAGAAGGATAGAGGGAGGGATACAGCTGTGAGAGGATTGGAGGGTAGAGAGAGAGAGAGAGAGAGAGAGAGAGAGAGAGAGAGAGAGAGAGATATTGGGGAAGAGAGAGGTCATTCCAGATGCTCTAAAAGTGTCGAGGCTTCAGCCAGGTCACAACTTACCATGAAAACTGATACGGGCGCCCTCGAACGAAACGACCCGACCCGAACGCGCCCAGTCGGGCGACCTCACATGCTGTGCCCGACCGAATGATTCCACAAGGGATCAAATGACAAACGAGCCACCCAAACATGCACAAGGCACTCGGGCGGTCACAACTTTGCAAAACTGATACAGGCGCCCTCGAACGAAATGGCCTAACCTGAACGCGCCTGGTCAGGCGACCTCGCACGGCGCGACACAGTGCTCCAAACTGAACAATTCCAAAAGGTATAAAATGGAAAACAGGATGCTTGAAGGTGCACAAGGCACTTGGGTGGTCACAAATTAGCATGAAAACTGATACAGGCACCCTCGAACGAAACGGCCCGACCCGAACGCGCCCGGTCAGGCGACCTCGCACGGCACGACACAGCGCGCTCGACTGAACGATTCCACAAGGGAGCAAATGGAAAATGGGCTGCCTGAAGGTGCATAAGGCACCCGGGTGGTCACAAATTAGTATGAAAACTGATACGGGCGCCCTCGAACGAAACGACCCGACCCGAATGCGCCCGGTCGGGCGACCTCGCACGGTGCGACACGGCTCGCCTGACCGAACGATGCCACAAGGGAGAAAATGGAAAACGGGTTGCTCGAACGTGCACAAGGCACCTGGGTAGTCACAACTTAGCAAAATTGATATGGGCGCCCTCGAACGAAACAACCCGACCTGAAAGCGCCCAGTCGGGCGACCTCACATGGTGCGACATGACGCACCTGACCGAACGAATATCCCACAAGGGAGAAAACAGAAAACGGGCCGCCCGAACGTGCTATAGGCACCCAGGCGGTCACAACTTAGCAAAACTGATACGGGCACCCTCGAGCAAAATGGCCGGAACCGAACATGCACAAGGGAGAAAATGGCAAATGGGCCACTCGAACGTGCACAAGGCACCCGGGCAGTCACAAATTAGCAAACCTGATACGGGCGCCCTCAAACGAAACACCCCGACTGGAACCCGCCCGGTCAGGTGACCTCACATGACGCGACATGACGCGCCTGAACGAATGTCGATGCCACAAGGGAGAAAACATAAAACGGGCCACCCAAACGTTCACAAGGCATTCGGGCGGTCACAACTTAAAAAAACTGATACGGGCACCCTCGAACAAAACGACCCGACCCAAACGCGCCTAGTCAAGCAACCTCACACGGCATGACACGACGTGCCCGACCAAACGATGCCACAAGGGAGAAAAAGACAAACGGTCCACCCGAACGTGCACAAGGCACCTAGGTGGTCACAACTTAGCAAATGTGACACGGGCACCCTCACACGAAACAACCCGATCAAAACGCCCTTAGTCGTGCGGCGTCACACAACGCGACATGGCGTGCCCGGCCGCACGAAGGCACAAGGTAGCAAATAGCAAACGGGCCACCCAAACGTGCAAAAGCTGGCACCCGGGCAGTCACAAGTTAGCAAATCTGACACAGGCGCCCTCGCACATAACGGCCTGACCCGGGCGCCCTTGGTCGTGCAGCGTCACAAGGCGCAACATGGCACACCCGGCCGCATGGAGGCACGAGGTAGAAAATGGAAAATGGAAAACAAGCCACTCAAATGTGCACATTAAGGCACCCGAGTGGTCACAAGTTAGAAAATCTAACACGGGTGCCCTCGCACGTAACGACCCGACCTAGGCGCCCTTGGTCATGCGATGTCACAAGGCACGACACGGTGTGCCCGGCCGCCCGGAGGAACAAGGTAGTAAACAAAAAACGGGCCGCCCGAATGTGCACAAGGCACTCGGGCAGCCACAAGTTAGCAAATCTAACACGGGCGCCCTTGCACAAAACGGCTAGACCCGAGCGCCCTTGGTGGTGCGGCGTCACACGGCGCGACACGGCGCGCCGTCTGCATGTAGGTACAAGGTAGAAAACTGTAAATGGGCTGCCTGATCATGCACAAGCTGGCACCCGGGCAGTCACAAGTTAGCAAATGTGACACGGGTGCCCTCGCACGAAACGACTCAACCCAGGCACCCTTGGTCGTGCGGCATCACACGGCGTGCTCGGCCACACGGAGGCACAAGGTAGCAAATGAAAAACGGGCCGCCCGAAAGTGCACAAGATGGCAGCTGGGCAGTCACAAGTTAGCAAATGTGACATGGCCACCCTCGCACGAAACAACTAGACCCAGGCACCCTTGGTTGTGTGACGTCACAGGCGCGACACGGCGCGCCCGACCGCACGGAGGCACAAGGTAGAAAATGGTAAATGGGCTGCCCGAACGTGCACAAGTTGGCACCCGGGCGGTCACAAGTTAGCAAATGTGACACGGGTGCCCTCACACAAAACAGCCCATCCCAGGTGCCCTTGGTCATGCGGCGTCACACGGCGCGACACGGCATGCCCAACCGCATGGAGGAACAAGGTAGAAAATTGCAAATGGGCCGCTCGAACGTGCACAAGCTGACACCTGGGTGGTCACAAGTTAGCAAATCTGACACGAGCGCCCTCGCATGAAACGACCCAACCCAGGCGCCCTTGGTCGTGAGGCATCACACACCGTGACACGGCGTGCCCGCCCTCCCAGAGGAACAAGGTAGCAAACGGCAAATGGGCTACCCAAACATGCAAATTAAGACACTCAGGCGGTCACAAGTTAGCAAATCTGACACGGGCGGCCTCGCACGAGACAGCCTGACCCGGGCGCCCTTGGTCATACAACGTCACACGACGCGCCCGGCTGCCCAGAGACACAAGGTAGCAAACGGAAAATAGGTCGCCCGAATGTGCACATTAAGGCAATCAAAAGGTCACAAGTTAGCAAATATGACACAGGTGTCCTCGCATGAAACGACCCGACCTAGGTGCCCTTGCTCATGCGACATCACACGGCGCGACACGACGCACCTGGTCGCTCGGAGACACAAGGTAGAAAACAGAAAATGGGCCACTCGAATGTGCACAAGCTAGCACCCAGGTGGTCACAAGTTAGCAAATGTGACACGGGCGCCCTCGCACAAAACGGCCAGACTCAGGCACCCTTGGTCGTGCGGCATCACACAGCATGACATGGCGCGCCCGGCCGCACGGAGGCATAAGGTAGCAAATAGCAAATGGGGCGCCCGAACGTGCACAAGCTGGCACCCGGGCAGTCACAAGTTAGCAAATCTAACACAGACGCCCTCGCACGTAATGGCCCGACACGAGCGCCCTTGGTCGTGTGTCGTCACACGGCGTGACACGGCGCGCCCGGCCACACAGAGGCACAAGGTAGCAAACGGCAAACGGGTTGCCCGAACATTCACAAGCTGGCACCCAGGTGGTCACAAGTTAGCAAATGTGACATGGGCACCCTCGCATGAAACGGCCAAACCCGGGCCCCCTTAATGGTCATGCGGCATCACACGGTGTGCTCGGCCGCACGAAGGCACAAGGTAGCAAATGGTAAACGGGCCACCCGAACATGCACAAGATGGCACCCGGGTGGTCACAAGTTAGCAAATGTGACACGGGCGCCCTCGCAGGTAACGGTCCGACCCGGGCACCCTTGGTCATTCGGCATCACACGATGCGACACGGCGCACCCGGCCGCACGGAGGCACAAGGTAGAAAACGGTAAACAGGTCACCCGAACGTGCACAAGCTGGGACCCGGGCGGTCACAAGTTAGTAAATGTGACATGGGTCTGTTGTGCCTCAATCTAGTCTCCTAAACTGAGTTCATTTAATTGTCAACCAGGATTTGTAAACTGCTGAAGTGAAATGTACCATATGTACCTAGGTGCTTGTTTCCTAGTGCGTTGTGTGTAGTGTTTTGTGATGTTTTGGTCTTTTTATGTTAATTTATGATGTTTTTGGTCTTTTGAAGTTTTGTGTTTACAATGGAAATGTCTAGAAAACTAATGAAAAGAAATTGGTGGTCAAGAACACAGTTGAGCCTAATGTATGGAATGGAAAATGTAATCAAAAATACTGAAGCAACATCTAAACTATGACTGAATAGAAACAAGAGCTTAATGATGACTTTTTAAACAAATGACACAAACTAGACTTTGAGAAATGATCACTTAAATATGCAAGTTTTCTAACTAGACAATTAGACACTAATCATGATGCAATATTCTATTCTAAACTCATCTATTCCATGACTAATTCCTAGTTCTATTCTGCAATTTCAATTGAAGGTCAGAGTCTATTCTTCAAGAGTTATTGGTTTCTTTTCAGGGTAGTTCTGTTGAGGAAGAGCTCTGTTTATAGTGAGGAATTTGCAGAGATATTTCAGACCTTGTAATGATGTTATCTTCTGTTCCTAAAGTTATGGATCACTGATGGTTTTCAGAACAAAAAGATATTTGTAAATAATGAAGGTTGTCTTAGGAATCCTATCAACTAAAATGATCTACTGTGCAAAGGGTGTCAGTGTGACTATGAGATATGAGTGCAATGAATTGATTTAAACATGAGCTTAAGATGCTTCTAAACTAGAACAATGTTAAATCCTAAGCCATCATCAAACTTTGAAATGAAGTAGCTGGACATGAATTAAATGCAAAATGAAACTCCGGAGCATTCTAATTAACATGCACTATCCTATGAAGTTACACAATCGGTTTGTTCATCATGAGTGATATTTTGGAAGAGTTCCTTCTTGTGGAAGAGTAGAACAATTTTGACCGTGGACTTGTATGCAATTGAAAGAAAATGAGCTGAAAGAAAATGAAACTAAGTTGTCACATCACAGTTATATCTTGAACTTCTTAAGGATGTCTTGGAAGAATTTCTTCTTGTGGAAGAGTGGTTAGGACAAGTGCAACTATGATAGTGAAGACTAAAAACTACAACTAATTCCTATGACACTATAGCTATTCATCATTCATTGTTATGATCTGTTGGAAGAATGTCTTCTTGTGAAAGAACTAGGATGAATATAACTACAGTCTCTAGTTATAAACAAATACAACTCCTATCCTACAGTACCATAGTCATTAAACATTCATTGTTTTAATTTATTGGCAAAGTGTCTTCTTGTGGAAGAACTGGAACGAATTATGACTACAGTAGCTAGTTAAAACAAATACAACTCCTATCCTACAGTACCATAGTCATTAAACATTCATCGTTTTAATTTATTGTCAAAGTGTCTTCTTGTGGAAGAACTGGAACGAATTATGGCTACAGTAGCTAGTTAAAACAAATACAAATCTAACTGATATCCTACAATACCATAGTCATCAATCATTCATCATTTTGGTCTGTTGGAAGGATGTCTTCTTATGGAAGAACTGGAATGAGTACGACCACAGTATATAAAAACACAACAACTACTAATTCAATATGCAGAACGTAAAGACAGCTAGGAAAAACTTATCTAGTTTACGCTAAGGAAATCCGTTCAAGGGGCAGGGGCCCTCTACCACTTGACGGCATTCGACTTCACAATTAAATCACGCCTTCAAGATAATTTGGTCTGCTCCATTAACGATGCAATAGTTTGAACATAATGCTCTGTGTCTTAAAAGACGTAACACAGAGTTTACACCAAAATCTAGCAGCAAATCTTCACAAAATTTCTAACTAAGCTCTCGGCCTACTCAAGAGTTTATAAAGTAAATGCAAGTAACAATAATTAAAATAATTTAGGAATGATGTCTTCCTAATCCAAATCATCTTAGGAGTCTTTGAGGTGGCTGCGTAAAAGAGAAAAGACACCTGGACTGTGACAGTCCTAGTAGGAGTCTTCCTTCACAAATGTGTTCACACGTGCATAACCGTACCCAGAATTCATTTCCTCTTCCACGACGAGCAACACACCATGTAGGAACGACGTGGATCATGCCCATATGCATTTTTCCTCAAGAGGCCACCTGGAACATGCTCAAACATAAAGGTAGCTGCAGAATCGCTGGTTAGCTATAGAATGCCTGCATTCTGCAGCTAGTTCCGGTCAAAATGCTTAACAATGGCAACAATCACAAAATTCAACAAGTCAGTCATGTAAACCATTCTAGAAGTAATTTTAACTATTTTTATTGATCAATTGGGTTTAAAATGGAAATGGACAAGGGAAAAATGAGGTAAAATGAGGTGAAGGAAAGCACAAATTTGAGGCTCAACATACCCCCACTGCTGTCTCTTTGCATGTCCTCATGCAAATTATCCTATGAATTCTGAGGCTCCTGCAAGGACATCTAATCCCCTTATTTTCCTTTGTCTGCATGCTAAAGGCCTTCTGGGTTTCCTGATCACAAGTTTGAACCTGAGGTTTGTGAGTGCTCTGATCAACTTTCTGTTCCTTGTCTTCATCTTCTCATTGGTTCTCTCCATTTTGTCTATATGCAGGGATAAGGTTGAGTTCATGTCAGTCTTGAGCTTGATTTGATCTTTGAGAATTTCATTCTCATTTTTGATGTGTCTATTCAACACCTCCAACTCATACCTATCCCTCCTCAATATATCAATTTCAGTTAGTGGAGGACTGGGGGTTCTCTCTTCTCTTTCTGAAGCTGTTCTTTCTAAAGTTTCCACATAATCATAGATTTCCTGTTGAGCAAGATCAATCTCAGGGGTGCCTTCATAAAAATCTTCATCATCATACTCTTCCATGGATGTTTCTTCATCTTCAATATTGATTACCCCTGTTTGTTTGATTGATGTTTTCTTCAGTTTTACTTTTAATCTGTGGCTTCTCCTAAGTTGAGAGGAACCCTCCCCTTTTTCTATAACAGATTCCTTGATTACCTTCTCTGCCTTGAGTTGACTCTTGATTCTAGTCAACTTCTCTAGAATGACTTCTTCACTGCTTTCTTGAACCGGTTTGTCAATTTTACTTGTTGGAGTCCTCCATCTCCTACTTCTCTTTGTGGCCTGTGGTTCAGGTGATAGTTCTTTTGCTTCCTCAAAATGTATTCTTATTAAGAAGTCATCCCATGTATCATTTGATTTAGATAGATGATGCTCAACTAAAATTTTGATTAACCCATGATGATACAGGGTTGTTTCCAAAAACTGAACTCTTCTCTGAACACAGGAAGCCATTTTTTTCAGACTTTGATACAAGAAATATGGTAAATTCAAATCTTCTCCTAGAAAATGCAACATTAGTCTCATATGGTAGACATAAAATGTCCCATATCTACCCTCACATGTAACAATTTTTTGTAAAAGAAGTAGTATATTCCTCCATTTGCTCTTCAATGCTGTACTGGGAATTCCCTTCTTGAACACACTAACATCCATGTTTAAAGATTTTAAGATTTGTTTCCATGAGTCATTATGGAATTCCCTATTTTTAAACCATCTTTCCCCAGCTCTGGATAATCCTGTAGCCTCTGCTATAAAAACTTCATTAACAGTAAACTTAACATCTCCTATTTCAACCTCAGTGCCTTGGAATGATCTAGCAAATGTTTTGGTGACTTCCTTATGGCAACCATTAAACTTTTCCAAGAATTGTGGATAACCTTCTAAATATTTTGATCCTATAGGCTCAATCCTTGCATTGTGGATAACCTTCTAAATATTTTGATCCTATAGGCTCAATCCTTACGATGAAACCCATGATTTTTCACTATTAATTAACACTCTTCTCTATCCACAAAACAATGGCTTTTACTTTCGGATTAAAATGGCTTCAAGCTCTAAATAAAAATGGCTTCAATTTTGGAAGAACATACCTTTTAAATAGCTACAGTCTTAAAAATCTCTGGTTTGTATGCCTCTGTTTGAAAAATGCCTTCGAATCCTCGGACTGATGTACTTCTGTTGAACCTTGGAATGATATGGAAGCAATTTCAATTTTCGAGCTAATGTGTCTCTGATAGACAGTGGTAGATGATTTCAAATTTCTTTTTGTGCAATACCTCCGTCTTTGGTAACAGAAGTCTTCAAACTCAATCACTGAAAAACGCTTGTGTTTCTAGTAACACCAGACTTCAAACTCAACCTCTGTCTCTGATAGCAAATGGTATGCTTCAAATTCAACACTACAGCCTCTCTGTCTCGGGTAACAACAACTTCAAAACCAGTCACTACCACACCTCTGTCTTTGGTAATAACAGACTTCAAACTTTAATTACTACCACACCTCTGTCTTTGGTAGCAAAGTCTTCAATTTTAGCACCTTTGTCTTCTGGTAGCAACAGGCTTTAAACTCTACACGGCCACAATTCTGTGTTGACAGTGCAAATGCTCCAAACTTTGTTCTCAGTGATATGCTCTCTGTTCAGTGAGTTCTCACACCGTTATGCTTCCAATGTACCTCTTCTGTTCTTCTCCTGATGATAATAATGCTTCTGCCTTCGGAATGGAATACTGGCTACGGAATGACGTTATGGCAAATGGTCACGGCATAGAGTGGTGGAGTGAGGTGGAGGATTGCATTAATGATTTGAGGAGACGGCGGAGAATTTACGACGGCAGGAAAAATCTTCATCATTAAAGAACTTGGTTAAGAGTCGTGGGAATTTCAAATGATTTGGCCGTTCCACCGCTCAAATGCTATTGGATAGAAAATTTGAATTGGAAGTTTTAATACAAAGTCTATAGAGGGTTTTGTTTGGTGTTTGATCAATAAAATAATTAAAACAACTTTTTGAATAATCCACAACTAAACTATGCTAAATTTTCATGAATTTCCATCATAATTTAAATTTTTTACCTCTGCCCTTGATGTTTTCGTAGCCTTTGTCTTCTTTGCTCATTTTTGGAGGAATCTTTCACTATTTTCTTGATGTCTTTGATTCATGAATTCACTGGATCACTTTGTTGTAACTCTGATGTCTGCTGGTTGATGCCTTCAGGACTTGTAGCTGTGGAAAGACTATCGGGCTGCAGAAAAGGTCGATCAGCTACAGAATGTACACTGAGCTGCAGAATGTCCCTGTAGAACACTTTTATC
Organism: Pinus albicaulis; assembly: GCA_034641835.2. Lineage (NCBI taxonomy): Eukaryota > Viridiplantae > Streptophyta > Pinopsida > Pinales > Pinaceae > Pinus > Pinus albicaulis. The sequence continues at coordinate 1,022,332,344 of CM076582.1, read as the reverse complement.
ATGAAAATGAAATGTTTCTGGGAGATGGGTGAAATGTTTATGAAAATGGATGAAATGGATGATGGATTATGAAGTGGATAATGGAATAAGAATGGATTCAGTTCATGGAATGAAGGAACATAAGGGTTGTACTGCAATTCATGGCATATTTTTATTCACTTGCAGCAAGATATCAAATTCTATGTTTTGACATGAGAATGAAGTGAATGGAAGATGGAGTGAAATGAATGGAATGAAATGGAGTGAAATGAATGAAATGGAATGGAGTGAAATGTGAATGATGGATGAGATGAAGTATGGATGGATAGTGAATGGAATGAGATGAAATGAATCATAAGTACTATGGCACTGAACTTATGATTTTTATAACAACTGCTTAGAAACAAAAATGGGAAAAGTTAGAGTGTCAGAGAAACTCTGATTTTCACCCTATCTTTTCTGTATAAACATGCCAATCAGTGATTGGTTTTCATGTTTATACCTTTATTTATTTTTTTTATTTATTTTTTTATATTTTTTTTTTTTTCAAAAGAGAAATGCTTCAGAAAATTTAATCAAGTTGATGAAGAAGAGAGACTCTTCTTCATTAACTTCACATCATTGTCTCCTTGGAACTTCTTGACAAACTCTTCTCTTGAGAGTGGCTTGTGGTATAGCTTCAGTCTATGGCCATTCACAAGAAAAGTGACCTCCTCTTCATCTATAGTTCTAATTTTTACTGCCCCATTATAAAAAATTCGAACAATTTCATATGGCCCAAGCCAATGTGTCTGAAATTTCCCTTGAAAATCCTTGAATTTTGAATCAAACAAGAGAGCCCAATCACCCTCTTTAAATTTCTTCTCCTTGATGTACTTGTCATGCCATCTAGCCCTTTGCTGTTTGACTAGACTTGTTTTCTGAACTGCATCTTGTCTGATCTCATCCAATTCATTAATTTGCTCCAGTCTATGCTTTTGTGCCTCCGTTAGATCAAGTCCTAGCTGAACTGCCATCTTGAATGTTTGGATTTGGAACTCTATAGGAAACAAAAATTGCTTTCCATAAACAAGCTCATAAGGAGTATGGCCTGTTGTGTTTCTCCATGTAGTTCTATAGGCCCACAAGGCTTCAGGAAGCCTATCTACCCAATCTCTTCTATGTAGATGAACAGTATTTGTTAGGATTCCTTCAATGACTTTGTTAGTGGATTCCACTTGACCATTTGCTTGTGGATGATAAGGAGTAGATGTTCTATGTCTGATTTTGTACTTCTCCATCATTTTCTCCACTAGCCTTGATGTAAATTGAGCTCCTTGATCCGTAACAATTTCCCTTGGGACACCAAAACGAGTAAAAATATCCTCAAAAAGAAAAGTAACTACAGATGATTCATTAGCAACAAGTAATGGTTTAGCTTCTACCCACTTAGTAACATAATCAATGCAAACTAATATGTATTTATTTTGTCTTGATGGAGGATTAATAGGTCCTACAAAATCCAAAGCCCATTTTTCAAAAGGTTCAATGTGTACCTGAGGTTGTAATGGCATCTCACCTGAAGGAGAAGGTTTCCCTACCCTTTGGCAACTGTCACACCTTTTGACATACTCCCTTGCATCTTTAAACAAAGATGGCCAATAATATCCTAGATTAAGGATCTTATAGGCTGTCCTTTTATCTACAAAGTGTCCGCCACAAGGTTCATCATGACATGCCTTGAGAATTTCAGGCATCTCATCTTCACGAACACACCTTCTAATGATCAAATCTGAACCTGTCTTGTATAACTCATTAGCGACCCATGAATATCTTGCACTATCATTAATGATTTTTCTTTTATCCCTTGCATTCATAATTGAAGGAAATTTTCCTGAAACTAAATAATTAGTAATATCAGCAAACCATGGAGTTTGAGTAGAGACTGAAAAAAGATATTCATCAGGAAATTGATCTTCAACCGGAGTGTCATCTTTGATATTTTGAATTCTAGACAGGAAGTCAGCCACAGTGTTTTGTTTTCCAGGCCTATCTAGAATAGTAATGTTGAATTCTTGCAATAATAACAACCATCTTATAACTCTACCATTAGTGATTGATTTATTCATTAAATATCTAATGGCAGAATGATCAGTGTGAATAAAAGTTTCATAGCCGGTTATATAGTGTCTAAATTTGTTAATGGCATGAACAACAACTAAAAACTCTTTTTCAGTTACAGTATAGTTTAACTCTGCAGGAGTCAAATTTTTACTGATATAATAGATGGCATAGGGAATTAAATCTTTCTGTCCCAATACTGCTCCCAGAGCTGTATCGGAAGCATCCGTCGAGATATGAAAAGGTAACTTCCAGTTAGGTCCCCTTAATATAGGTGCTTCAGAAATTTTGGTTTTCAGGGTTTCAAAAGCTAACTGGCAATCAGAAGTCCACTTAAATTCACAATCTTTGGTGAGTAATTTGAAGAGAGGAGATGTTATTTTGGTGAAGTTTTCTATAAATCTCCGATAGTACCCCGTAAATCCTAGAAAACTTCTTACATCTCTTTGACAACTTGGAATGGATAGGTTAGAAATAACTTCAACTTTCGCTTCATCAACTCTAATCCCATCCCCCGAAATGTGGTGCCCTAAAACAATACCTTCAGTGAACATCATAAAACATTTTTCATGACTAAGAGAAAGGTTTGCTTCTTGACATCTTTTTAAGACCTTTTCCAAGTTTTCTAAAGCCTCTTCAAATGTATCCCCATAAACTGTAAAATCATCCATGTATACCTCTACACAGTCATGTATCAGATCAGAAACAATTCCTAATACTGCCCTTTGGAATGTTGCAGGTGCATTGCACAATCCAAATGGCAATACTCGGTAGGCATAGGTACCCCAAGGACAAGTAAATGTGGTTTTATCTTGGTCTTCAAGTGCTACTTGGATTTGATTGTAACCAATAAATCCATCCAGGAATGAAAAGTACTTTTTACCTGCTAATGTATCTAATACTTGATCTATGAAAGGTAAAGGAAAATGGTCTTTAAGAGTAGCTTTATTCAGTTCTCGGTAGTCAACACACACCCTCCATTTTCCATTTTTCTTAGGTACAATTACTAAAGGGGAAACCCACTGACTATCTGAAATAGGATAAATGAAGTTAACATTTAACAATTTTTGTAGTTCTTCCTTGACAATTTCCTTAAGATTTGGATTCATCCGTCTTTGAGGTTGTCTAATTGGTTTGCAATTTGCCTCTATATAGATGTGATGAGTACAAGTCTTGGGACTTATCCCTTTCATGTCAGTGTATTCCCATGCATATGCAGAAGAATGTCTCTGTAATACTTTGACTAGCTCTTCTTGTTGAGATTTTTCCAGGTTTTTGTTTATGTTCATGGTTTTGCCTGGAAAAATTTCACTTGTAGAACTGCCAAATTTGTCCATAGAATGAAGAGACATCTGTCTAGATGACAAGAACTCAATATTGGATCTCTCTTGAAATGATTCTTGTTTGTGCTCTGGAGATGATTCAAAATTTTCTAGAGTATTCAGAATTTGATTATCTTCACTAATTTCTGAAATTGTGAAGAGTGGTTGCAAATATTCTTCATCCTCTATCCATTGAGTGTCATCTAGATCCGTAATTGTCCTAGCTGGAGGATATAAAGTGAATTTCTTTGTTGAACTTCCATCAGAAATATACATATCACCGGACCTACAACTAATAAAAGCATCAGCTGTAGCCAACCAAGGTCTTCCTAGTATAACAGGATGGCCTCCTAGATTATTCTTGGGTGTAAGGATCATAAAATCCACAGGGTACTCCCAAGAGTCTAGGGACACTGGAATGTCTTCTATTACCCCATCTGGTCTGATCACAGATCTATCCGCTAGTTGTAATAGTGTGGGTGTAAAGAGAAGATTAGGAAGTTTCAGTTTGTCCATGATTTGTCTACTCATGATATTTATTGCTGCTCCTAAGTCAATAAGTGTGTTTTGAATTTCAATTCCATTGATGTGAATTTTAACAACTGGATTTCCTGGGTCAAGGTACTTTGGAATAGTAGTCTTACCCATCATGATATCTGCTATTTGTCCTACCAGTTGAATTTTCTTGGTTTCTCTTATTCTTTTCTTTGTTGTCTTCATACTCAACTCCTTTATTGTTTTGGCTAAAATTGGGATTTCCTTGATGGCTTGCAATAATGGAATTTTGATGCAAACATTTCTCAATTCATCCAAGAAATCATAATTAGGCACCATTATTTGTTTTTCTACACCTTTGTCAATTTGTAATCTTTCCGGAAAGGGAGGTATAGAAGTAGATGTGGATGGTTGCTCTAATACTGGAGTTGGGCTTATTGGATCTTTTTGTTTCAGTTTTTCAATGTTTTGGCCTTGAAAGGATGTTTCTCCCTCAAGAATTTTATTAACCCGTAGGGAGTCTTCCTCAGAATTATCTTGTTCTTGTATGATCACAGAAGGTTTCCTCTTCTCAAGTATCCTTCCAGACCTAAGTTGAACATCACTAAGGTCTAGAGGAGTAATTAAATAAGTTGGAAATTGTTGTCCTTCTATCATGTATGTATTTTGAGGATTCTTATTATTGGGGTTTGGTATGGGCTGAGCTGGTAATTGATTGGATTTTTGAGGGAATGGTAATGGAAGTGGTTGATTTTGATGAGGTTGGTTCAAATGATGTTGTTGAGAATTCTGTTGAAAATTTTGTTGAAGATTTTGAGGAAAATTTTGTTGAGAATTTTGAGGATAAAATTGTGGATATGGTGGATAGGATGGTGGATACCGATAATATGGAGAGTATCTTCCATAGGGACCTTGTGATCCTTGTGCCCAAGCTTGAGATTGATTTTGAAATTGGGGCCAAGATTGCTGCCAAGAATTCCAAGGTGGAGGTTGATTATACATTTGATCATGAAATCCCTGTGTCTGAGATCCCTGCCAAGGTCTTCTAGATACAAAGTTAAGAGATTCTGTGGAATCTGTAGGAGTTTCTTCTTGAAAAACAGCCTTGAGACCAGCCTGCTTGAGCTTATCGATTTCGGCTTTAATAGTGTCACGTCGGGAAGGATGAATGGGTCTCATCTTTTGGCGGACTGGTTTGGCGTCAGGCCAGGTGTTGATATGATGCTCGACAATGACAGGATCGAGTCCGGGCATTTCAGAATAGGACCAGGCGAAGATATCGCGGAATTCTTTGAAAAGCTTGGTGTAAGTTTCAATTTCTTCCGGGGTGCATTGGGCACCCAATGTGATGTATTCTTCGATTCCTGGTGTGGCCGAAATGTTAACTTTGATGGTAGACGAGATATTGGCCATGTTTCCTTCTTCGAAAGCATCGGGTGCAGGAATGGGGTTTTTAAACCAATCAACTGCATGGGGGATGAAGTCTTTGGTTTCCACAGCGTATTGGTCGTGGGATTGCTGTGGGAGGAAATATGCGCGATGGTGCATATCATCCCAGGGAAAGTCGGGGTCGGTCATGGCTTCCATGATGTCTTCATCAGATTGGAAGATGGGACGATTGGAGGCAGAAGGGACACCCGAGGGAGTAGTGGTGGTGAACGGTTCATCATGAGGATAAGGGCTCAGATGGGCGATATCAACAGACCCAAGGTCGGCTGGGAAGCTGAGGGGATCAGTAGGTTGAGTGGCTGGTGAATTAGGTCTCAAAGATGATGACAGATACAAAATGGTGACGGAGGGCTCCGTTGGCTTAAAAGCGGGAGGCGGAATGTGAATGTCCTTGGGTCCGAGCGAAGCGGCCTTGAATTGGCGGTACAAGTCCAAGGAGGAACGATACTCGTCAAGGCGGGGACAGAGGTGGGTGTAATGGCCGTGAAAATCGCACAAGGCACAAGGGTGGTTTGTGCGCAAGTGTTTGAGTTTTGGGAGGGAGTCGGGGATAGTGACATGGACTTCTGGGAGATCAGAATCGGGGAATGTCTCGTTGACCAGAAGCTTGAGGTGGGGCAATTCAGGACACATGTGAGTGGCATGACCGACGATATCACACAAAGCGCATCGAATGGCGGGCTTCGGTGGTCGTGGGAGGTTAAGAGATGTCGGGGGGGCTGGATCGTTATGGGTTGCCCCCCTGCGGGCTTTGCCTGTCTTCTCGGGAGCTGGCACAACAGGAGAAGGGTCCGGTGGAGGTGCTGGGGGCACAGTGGCTATGGAGGAAGCGAGGGGGATCGGTTGAACCGGTGTCAAAGCCATATAAGGTGTGGGGAGACCAGGGGGGGTGGCGGCTGGGGGGTCAAGGTACCAGACCGGAATGCCCAAGGTCAAGTTAGGGAGAGAGAGGGTGGCCATGACGGGGACAGAAGATACTCCAGGAGGGGGAGCCAAGAAGGGGATCTGTCTAGCGGGGTAATGACCAAGAGGTACGGCTCCGAGATGGGCAAGGCCAGGGGGAACCGAGACGGGAGGATGAAGAGGTTCGGGGATACCAGCTGAGGGGGGAGGGCCAGAAGGAGAAGGTCCGGCTGGCTGAGATGAATGGCTAGAAGCGGGTCGCGGAGGGCGGGGAGGAGGTTGCGGACTAGCCGAGGCAGGCCGCTTACGGGTGGCCTGAGACGATTGCATCATGCAAACATTCGACAAGCTGGGATCGGTAACAGGAGGGGGGGGAAGGCGAGGAAAAATACCAAGCAGGGTAGAATCTTTATAGACGCCGGGGGAGACACTGGTCAAGGAATCGACGGTTTGCTTGTTGGCTACGGAAAAGATGGTCGTCTCGGAGGAGGTCTGAGACGGCGACTCATGATAAGATAGCTGGTCAATGGTGACTATCTTCCCATTATGTGGAAAAGACATCTTGCGGAAGACCGTGGATGGGACAGCAGACATGGCATAGGTGTAGCTTCGCCCCAATAGAATGTTGTAGTCTAGAGGGGCATCAATGACTTCGAAATCAACGCAAACAGTCTTACCGGCGAGGGTGATGGGACAGTTACGAAACAGGCCAATAGGCTGGGAGGCATGACCGTCCCACGCTCGAAGGGTGATCGTGGAAGGGGCCAGATCAGGGGATCCGAGTTGCTTCCAAACCGAAGCAGACATCACACAGGTGGATGCCCCCTCATCAATTATACACCGGGATACTGTGGCATTCCGGATTTTGACAGGGAGTTGGAAAGCAACGGAAGGAGGAAGAGGGGGATGGTCCGATTGGGTGGCGTCAAAAACAATCATTTGGTTGTCAGCAGGAGCGACGGAAGGGGAAGGATCGGAGCGCATCATAAGGATCTGGTAATCAGAGGAACTAGAAATGGACGAGGGTGTGGCTGCATGGCTGTCAGAGGGTTGGGTAGCCACGAATCCCTGTTGAGGGAAAGGATCAGTGAACACAGCTGGTTGGGTGGTGGCCACATTAGGAGGAGCGTGAGGGGAGGCGTGTTGTCTGCGCAATGTGGCTTGAGACTCCCACATCTGTCGCATCTGGGGTAAGAGAGGGCAATCGTGAGTGTAGTGACCGTAAACACCGCAACACGAACAGGGCTTGTTTGTGCGAAGCGGCCTGTCCGGCCTGGGCGGAATGCCCTGAGGCGGGTTGCTAGTGTTAGGGTCCACACCAGAATTGGGTCCTCGGTTACCGGGGGCAGATGGGTTCTGGTTGCCTCTCCGCCTTCTTTGAGAAGAAGGGGGATTAAGCGCACCCTGCTGTGCAAATACTTGCCCTGGAGGGGGTTGTAAGTGCTGTTGCGGGTTGTGAGGAGGCAAGGGAGGCGGAAGCGCATATGCTGGAGGAGCCGGCGCACCAGGCTGTGGATAAAAGTAAGGGTTGGGTTGGGCGACATTGAGGTAAGCAGGAGGTTGGGCAAAAGGAGGAGGCATGCCGTATCCTGGATACATGTTGCCGGGAGGGGGAAGAGTGCTTGAGGTGTTGGCCCCTCCCTGAGGGAGACCATAGCTCATAGGAGGGTGAGCAGATGGGTGGGAAAGAGATCCAACAATACCGTCGGCGGAATGAGATGCCCCCGGGGCGTTAGCGCCACCGGGCCTGGGGATGTCAGGAAGAACGGTATAAACATAACCAGATTGAGCGTAGATCGGGTCATATTTTAAAGCTATTTGGAGGGCGGCTTCTTCAGATTGAGGAAAGTGAGAGGCGACATCTTTGCCGATGGGAGATGGGAGGGTGCGAAGGAACCAGTCCATGTAAACCCGATCTTCAAAGGGAGGGGCTCGACATAAGCTCCGTCTTCGTCGCCATTCTTGAACATGGGCAGAAAGGCGTGTGGAAGAGGATTGCTTAAATGAAGTCAAGAGCTCCGTACTCATGTCATATCGGAGAGGGAGCTGGAAGTACGACAAGAAGGCTTGGGCAAGAGTCTCGAACGTGGTATGGGAGGAAGTGGCATGTTCGACGTACCATTTAGAAGCTTCGCCGGTAAGCGTGCGTTGGAACAAACGAAGACGGATGGAGTCATCGGTAATGGAGTTGGAGGAACACCACATGTGGAAAGACCGGACGTGATTGGTTGGGTCTTCGCCATTAAGGCCCTCGAACTTAGGGATATCGGAGGGTAGCTTGGTGGGCATAGCGGGCCAGGTAGTATTATGGTGAATGGGATCGTTAATCAACTGATGGAAATCGGGGAGGCTGAGGCCTGCAATGTACGGCAGCACAGGGGTGGCCGGAGTAGTGGTTGTGACGGTTCCGCTAGAAGTAGGGGCGGCATTGGGGCCCGGAGAACCTGATCCGGACATGGTGAAGATAAAAGGGGGAGAACCGGAAGGAGAAGGGGGACCCGATGAATCAGGAGAGGAGTCGGAGTGCGGACTCGAAGGTGGACTGGCTCGACAACGGCGGTGCGGAGCAGGTCGATCAACCGGAAACTGAGGGTGAAGGCCAAGAAGTCTCCGGGAAAGGCGCCTTGGGGGCGCAATGATGACAGGAAGAAGGAAACCGACAAGGGCAGAAAGGGACAAAATCAAGAAGGTCAAGGGCAGAAAAGGTGCAGTGACAATTGATTTTAGAGTCTTTGCCAGGCGGTGGAAACCAGGCGCTTCTTCACTTAGGGTCGGTGTGTGGCGTGCGTTAATTTTAATTTTTAAACCCTTTCCGTTGTTTGAGAGCAAGAAAAAGTGTGCGACGTAGCTGAAAATAAACCTACAGAGAACAGAATAAAATGCTGAAAAAAATAACAGCTACGTATGCATCTATCTAAACCAAGAAGGTGGGTCTCTCACAACTATGCTGAAAAGAAAGGGAAAAACTATGGAAACACACACAAAGGAAGCTCGACAGATCTAGGGTCAAAGGGGACAGAGATCTGGAGGATAAAGCCGCAGACAAGGGGTGCAGATCACAGCCAAGAGACAGAGGCAAGGTGGCTGGAAAAAGGGAAATCAGCAAAAAACCGGGGGGAGGGCAAGGCAGAGGCCTTTAGCAGAGGTCCACACAAAACGACAAGAGGTGATTTGAAAGGGAAAGAGGCTGATTTCAAAGGATCTGAAAGTGAGGTAACAGATCTGGAAAAAGAGGGGGCTGAAGCTCTGAAACCGACGGCTGAAACAGCTGAAACTCTTCCACAAAAAGTGGAGGGTACTAAAGCCCTAAGGGGCTGGGTTCCCACTTAGATGAGCAAAAACAGATCAGATCTTGGTCAAGGCGGGCTGAGACAGAGGCTGGAAAACCCTGGCAGAGGCTGCAGCAGAACCCAGAAAAATTACAGAAAAAATGCTGGAAAAAAGGCAGGTCGCAGGTTCTGACCTGATCTGAGTTGAGGTCGCAGGAAACAGGCCAAAAGGTGCGTCCAGGTCGCAAGTTTTGGGCCAAAAGGTGCGACCCCCCCGTTCCGGCTGTTTCGGCGGCAGATTTTCTGAAAAATTGCCGTCTCAGGTGCGGCTGGTGTCGCTTACCTGCGCAATAGGGCCAGAAACACACGGAAGTTAGAAAATTTAGGTTTTTAGGGTTTTATGTGAGAAAAATGACATGAAAAGAGAAAAAATAAGCAGCTAAAAAAGAAGCCCTAGGGCCTGAAGTAGCTGGATATGCAGGAATATGAAAAACGATAGCGGTCGTAATTTAAAACCCGTGTGGAGTCGCCATTTGTTAGTATGAATTCTTTGTCGAAGCGTACGAAAAAGAACCACTTTAGCTACGCATAACTAATAGCCCTAACAACAATAATGGCCGCAAAACATCTTCAGATCTGCAATTAGTAGTTAAAGTGCTGCAACAAACAGATCTATAAATGGAAAGATATTAAGCAGTGAAGTAAAGAGTTTGCTCCATGCATCCAACAGACAAGACAAGAACACGATTTTTGAATGAATTTTTTATATTACAGGGCACCTGGGAGGAAACAAGAAGGTGTATCCAGATCTCCTCAATGGGATGGGTTCTTTGTAGTCCTCAGCACTTCAGATCTAAGCTTTCTCTCTCTTGTAGATGTAGAAAACCCAATGTAGAAGGTATAGCTCAATGGGAGCAAAATGGCAGAAATGAGACCAAGTGTATAGATCCAGAGTGATTTAATATGCAACAAAAGGTGAAGAATGATGGGGGAAACCCTCCTATTTATAACAAAATATTGGGTCCTTCTAGATTTTGGTGCATGATTAAAATAATGTTAATCACATCTAGATCCACCTCTATGGAATATTTTATTATTATTTGTTGGAGGGAAAGGGTGTTTGACTTGGGTCAAATCCCTTGGTTAGTGAAAAATAAATAAATAAATGATTTATTTATCTTTTTAAGGAAGTGGTTGGGATATAATCAAGTAAATAACGATTTATTTGATTAATGGTGGTTTGATTTGGTCATATTCAACAAGGAATATTATTTAAATAATTATTCCTAGAAACTAATAAGATAACTATGGGTGTATCTCATTAATTTCTTTGTTTTTGGGTTAAACATGACTGGGAATAATAATTAAATTATGTTTTAATTAATTATTCCTTTTGGGGTTTTCTTAATTAACATAGTGAAAGCAGTTTTACTTGGGGTAAAACTAGTCTTACATGGTGTACTTGGGTCCATCTAATAATAAAAGGTTAGATGACCAAAAAATGGTGTAACAGATTGCCCCCCAGCATGCGAGTGTCAGGAGCAAATCGTATGACCGAAGTATGTTGTAAGAATACAATCACCAGACAACGAAGGGGAATGTCAGAGAGAGAAGTGTGAGGTAGATAGTGTGCTGAAGGACTAGACCCTAAGGAGACGAGACTCGCAGGTGCAACAAGTCTCTTTTTATGAGAGGGTACCTGTGCTGAAGGCGGCGGGGGAGGCATACCTATGCCCGCCGTGAAAAAGTACAAAAGAATAGTGTGTCCAGTAAACAAGGGACCGAACCATAGAGTACAGCTGGCATAATCAAGGGCCAGATAAAAATACAATGAAGAGTCTCACATACATGCTGTGCCTGGGATAACAGCCAGGACTAGTACAATAATATCTGAGTACATGAGAGAAATACAACCCAAATGCCCCCTGTAAATGGGGAAGGGCTCACAAAATCTGACTGATACATGCAAATCATAGAGGTGCTGCAAGTGGCTAAGGCCAACATCATCAAAATCTGGAGCGGCATCAAAGGCTGCAAGGAAGAGGTCATCCGGGCATGTGGGGGGCTACCTGCAGGGCCACCCCCTCATGAGGGCTGAGACATCTCACACACGTCCGGGAATCATCAGGAGCTGCTGCTGGGTCACTGGACTGTCCAGTATACGAATCTCGATCATGCTGAAAGGAGCTGGAGAAGCAATCAAGTCAGAGGGAAGTAAGGGATCCCCCCGCCTGATCCGAGGCACCGAACAAAAGTGGAAGCTGGAACCAAGGTACACCGTCCTCTAGACCTTGCTTCTGGAATAAATGTGCTGATGTCGACAGAAGGAGGTCCGCCGTAGGTGAGGCAATGAGAGATCCTCAACTAAGGCACGAGAGAAGAACAATAGAGCGACGGACAGACTGACACTAATGATGATAGTGGAAATGGGAAGGATGGAGTGGCAAATGGACGACTTCCCTTGTTAGAGCATAAAGGGCATGAATGACATGGCAGCGACTGACACAATATCGGAAGGGACAGGGGACAGTGGGGCTGAAGGTCATAAGGTGCGATGCAAGAGAGGGACCAAGCAATGAAGGATGGAGGGCTATAGTGGGGTGTAAAAGGACGCAGGATAGACTCCATGAATGCAATGATGACTCGACTTGGATGCTCTAAACAAGGGCGACTTTTATAGTGATGCCACACGGTAAAGGCCCCAATGGGGGGTCATGGAAGCATGAGTACAAGGTGGGCACTCATGACGAAAATCGACACGAACATGGACAAGTAAGGGAGCGATATGGTGCCCCCAGTACAGGTGTTGTAGGTGAGGAAATTCGATTTTGAATGGAGGTGTGGTAACTGCATGTTGGACGAAGATGGGTCCTGGTGCAGTAGAAAAAATGAAACAACAGATGCTGGCTATCTAAAAGAAAAATAAAACATGCATTTTCGAAGGGAAATGCTAAGGGTAATATTTCTTAAGATAGAGTGCATTCCGAGGGTTAGGAAGGGGATGGCCTTCGAAATCCTCTAAGAGGTATGCCCCCTTTCCAAGATCCTTACTAATGATGTAAGGGCCTAGCCATAATGAGTCAAACTTCCCATGACCTAGGACATCATGGGCCTGGTCATAGACTAGAACAAGGTCGCCTTCGTGAAAAGTGTGAGGCTGGACTTTTCGGTCATACTGAGCTTTGGTGCGTTTTTTGGCCGCTTCCATGGTTTGTAAGGCAATACGGCGGTCTTCGGAGGCACGCTCAAGCATGATAAGTCGTTGTTCTAGCGGTTGGGTGTCAGGGAGAAGTTCAACGGCTAGTTGCAGAGAAGGAATTTCACACTCGATCGGTAAAACCGCCTCCTCTCCAAAGACGAGGTGGAAAGGGGTGAACCCGGTGGCGGTTTTGACAGAGGTTCGATAGGCCCATAAGGCAGGAAAGAGCATGAGATGCCAGTTGGTTTTGTGCTTATTCACTGTTCGTTGAAGCATAGTCTTGAGGGTTTTGTTGACTACTTCGACTTGGCCATTACCTTGGGGGTAATAGGAGGAGGAATATTGGTGCTCAAAACCCAACAGTGAGGATAGCTCACGCCATATCTCATCTTCAAAATGTCTGCCGTGATCAGAGACCAGTTGCTTGGGAACCCCGAAGCGAGCTATAACATGGTTAAAGAAAAAGAGGCCCGCGGTAGCTGCCGTGTTGTTGAACGTTGGCATGGCCTCGGCCCATTTGGTGAAATAGTCGACCGCCACGATGATATACTTGTGGCTACCAGAGGATGGCGGGCGGCACTCCATAAAGTCGATGGCCCATTTACAAAAGGGACCAGTGGAAACGACCGGATGGAGGGGAGCTGGTGGAGCTCTCGCCTTTGGGGCGAAATGTTGGCAGTTGGGACAGTGTTTGACTGCCTCAATGCAATCACTGAAGAGGGAAGGCCAAAAATACCCGGCGCGCATTATTTTTTGGGCAGTAGCTAGACCGGAGAGGTGGCCACCGCAAGCGCCGCTATGGCAGGCATTAAGGACCTGCTCAGCTTCAGCGTGTGTGAGGCAACGACGAAGGACCGTATCAACCCCGCGACGATAGAGGTCGTCTACAATAAGAAGGTATCGGGGGGCTTGGTGTCGGATACGTCGACGAGCCTCACGGTCAAGGTGGAGGGCGAACTTTTGGGTTCGCAAATAAGTAAGAATATCGCCATACCACGGGTCATCGGAAGTAATGGCAAACAGGTGTTCATCAGGGAAATCGTCATTAACGGGAGGGTCTTGCGATCCGGTAGGTAATTCAGAAATAAGCTCAACGAGGGCTAAGCCTTTCTTACTTTTTGGGGTGACAAATTCAAGGTCGAATTCCTGAAGGATAACGACCCAACGGGCGTACTTCCCAGTAAGTATACGACGACTCAGTAGGAAGGCCATGGGGTTGGATTTTGTCACAACCTTGGTGGAGCGCAGGATGATATAATGACGAAGTTTTTGGACTGAGAACACGATAGCCAGCGCTAATTTCTCGTCATAGGAATATGAGACAGGGGGTCCCACAAGGTTCTTACTGACATAGTAGATCACATGCTCAATGCCATGGTCATCCTCTTGGATAAGGACTCCAGCGACCGAATAGGTGGAAGCGGAGATATATAGGATGAAGTCCCGATGAAAGTCGGGAGGGCGAATTAAGGGAGCAGATGTGAGAGCCTGTTTGAGGGCATCGAAAGACTCGTGAGCATGGGTATCCCAAACAAAGGGGATATGGGAGCGTAGGAGTCTAAGGAACCCGTGCGCAGTGGTGGCGTAGTCAGGGACGAACCGACGAAGGAAATTAGCTTTGCCTTGGAGGCTTTGGAGCTGGAGGAGGGTACGCGGGATGGGGAGTTCAAGAATGGCTTGTACTTTCAAAGGGTCAAGAGTGATACCGTCCTTAGACACGATGAAGCTGAGGAGGCGGCCGGCAGGAACGCAAAAGACGCATTTCAATGGGTTAAGTCGGATATTATACTTGCGACATCGGAGAAAAATGGTGCGCAAATCGTGTATGTGTTGCGCCCGATGCTTAGAACGTGCTGTGAGGTCGTCTAAGTAGGCAAGGATAATATGAGCTAAGTCATGGAAGCAATAAGACATGGCCCGTTGAAAGGTGGCACCGGCGTTTTTTAGGCCGAAAGGCATGACCCGGTAAGCAAAAGTTCCCCATGGACTAATGAACGCGGTTTTTAGTTGATCAGCAGGACGGATAGCAATTTGGTTGTATCCGGAGAAACCATCCATGAAGGATAGGATCTCATGCCCCGCACACTCGTCAATGATTTGGTCGATGAATGGTGTGGGGAATTTGTCTTTGGGACAAGCTTTGTTCAGGTCACGAAAGTCCGTGCAGACACGAATGGTGCCTTGTTTCTTGAGAACAGGAACGGGGTTAGAAACCCAAGTGGTGTATTCGATGGGGTAAATGAAACCAGCCTGCTTGAGCTTATCGATTTCGGCTTTAATAGCGTCACGTTGGGAAGGATGAATGGGTCTCATCTTTTGGCGGACTGGTTTGGCGTCAGGCCAGGTGTCGATATGATGCTCGACAATGGCAGGATCGAGTCCGGGCATTTCAGAATAGGACCAGGCGAAGATATCGCGGAATTATTTGAAAAGCTGGGTGTAAGTTTCAATTTCTTCCGGGGTGCATTGGGCACCCAATGTGATGTATTCTTCGATTCCTGGTGTGGCCGAAATGTTAACTTTGATGGTAGACGAGATATTGGCCATGTTTCCTTCTTCGAAAGCGTCAGGTGCAGGAATGGGGTTTTTAAACCAATCAACTGCATGGGGGATGAAGTCTTTGGTTTCCACAGCGTATTGGTCGTGGGATTGCTGTGGGAGGAAATATGCGCGATGGTGCATATCATCCCAGGGAAAGTCGGGGTTGGTCATGGCTTCCATGATTTCTTCATCAGATTGGAAGATGGGAAGATTGGAGGCAGATGGGACACCCGAGGGAGTAGTAGTGGGGAACGGGTCATCATGAGGAGAAGGGCTCATATGGGCGATATCAACAGATCCAAGGTCGGCTGAGAAGCTGAGGGGATCGGTAGGTTGAGTGGCTGGTGAATTAGGTCTCAAGGATGATGACAGGTACAAAATGGTGACTGAGGGCTCCGTTGGCTTAAAAGCAGGAGGCGGAATGTGAATGTCCTTTGGTCCGATCGAAGCGGCCTTGAATTGGCGGTACAAGTCCAAGGAGGAACGGTACTCGTCAAGGCGGGGACAGAGGTGGGTGTAATGGCCGTGAAAATCGCACAAGGCACAAGGGTGGTTTGTGCGCAAGTGTTTGAGTTTTGGGAGGGAGTCGGGGATAGTGACATGGACTTCTGGGAGATTAGAATCGAGGAATGTCTCGTTGACCATAAGCTTGAGGTGGGGCAATTCAGGACACATGTGAGTGGCATGACCGACGATATCACACAAAGCGCATCGAATGGCGGGCTTCGGTGGTCGTGGGAGGTTAAGAGATGTCGGGGGGGGCTGGATCGTTATGGGTTGCCCCCCTGCGGGCTTTGCCTATCTTCTCGGGAGCTGGCACAACAGGAGAAGGGTCCGGTGGAGGTGCTGGGGGCACAGTGGCTATGGAGGAAGCGAGGGGGATCGGTTGAACCGGTGTCAAAGCCATATAAGGTTTGGGGAGACCAGGGGGGGTGGCGGCTGGGGGGTCAAGGTACCAGACCGGAATGCCCAAGGTAAAGTTAGGGAGAGAGAGGGTGGCCATGACGGGGACAGAAGATACTCCAGGAGGGGGAGCCAAGAAGGGGATCTGTCCAGCGGGGTAATGACCAGGAGGTACGGCTCCGAGATGGGCAAGGCCAGGGGGAACCGAGACGGGAGGAGGAAGAGGTTCGGGGATACCAGCTGTGGGGGGAGGGCCAGAAGGAGAAGGTCCGGCTAGCTGAGATGAATGGCTAGAAGCTGGTCGCGGAGGGCGGGGAGGAGGTTGCGGACTAGCCGAGGCAGGCCGCTTATGGGTGGCCTGAGACGATTGCATCATGCAAACATTCGACAAGCTGGGATCGGTAACAGGAGGGGGGGGAAGGCGAGGGAAAGTACCAAGCAGGGTAGAATCTTTATAGACGCCAGGGGAGACACTGGTCAAAGAATCGACAGTTTGCTTGTTGGCTACAGAAGAGATGGTCGTCTCGGAGGAGGTCTGAGACGGCGACTCATGATAAGATAGCTGGTCGATGGTGACTATCTTCCCATTATGTGGGAAAGACATCTTGCGGAAAACCGCGGATGGGACAGCAGACATGGCATAGGTGTAGCTTCGCCCCAATAGGATGTTGTAGTCTAGAGGGGCGTCAATGACTTCGACATCAACGCAAACAATCTTACCGGCGAGGGTGATGGGACAGTTACGAAACAGGCCAATAGGCTGGGAGGCATGACCGTCCCACGCTCGAAGGGTGATCGTGGAAGGGGCCAGCTCAGGGGATCCGAGTTGCTTCCAAACCGAAGCGGACATCACACAGGTGGATGCCCCCTCATCAATTATACACCGGGATACCGTGGCATTCCGGATTTTGACAGGGAGTTGGAAAGCAACGGAAGGAGGAAGAGGGAGATGGTCTGATTGGGTGGCGTCAAAAACAATCATTTGGTTGTCGGCAGGATCGACGGAAGGGGAAGGTTCGGAGCGCATCATAAGGATCTGGTAATCAGAGGAACCAGAAATGGACGGGGGAGTGGCTACATGGCTGTCGGGGGGTTGGGTAGCCACGAATCCCTGGTGAGGGACAGGATCAGTGAACACAGCTGGCTGGGTAGTGGCCACATTAGGAGGAGCATGAGGGGAGGCGTGTTGTCCGCGCAATGTGGCTTGAGACTCCCACATCTGTCGCATCTGGGGTAAGAAAAGACAATCGTGAGTGGAGTGACCGTAAACAACGCAACACGAAAAGGGCTTGTTTGTGCGAAGCGGCCTGTCCGTCCTGGGCGGAATGCCCTGAGGCTGGTTGCTAGTGTTAGGGTCCATACCAGAATTGGGTCCTCGGTTACCGGGGGCAGATGGGTTCTGGTTGCCTTTCCGCCTTCTTTGAGAAGAAGGGGGATTAATAGCACCCCGTCGTGCAAATACTTGCCCCGGGAGGGGTGGTAAGTGTCAAGTAAGGGGTTGTGAGGAGGCAAGGAAGGCGGAAGCGCATATGCCGGAGGAGCCGGCACACCGAGTCGTGGATAAAAGCAAGGGTTGGTTGGGCGATTGGAGGTGTTGGGTGGGAGGTTGGGCAAAAGGAGGAGGCATGTCGTATCCGGATACATGTTGCCGGAGGGGGAAGAGTGCTTGAGGCCGGCCCTCCCCGAGGGAGACCAGGTCTGTTAGAGGGTGAGCAGACAGGGTGGGAAAGAGATCCAACAATACCGTTCTACGGGTCGAGATGCCCCGGGCGTTAGCGCCACCGGCCCACCGGGGATGTCGTGAAGAATCCGTATAAACATAACCCGCATTGAGCGTAGATCGTGTCATAATTTAAAGCTATTTGGAGGGCGGCTTCTTCGCATTGAGGAAAGTGAGAGGCGACATCTTTGCCGATGGGAGACTCGGAGGGTGCGCAAGGAACCAATCCATGTAAACCCGATCTTCGAAGGGAGGCTCGACATAAGCTCCTCGTCTTCGTCGCCATTCCCGAACATGGGCGTAAAGGCGTGTGGAAGAGGATTGCTTAAATGAAGCCGGGCTTCCGTGCCGTTGTCAGACGGAGAGGGAGCCGGAAGTACGACAAAAAGGCTTGGGCAAGAGTCTCAAACGTGGTATGGGAGGAAGTGGCCCGTTCGACATACCATTTAGAAGCTTCGCCGTAAGCGTGCGTTGGAACAAACAAAGACGGATGGAGTCATCGGTAATGGAATTGGAGGAACACCACATGTGGAAAGACCCAGACGTGATTGGTTGATCTTCTTCCATTAAGGCCCTCGAACTTAGGGATATCAGAGGGTAGCTTGGTGGGCATATGGGCTGTGCAGGGCATTGGTGAATAGTGGTCATTAATCAACCGATGGAAATCGGGAGGCCGAGGCTCGCAATGTACGGCGTCGCTCGTGGGTGGCCGGGGTAGTGGTTGTGGCGGTTCCGCCAGAAGTGGGGGCCGGCATTGGGGCCGGAGAACCGCTAGCGTTAGGCCCCCGGGACCGTACATAGTGAAGGTAACAGTGGGAGGAACCGTAAGGAGAAGGAGGACCCGATGAATCGTAGAGAGGAGCCTGAGTGCGGACTCGAAGGTGGACCTGCTCGACGACTTCGCGGTGCGTGAGCAGGTCGATCAACCGAAAATCGAGGGTGAAGGCCAAGAAGTTCTCGAAAGGCGCCTTGGGGGCGCAATGATGACAGAAGAAGGAACCGACAAGGGCGTATAAGGTGCAAGGACACTGATTTTAGAGTCTTTGCCGCGTGTTAACCAGGCGCTTCTTCACTTAGGGTCGTTGTGTGGTGTGCGTTAATTTTAATTTTTAAACCCTTTCTTCCGTTGTTGAGAGCAAGAAAAAAGTGTGCCGCGTAGCCGAAAATAAACCCACAGAGAAATCGTAATAAAACACCGAAATACCGTAAAAATAACAAACCTACGTATGCATCTATTTAACCCAAGAAGGTGGGTCTCTCACAACTATGTTGAAAAGAAAGGGAAAACTATGTAAAACACACATAAAGGAGCTCACCGTATCTAGGGTCAAAAGGGACAGATCTCTGGAGGATAAAGTCAGCAGTGCAAGAGGTGCAACATCGCCACCAAGAGACAAGAGGGCAAGGTGGCTGGAAAAAGGAGGGAAATCAGCAAATAACCGTGAGGGGAGGCGAGGCTTTCAAAGGAGGTCCAAACAAAACGACAAGAGGTGATTTGAAAGGAAAAAGGGCTGATTTCAATGGATCCGAAAGGGAGGTACGTATCCGAAAAGAGGGGGTCAAGCTCGAAACCGACGACCGAAACAACCTAAAACTCTTCCACAAAAATTGAGGGTATTAAAGCCCTAAGGGGCCGGGTTCCCACTCTCAGATGAGTAAAAACAGACGTATCTTCGTCAAGGCGGGCCGAGACAGTAGGCCGGAAAAACCCCGTGTCGCAAAGCAGTAACCTTAAAAATTGCAAAAAATGCCGGAAAAAGGTGTCGCGCTTCGACTCCGATCCGAGTCTGTGTCGCAAAATAGGGGTTTAGGGCCAAAAAGTGCGACCCTCTCGTTCCGATTGTCTCATGCGTATTTTCGTAAAAGTTGCCGTCTCTTTAGCAGTGGCCGGTGTCGCTTACCTCGCGCAATAGGGCCGAAACACACTAAGTTAGAAATTTTAGGTTTTTAGGTTTTATGTGAGAAAAATGACACAAAAAGAGGAAAACTAAGCACCGAAAAGAAGCCCTAGGGCCTCGAAGTAGCCGGGATATGCGGTGAATATGAAACGACACGGTCGTAATTTAAAACCCGTGGAGTCGCCATTTGTTAGTATGAATTCTTCGTCGAAGTGTACGAAAAAGAACCACTTTAGCTATGCATAACTAATAGCCCCAACAACAATAGAGGCCGCAAAACATCTTCGCATCTGCAATTAGTAGTTAAAATGCCGCAACAAACAGATCTATAAACCAAATACATTAAGCGTAAAAAGTAAAGAGTTTGCTCCATGCATCCAACAGACAAGACAAGAACACGATTTTTGAATGAATTTTTATATTACAGGCACCTCGGGAGGAAACAAGAGAAGGTGTATCCGTATCTCTCAATGGGATGGGTTCTTTGTAGTCCTCAAGATTTCGCATCTAAGCTTTTCTCTCTCTTGTAGATGTAGAAAACCCAATGTAGAAGATGTAGCTCAATGGGAGCAAAATGGTAGAAATGAGACCAAGTGTATAGATCCGCAGTGATCTAATAGGCAACAAAAGGTGAAGAATGATGGGGAAAACTCCTCCTATTTATAACAAAATATTGGGTCATTCTAGATCTTGGTGCATGATTAAAATAATGTTAATCAAATCTAGATCCACCTCTATGGAATATTTTATTATTATTTTGTTGAGGAAAGGGTGTTTGACTTGGGTCAAATCCTCGTATTAGTGAAGAATAAATAAATAAATGATTTATTTATCTTTTTAAGGAAGTGGTTGGGATATAATCAAATAAATAATGATTTATTTAATTAATGGTGGTTGATTTGTCATATTTAACAAGGAATATTATTTAAATAATTATTCCTAGAAAATAATAAGATAACTATGGGTTTATCTCATTAATTTCTTTGTTTTTGGTTAAATATGACTGGAATAATAATTAAATTATGGTTTAATTAATTATTCTTTTTGGGGTTTCCTAATTAACATAGTGAAAGCAGCTTTACTGGGTAAAACTGTCTTACATGGTGTACTTGGGTCCATCTAATGATGAAAGGTTAGATGACCAAAAAATGGTGTAACACTTGCAGCGGCGCTATGCGATCGTGGTCCCAATTGGCATCGCGCATCGCACTTCGGCAACATTATCACTTACCTCCCGCGTGATCTTAAAACTTGTGATTCACGATTTGCGATCGGGCCCCACCGCATCGCACATTGCACTTAGGCGTTTATAACACATACCCTTCACCCAAAAATTTAAAATTGCATTGTGTGGTATGCGGTGCCAGGGCCACATCGGCTTGCCACATTGCACTTCGAATTTAGGTCACTTTAACCTTTTCCTTAACACATATCTTTAAAACCTACATCGTGTGCTACACGATCGAGTCCCACGTGGCATCTCACATCACATTTCGACGACTTTATCACTTGCCTCTCGCGCCTATCCTTTGAAACATGTGATTTGTGGCTCGTGATTTAATATTCTTCGTCTAACTCTCTACTCTAGTTCTACACTTTGATCCCGACCATCTATTTTTCCCTTTGTGCCTCCTCCAAGACTCTTAAGTGTTTAAGGGACATGCACCCTTTCTCTCGCATTTGGGAAATTATTTTGTTTGCTCCACAAGCAGGACCCTCCCCGAGCTTATCTCGTGCCCCGCCACGCCGGTCCCTCTAGAGCTTTCGAGAGCCCAACTCGACCCCGTTTGGCGTGCAATGTTCCGAACATTCCCATCGCCCGGCTCTTGAAAATTTCTCGCACGTGAATGAGCCTCGACTTGACCCACCTTGACATCTCATCATGTAATGTTAATGTACCAATATATAAATAAAAAATTCTTCTCGTGCCACACAAAATTTTACATTTTCTATAATATATCCTTTTGGTGTTTTGAAAAATATTTCAAAGGTAAGTGAAAAATGAGCCATAACATCTGGCTCCACCCGGGGATAGTGCTTTTTTCCATGGAAGTGCTAAGAATCGCCGTATTAGTGCTTTATCCATTGAGAATGGAGTCAAATATTTCTTGGTGACATATGAACAATGAGAACAATACAAGAGTTACAATGGTGGAATGTTGACTTTTACCGCAAGAAATAATTCTTTAGAACTTCCCATTCACATCCAAGTTGTACTATCTCTCCATCTAGATCTTCCAAAATGAACGTGTTATTTGACCTTGCCTCAAATATCTTGTATGGAACCATACTAGAGAAGGTCAAATTTACCATGCTTCCCCTTTCCTTCTCATTTGGTGTCCCATATTCGTACGAAATCTCCCGCTTGAAAGATAAATTCTTTTGCTTTTCTATCAAATATCGACTCCATATTTTCCTAATAAGTAATCAAGATATCCCCGACTTTGTTTTTATTTCCACTTGATTCAATTATTTTGGTCAATCTTCTCTTACTAGAATTTGGTTCTTCCCAAGCTTCTCAAGGAAAGAAATCACCGGTTTGGCCACTTTAGTAGGAAATAGTGCTTGAGTTCCATAAACCAAGTCATAGGGAGGCTTCCCAAGAGATCTCTTGGTAGTGACCTTAACCGCCCAAAGGGAAAAATTCAACTTCATATCCTAATCCTTCGATTATCGCGTGATTGTTTTCCGTAAGATTTTGACCAATGTCTTATTTGAAGACTCTTCCAATCCATTCCCTCTCGGGATGATACCTTATGGAGTGTGATAAAATCACATTATAGGTTTTATAGAAATTAATGAAATGATCGAGTTGAATACCTGAGAATTATCAAATACAATTTTAACTAGACATCCGAATCTGCCGAAAATGTTTTCTCTCCCGTAAAGTTCATCACCACTTGTCATTCGCCTTTATAATGGGCATTTCTTCAATCGATTTTGTAAAATAATAAGTGGCAATCACAATCCACTTGAACCGTCCGCTTGATGGCGGATTTATCTCTCCAATAAAATTCAATCCCCATTGACCGAAAGTTTCTTCAATAAATACTAGGATGATAGGTAATGGAGCAAGTTTTTTCTTTTCAACAAACAAATGACACTTATGACAACTTATAACTAGTCTATAAACATCCGAAAATAGGGGTTGGCCAATAGAAGCAGGACTGACACACTTTTATGAGCAAGTGACCTTCCAGCTATAATTTCCTCTACACATACTTACATGATATTATTTGGTGACTTCAATAGATTCTCCTTCACTAAACATAACAAAAAATACCAAATAGGATATTTCCAACATAAATTCACTTCTATGATAACATATGGCCGAAAACTTGCGCTTGAGAGCTCGTATTTTGTTCTACTTGGTGAAGTTGGACAGAAAAGAAACACATGTAATGCACAATATCTTTATACCAATCGTAGCACAAAATTTTTATTGGATACCGTTTTGAACTTGCTTTTGACCCTCTTCATTTATAGCTCCATCCACCGGTGCCAACAAATTAATTCCCAATGCTTCGAAAAATTGTCTCTGCCAACAACTTCACTAACCCATGTCCCATGACTAGCTTGGTGGGTTTGACGTCAAAATCATACTCTTGATTTTTTCATCCACTTCCCCCCTTTTTCCTTCAACATCACTTTGGACTAGCATGTCCTTCACAATAGAATTAGGAAGATAACCAGCTATTCTGGACATCAACACATAAGTCCGGAAGGTTTTTAGTGCTTCGACCCAAGCATATACTTGTTTCTCCAGAATATTGTATTTGAGCTCAACATCCGAGAAATTTACCGAAAATGAAATCACACTCCTTATTGTGTTCATTTTTCTACAACAACACAATAACAATAGTAGGATGAAAATGAGAATACATGAAAGGCTTTTCGATAGTCCGCTAATCAAAAACCGGGCATCCCGGCAGTTGTTTCCTTTATTTTAGAAAATGCATCTCTTGCTTCCTTATCCCATTTCACTTCGCATTTTTATTTAACATATCTATTATACTTCTCACGATTTCAACATAATTGGGCACAAACCTCCTTAGAAAGTTTATTTTTCCCAGGAATATCTAGATATCCTTCTTGCTTCTAGGTAAAGGAATAGTTTGAATGGCTTCCACCCTTGTTGGGTCAATCTTTACTCCTTGTTTAGAAACCGTGTGACCCAATAATTTAGCTTCTTAGGCAAATAAATATTTCTTGGGATTTAATGAGAGACCAAACTTTCAACACTTTTGAATTTTTTTGCAAATGCTCCAAGTGTTCATCATCCGACACTCGAAAAATTACATCATCTATATATATAACTACAAACCCATCACCAACGAAGGCTATGTCCATGGCCCTCTAAAATGGTGCACCTTTGTTCATAATGCCAAATGGCATCCTTCGTACATGAAAGTGCCCCAGGCCATAGTGAAACCAGCCTTTCTTCTCGAGCGAGCTTATTTTTCTATTGCTACTTGATTATACCCGTAAAATCCGTCAACCATAGACAACTTGTGAGCTCCTCTTACCTTCTCGTAAGACATAATCCATTTTTAGAAAAGGATAATTATCTTTTACGCATGCCTCGATCAAGTTCTTGCATTCTACACACAAATACTATCTCTCCATTCTTCTTTCTTATAAAAGGGACCAAATTAGAAATCCAAATAATATCTAAGAGGGACTATAATCTT
Organism: Pinus albicaulis; assembly: GCA_034641835.2. Taxonomy (NCBI): domain Eukaryota; kingdom Viridiplantae; phylum Streptophyta; class Pinopsida; order Pinales; family Pinaceae; genus Pinus; species Pinus albicaulis. Next base: position 1,022,307,875 of record CM076582.1, on the reverse strand, counting down.
TTCCTACAACAATTTCTTCGCTATTTTTAGATTGGAGCTAACAAAAATCGATTGATCCGTATGTGTGGTTTGAGTCCTTCCTTCAATGGAATCTTATGTTGAATAATTCTTTTGTCATATGTTTTCGTGTCTTCATACCATCAGAAACACATCCATATATTTATTAAAAATATCGAAGGTGATCTTTCTTTTGTAGTTTTTGGGAACACCTTTGAACAATTTCACTATTTTGGGTTCCTCAGCTTCCCAAATTACAATATTCATCTCTCTTCTTCTTGATGTGTTTTCTTTGAATCAATAGCAATATCATTAGCATCGAGGAATATTTCAAGGGGAACCAACCCCTTGGGGAGCAAATTATCTTTCAATTGGATAATCTGCCGTTCACCTATTGACTTCTTAAGGTTTCTTTGTTGTCGCTCGCTTTCCGTTTTTTCTTCCTCTTGGTCTATCTCGCCGTCTTCAAAGCTCCAAATCTCAGTGATCGTGAATCGAATTATCTCTTCATCCTCGTCAAACACCTCAATGTTTCACATTATTAGGGATGTATGGTCTATGCCTAATTATCTCACCTTGGATCTATTGGAGGTTGGAAGGTGTTGGTCGCAAATGCTAAAGAACTAGACAATCTATTCTCGTCCCTTAGAATATACCTAATATTGAATGCTCCAAAATAGTTTTCTACCGCATCCCACACTTCATTCCTATATGATTTCAATCTCGGTATGCTTGGTTTGACAATGATTTTTAATCCGCTCTTATTATCAATTCGTAGTCACCAAAAATTGAAATACATATCAACTTCGATCCGTTTAGAAACTCGAATGCTTCGAAACTGAGGCTTCATACTCATCCATATTGTTTGTTGAATCAAATTCTAGTTTAAAATAGAAAGGCATGAGGTTACCCTCTCGGTGATATTAGCAAGAATCCAAGACTCGTGCCCTCCTTAGAGTAGGCACCATCAAAGTAGCACTTCCAAATCTTCCTTGAGTGCATCATTATTTACAAATCGCCGAAGAGAGCGCCTTTATTGTGTCTTTAGTAAATTTTGTATCTTCATGTATCATGAAACAAGAAAGGTCTTTTGTTTCTTTACTATAAATGGGGGAATTTCTTGCATCTTTCTTGAAGGTAGTCTTCACAAACCTTGTTTCGTAAAGGCTTCTTTCCTCCCATTAAAAAAAATAATGATAGCATAAGTGAAATCTAATTTTTAGTACACCTCCCAAGCCCCCAAAATCTTGATAGGAGCATTCCAAACCTAGCTTCGGGATGTCGCAACCACTACATCCTTACGACCATACTCTTTGTCAGATTTGTGCCAACAAAATCGCTACATATTTAATTAACCCAACACATTTCACTCTTTTTGGAATCAAATGAATATAGATCCATATAAGGTTTGGTAATATTAAATTTAATTTTCTTCATAAAAGACAATGGCATGATATTATGGGACACTCTTGAGTCCCGCATGAAATTATGTAGTATAATCATGAAGTAACAAGTAGAAATATAGAAGGGTGGAACATAGGGATCTATTTATTCTACATGAGGACCAAAGGCGACCATTGGATTTTCTTCTTGTAAGTTCACCGTGTCACTTATGTCTTCCACCTATGTGAGATTAACAAATTCTCAAATTTATTTCTTGTAAGTTGGTATTTTGGCTAATTCTAGAAGAGACACTTGAATTTTGACCTTCTCCAACTCTTTTGTCAAATTGAAAGCATGAGTTTTCTTAACGTTATTTTCAAGTTCTTCTTCACTCTTTATATAATTTTCTTCTTGCTCAGGTACAAGAACAACTCTCTCCAAGATATTAGTGTCAACTGATTTGTTCTAGAAAGATTCACTCAACTACACATTTGTTCTATTAAGTGAATTTACAAAAAAGTTATTTCTTAGCCATCGACCCTTTTCATAGGGTCATTTTGTAGTGGAGTCACCATTGGAGGAATAATGAAACCTTGTTGGTCACCTTCATTATCCCGTACTCTAGATCTCTTTCTAGACCTCAAATCATAATTTTTAGTAACTCAAATTAAAATGAAATCAGTGAATTTCCTACAAACATTCATCTATTTCATCTGATCAAAAGACACTTTAGCTTCAGCAGATTCTCCATCGCAATATTCCTCTTCATCCTCTTTCTATTTAATACATAGAAAATACATGATCCTCGACCTCCCTTAGTCATCTTCTCACTGGTGTTACTATATGCAATGGAGCTTTAACCTCGGTCTTGGATCTCCTTCTCTTCCCTTCCGTAAGATTCATGATGTCTTCCCGAATTGAGGGTTAAACCCCTCGCCTTTTTTGTACTTTTCTTTTGGATTTTTCATTTTCCAATTCCATCTTTAGCTAGATTATTCGTCAGATTTATTATCACCTTTTTTCATATCTTCAATTCTTAGATCTTGTGATGATTCTTCTTTTGCCTTCCCTTCTCTTGACCGGGCCGTTTCCTTTCACATTTCTGCCGCAAATATATTAGCTTCAATATCTAAAGCATCCATCCGTATCTACTCAAGAGTAGGAGCTCTTCTCTCTCTCAATGTAAAGCTAACAAATTTCTTCAAAAGCCCGCAAAAACTACCTTTGCTCCTACAGGAGGGGGCTTCATGTCTATAGGTAAACCATCGTACAATTTTTGAATCTTTTTACAAACTCGTAAATGTTTTCATTAGGCTTTCATTTAATTGAATTAAACTATGTCAATGAGTAACCATGATCTCTCTTCTATCCCCACATCCGAGTGAATTGAGTTTCTAAATCTTCCCGCTCATTTATGGAATCATTTTTAAACCTTTGAATCATTTCTAGCCTCTCCACTTAGAGACTCGCACAAATAGTCTCATCACAAAATTAAGATGTTCTACATTTAAATTCTCAAAGAAAGTGAAAAAAAAAAGGGTAAATGGTGTTCTTCGCCTCCTTCATCTTCTCCAAGAAACAAGGAAGTAATTTGAGGTATTCTTGAGGCATGGCATTCATTGGTTGCATAGGATTTAATGGTACATATCTATCCATTAAGAAGGATGGTGCTGCCATATTAACAACATGGTTAACTACTCCTTGGGTGGTTGAGGTTGATGGAACCCACAGGAAAGTGAATGAAGGCGGAGGAACCGATATGGGGGTGGGCCGATGAAAATAGCAAGTAGGACCCGTAACTATATTTGGTTGAGATTGAGTGGAGGTAAAAGAAACTGGACTCGAAAGAATGTTCTTCTAACTAAGGTTCTTGAAAATAAATGGGTGCGGAAGGAGTATGGCCCAAGATCAGGTATTGAAGGAGTTTCAAGCTCGAGCCTTTTTAGAAACCAATATTTCCGGACCGCGAAGCAAGGACTATCTCGTCGTAAGGCATCTCACATCGTGTGAGGCCTTTGAAAGCCAAAATTTTGAAAATAAAAAACTCGAACCAAATATTTTCTCTCACTAAACAACCAAAGGAAATAATGTGAAAAACCCAGGGAAGATAAAATTTGTTTCTTCATCCCCGACAACGGTGCCGCGAAAATTTTGTATTTCAATAAACAATCCCTTGGTTGTGGTAAGGAATCATCTAAGAGATTTTGTAAATGTATGTCACAATTATAATATCAAAATGGCCTCTACTTAACACCTTTTGGAATCTAATTATTAATACACTCAATAATGTGATATAATGAAAGGCTTCACAATGCCATAAATTGTTGATATCTGAATGAAATGAAAAGAAGAACTATGAGGAAAAATTGAAGTGATATGTTGAGAAACATAATATATCGCTTTTAGGTTTCAGAGTAAATTCATGGAGAGAGAGGAAATTAAAATAATACTCTTCAAACACAAAATCTATTACTTTAAAGTTTCATCGAATTTTGTGAATAAAGAAGAGATGAGGTGAAGGAGTGCAAATTAAGGATGTTTAACTCTTACTCACAAATGTAATTAAGAGACCTAACATCGCATTACTTCTGTACTTCATTCAAAGAGGAATAATCACATACCAAAACTAGAAAGACATATCAACATCAACAATTACAGGAAACTTGATCTTCTTTCATTTAACAATCCTCCGTAGGTCCAAAACCTCGAACCTCTTTTCTTTATTTCTATCTACTTAAATACATCATAGTGGTTCTAACTCTTCAAGTTATTGAAACTATTCGACTACCTAAACTTTTAAGATTACTACCGCAATCATACTTGAGAAAACAAATTAAACCGGAAATGTTGTTCATTTTGTTGAATATGATGTTGTTGACACGTCTTCCCGAAGTTTTGAGGTGTCCTTTCGGTGATGATGCAAGGCTGCACAACTCTCTAATGACACCCTCGTACCCGACTTTGCGTATGCCCCCCGTGCTTCAAACACTATCAATCATATCACCTACTACCCAACTCTACCTCTTCTTTCTTTGATTCACGTCGTCACTTACCCGAGTTTTTCTCGTTGCATTTGCCTATTTCTTCATAAAATGGTGCATAAATCGCATAAGCCGTGACTTGAAATTTTTTATATTTAATCTTGGAACCACATCACGTCCGTGCCAACATTGTACTTTGCATTTCTCTCGTCTTTAACTTTTCCATAGCCTTTATCTTTTAAAACTTCATGTATGTGCTATGCGATCGGTCACACCTCACATCGCACATCGCTCTTCGAGGACCTTATCACTTACCTCCCGCGAGATCCTTTAAAAACTTGCAATTTTAAATTTGTGATCGGGCCCCACCGCATTGGACTTTTTGGCGATTATAACGCTTACCCTTCACCCTTAAATTTTAAAACTCGCATTGTGCGTATGTGTCCGGGCCACATGGTCTACCACATTAGCTTTCCCGCGTTGCAATTTTTAATTTCTATGACTTTAACCTTTTCCGTAACACTAATATTTTAAAACTCCGGCTGTGCGCTACGCGATCGGGTCCCACCCGGCATCACACGTCTGGACTTCGACGACTTTATCACTTACCTCCCGTGCCTATCCTTTGAAATATATGATTTGTAGTTCGCGATTTAATCTCTCGCCATCTATCTCCCCGCCCCGCCCCGCACTTTGATCCCGACCATCCATTTTTCCTCTTTTCGCCTCCTCTAGAAATCTTAAGTGCCGTGCGGGAAATGCACCCTTTCTCTTCCTTTGGGAAATTAGTTTGGTTGCTCCATGCTGTAACCCTCCCCGAGCTTATCCAAAGGTCTCCGCCGCACTCGGTCCCTCCCCCGGACATTTTTTTTTTTTTGAATGAGAACGACTCAACCCCGTCTTCGGCCGTGTAATTTTCTAGATGTTCCCCATCGGCTCCTTGAATTGCTCGCATGTGAGTGAGCCCGAATTGACCCACCTTCACATATGATCACGTAATGATAATGCACCAATATATAAATCTGTATTCTTCTATAACACAAAAAAATTTACATTTTCTATCATATATTATTTTTTGTGTTTTGAAAAATATTTCAAAGGTAAAATGCAAATGAGCCACAATAGGGTCCAAAAAAACTTTCTCCGACAGGGTGGGTTGCACCCCCAAAGGGACCCCCGTACTATGCCCTCGATGCAAGCATAGGGGCACTATCTTGAATCTAGTTGTGTAAATAATATAACACACACCAAACATTATCCCACTTGTTGTTTTCTTTCCAAGGGGCGACAAGAGAGCTTAGTCATTGGCCCAACCCTTCAACACCCATTTTTTCTACACCAAGAGAACTTTCTTAGTGCTCATGTACTTTGTCGTTGCATCTACGAATTTCTTGAAAGTGCCTACCTTTATAAACAACACCTTCTTGTCGCGAAACATATATCTCACAAAGTGATATTGAACATCAATGTGCTTTGTATTTGAATGATAAGTAGGGTTCTTAGCCAAGAAAAGTTCACTTTGGCTATCAAAATCTATCCTTATAGCTCGTTGCACCAACCCCATAATTAACACTATCTCTACAACCAAATTGCTTCCCTTCTTGCAAGAGTGGTTTCCATGTATTCTTCCTTCCGTAGTTGAAAGGGCCACCGCAGATTGTCTTTTACCTCCAACCGATTTCACCTCCAAATAGGCTAATATCATACCGAATTGTAGATCTTCTTTGATCTAGATCTCTTAGCGTAGTCTCCGCATCAACAAAGCCATGAATATAAAAAACTATGTCTAATCCTAGTCTTCCTTGGTAGAAAACATAATCACTAGTGCCATGTAAATATTTGAAAACCCGCTTTACTCTTGTCCAATGCTCCTTCCATGGTTTTGACATAAACCTCGCTCAATAATCCCACTACATGTGCAATGTATGGTCTACATATGCCATTGCATACATCAATCTACCCACCGCACTTGCACATTGGACATGAGACATGTCCTCTTCTTCTTATGTCTTGGGACACTATTCAATGTATAACCCTACACCTACAAAGAATAGGAAACTTTAGCGTTTAATATCCTCCATATTGAACTCCTACAATATTTTCGACATACTTCCTACTAACCAGAGATTCCTCTTTTCCTAATCTCGTTTAATTTCCATGCCAAAAATATAGTTTTCAACACCAAGATCCCGCATGTTGAATTTGGAGAAAAATTAGGTCTTCAAATCCCAGATAATCTATTTTTCATTTCCAACCGCAACATATCATTAACATACAAGCACAAATAAATAACACTAGCCACCGATTAATTTAAAATACACATAGTGATCCTCTTTTCTTATTGTGAAGACAAGTCCCTACATATATGTATCAAATTCTCGATATCACATCCTTGGTCATTGTTTTAACCGAAAACAAAGATTTTTTTAACCCGCATACTAGTTCTTCCGACCCTTCACCATAAACTGGGCTGATGCTTCGCTTATATATTCTTCTAACCTCGTGAAGAAATTTTTTCACATCCATCCGTTCTACCTCGAAATCAAATGTTGCAACAAGAGATAAAAGTAATCTAATAGAAGCTAATGCAAACAAGAGAAGAGTGACGACAAAATCAATTCCTAGCACCTCGGGAATAACGTTTTTCTACCAAACCAACTTTTTATTTCTCCACCTTTTCTTCCCCATTCATATTCTTCTTAAACACCCATTTTCTTCCAATGGGTTTCCTTCTGCCGACAACTCCACTAGATCCCATGCCTTGTTTTTGTGCAAGGGTGCCATTTCCATCAACCATTGCCCTAGAGTTTTCCATCCTTTGAATCCATTGCCTACCTAAAATTTCGGGGATCATCACTGCTGATAGCTAAATAAATATTTTAAGAGAAAGCAACGTATGGACTATACCCTTCGTGCTTGCTTCTTTCTCTAACTGATCTTCTCTCCGAACTAGAGTTTGTGGCTCTTCCTCTTCTCAATCTTGCTCCCACTCGTAAAGACAAACATTCTACCTCCTTTAGCTTAAACTCTATCTTCTTAGGTTCCTTTAGTAGGACTTCATGTTTAACAAAATATTTCATCTCTCTAAACACCACATCTTGGTTGTACACAACCTTCATTGTTTCTAAGTTCCAAATCTTATAACCTTTAAAGCGTCCTTATACCCAATAAAGATGCACCTTTCGCATTTATTATCCAACTCGCATTTTCTCCTTTGGAACATGTAAATATGCATCACATCCAAATACCCTCAAATGTGAAAGAGAGGGTTTCTTACCAAGTTATACCTCATGTTGAGTCTTATCCTCCAATGTTAATGAAGGTGATTTGTTAACTAGGTAGCATGCAAAGCCTCATGACTAACTCGCCTGCATTTCTTGTCCTAACCCAATACCATTGAGCATGCTTCTTTCCTTTTCCATTCATGTCTTGTCCATTATTTCTAAAACTCCATTTTGTTGGATGGGATTTTGATTAGTAATTTTAATTTCTTATACCACACTCCTGGCGAACTCTTAAAATTCCTTCTCTTCTAATTCCTCTCCATTATCTCGTCCTCGCACCTTTATCTTCTCATCGTATGGTTTTCCACCGCAGCCTTAAATTTTTTAAAATCCGTGAAAGACTTCGTATGTCTTCCCTAGGAAACATATCCATGTATTCCTCGATAATTCATATATAAATGACACATAATACACAAATTTACCTAGTGATGGAATCAAGACAAGTCCAAACACATCATTGTGCATAAGCTCTAACATCTTGTTCGCCCTTTTAGCTCCAAAATGGAAACTCATCCGATTCTATTTCCCATATACAAAATGTTCACAAAAATAAAAATCTAGAGAGAAATTAGAAATAACTTCTATCATACCACTACCATGCAAAACATTAAAAGGCCCTTCTCTCCATTATGTCCAAGCTCTTGATGCCATATCATGGTCTTTTCTTGAGAGACAACTAGGCTTTCGCTTCCAATTTCTCTTTCAAAGGAAACACAAAATTGTTGCACCGATCACTAATAGTGCTACTAAGAAGCTTCAGAGCAAAGTTCAAATCCAAAATGCCCGAATCAATACCAAATCTGCTCCCCAAAACATCCCGCAAATATCTTTCTGGACACTATGTTTACACTCGCATCATCCATCTTGCTTACGAAAATTAGATTTCTAGCCACGCAGGAATATGTAGAACACCACGTAGAGTTCTAATCCTCCCACTTTGCAACTTCAAACTTGAATTTTCCATGTCCTGGACACCATGGCCTTCCTATCATCCCCTAGGAAGACATCACCACCACCATACTTCTTATATTAATAGAACCATTTTGTATGGGGAGTGAAGTGAAAGGATGCACTTCAAATACCAATCAACCATGCCTCATGATCTAAATGTGTATTTGTGGAAGAAGCCAAATACACATCCCCACATTCATTTGATTTGGCTTTTTCCTTTGAAAAGGGGCCTCATCGATCCATTTCCTTTCTCAAGAGCTTTAGATCTACAAACTTGCTTTTGGAAGTGTCCTTCCTTTTTCCATTTCCAATACACCTTTATAGTCTTTCATGGAGATTTAGATCTCCCACTTGAGAACTTATTTTGTTTTGTTTTGGGACCGTCTCTCATACGTACAAGGCACTTCCTTTCCGGCCCTCCATATTTTTCCGTTTCATTTCTTCCGATAGCAATGTAGACAATTTCATCAAAATTAAAGGTAGTTGTATTGCTATCTATTACAACAAATCCGTAATATCCCATGAATCTGTAGAGAACACAAAAAATCGATGCACTTACCTTCATATGAAATTTTAATGTCAACATATGACAAATAACTTACCGTATTATCGTGGCACCGATGTTTTTTCACCAAGTCTCCATCCTTCATCCTCGTGTTATACAACTTTTTTCGTAGGAACAATTTATTCACTCGCAGTCTTAGATCGGCAGTACAAAATCCCTAACTTGTCCCACAAATCCTTCATTGTAGCTTCCACAAATACATTCAAAAATACCAAATCTCGAGTTACAATAACCGTATTGTGCTCTTTTACATCATATCAAACTTCATCCACTCTTCATCCGAAATTTCCATTGGTTTAGTACCTCGAATCTACTAGGATCTACCGATATTTATCCACCAACAGACGTCCATATTGAGCTCTTGGCCACAACTCAAAAACTTGACCATTATCTCAATCTCTATTCGACTCCTTGCCATATTTTCTCACCGCAAAAATCGATCTCGCAAATCTCCCACTTAATAGCGTCTACCTCAAGCCCGACCAAAACCCTCAATAGCAAAGGTGTGCCCTAGAAGCTGAAATAGCTCCGATACCAAATGTAGGTTTTAACCCTATACATAAATTATCTACAAATGAACCTAAAATAGAAAATAAAACAATATCGAGAGCATAAAACATAAAAAAAAAAAATACATAGATATTTTCCCTGATCCCAAAACCGGGACTACCAAAATGCCTTGATTTTTCACTATATTCCTTTCAATGGTACAACACATATATATACATGTCAAGAATTCATAAACCCCAATCCATAAACTCTACATTAAAGAAGAAAACCATCATGCCAAAAACAATGTGCAAACCCATGCAAAAAACCATAGGTAGGTCCTCCCAGCACTATAGGGTCCAAAAACAATTTCTCGAGGCTCGTTTCTCCCCGACCCCGTGGGGCTACCCCCACCCCGAAAACCCCTCTATAGGGGTTTTTTTTCCCGAAGACAAACATTGGGGGTATGGCTTGAAGCTAGTCACGGGAAGAACATAACACACACCAAAACAAGATACACATTTAAATGTGAATCTCTCTCTCTCTCTCTCTCTCTCTCTCTCTCTCTCTCTCCGTATGTATATATATATATATATATATTTATATTTATATCTATTTGTGTGTGTGTTCAACCGATAGGTTCCTCGTTCATGGAAACATTCACATTTCCTAGGTTCTTCACCTATCCATTTTCACTTAACGCCTTCACGAATTTCCCCGGGATAAACCTTCTAGGATTACATGTATTATGGTTCCACCTCGTGTTAATACAATGGTAGTCAATTTTGTGAGAGAGTGTTATGACATATTGGTATTGTATCACTCCCCTCCTTTTCTCAACGTGTTGTGCCATTGCAATCGTTGAGAACCCACCTCCTCACCTTATGTTTTAAGTGAGCCACTCCCGAGTGCCCTTTATGCCTTTCAATTGGTCATCCACTCCCATAACTACTTTAATAGCTATAATTGGCCCTCTCTTACATGTCTCTATTGAAATGAGAAATGACAACAACATGCCCGATCCTACTCTTTCCATGACACAATGTTTTCGAGTCATCCCGACCTTTCCTTTAGTGTTTCACATGGTTATAATCTAGGAAGCACACTCTAATATGGGAAAATTATTGCCGCCTTCCATAGCCATTTCCATATATGCCTGGCCTCAAGAAATTATCTTCACAATGAGATATACTTTTGCATGGGTATTGAATATTCTTCTAGTGAATGAATCAACCTGCATCAACCAAGCCTACCTCATGTCACCGAGCCTACCACGCTAGCCTCGCCTTTTTTCACCATGAATTTTCCTTGTGTGACTTCGTGAGCTCTCTTGAATGTAACCTTTAGGCTTACGTCACCCTTAATCTTTCTCGCCGTTTATCCGTCTCATTAAATCTCCGCCAACGTTATACATGTTTCATACTTGGTTATGCATTGTAATCATATGGGATAATGAATTTTCCTTCAAGAAAACCTTCATCTAACCCAATAAATACCGTCATAGTCATGGCTAACGTTAAAGGGGCTAGGACATGGATTTTCGTCCCGAGCCATTTGTGAAATTTTATGACTATGGCTCTACCACACCGAATCAGAATTTTTAAACTCACACCAGAACTCAAACATCGTTATTAAAGCTATTTGAAGCATGCACTAGTGCTATCCCTCTTAATCATATAGTGAGGATACCTTTATTGGTTTTTCTATTGATTAAATAAAGTGTGACAAATAGACTTGTCCATCGACGTGAGGGGCTTATCCATCTAGCCTTTCAAAGGTTTATTGTCCCCGTTAATCTTAACGATTTATTGGAAACTTGCCGATATCATTCTAAAGATATGTAGGTATCTTTGAGGAAAGAATAATAATAATGAAACTTACAAAGGAAACCAAAAAATGCATACATTTCCAAATGAACGCGAGGATATCGACATTCCTCAAATAATATGGAAATCCTCATTTTAATTCGATTGGCAGCATAAACCACATATACAATCATATCATTACAATATTACAAGCTTAGAAACATTTCATTCTTATCGATGAGAATTCCAAGCATGAGCCATAGAGTTAGTCATTAGATAATAATTGTTAAAGTCCTAAGTCAACATAGTGAGCATTCAATGCTCATACCGCACCTTGTGTTAGCCAATGCCTATTTCACCGGAAAACGTGGTCATGTATATATATATATATAGATATATATACAAGTGTTACATGTATAAATAACAATAATACAACACCATAGCAACAATTTAGACATCCGTCATAGTTTACGATTCCAATCTTAATGAATCATGAGCCATTCTTAAAGTAAATAAAAGAATGATTTAAAACTCAACATGAACTCAATAGTAATTTTATTCAATTACAAACACCTATACGGATTTAATACTAGAGTTGACAACTCGCATCTTGAAAACATTCCTCCACCCAATCATACATAACTCAAACCAACCCTTACCCGCAACCGGCCACCTTTGATCCAGATTCCAAAGCTTGGATTTGGGGTGTTTCTAGGTGCTTCTAGATAACCAACATATCCGAAGCATGATGTCAAAAGGCCATTGTTTCCTTCATCCACTAACTAATCTCCTTATGGGTCACATAGTTCGTGCATATGGAGTCATGCCAACATTCCACTATTAGGAAGGTTCATCATTAGATAAGCTATTAAATGATAAGGAAACCACTTCTCTAGGTGATTCCCCGAGTGATTCAAACACCAAAACATCATCCCAAAGGAAAATCTTGGTGGTTCTTAAACCCTCACAAACACTTGACTAACTATTCCCAAATCTAGCAGTTCATCAATCACCCAAAGATCCAATGGGTTCTTCCGCCTTACATGCAAGCCACACTCTCGTGAGAAAATAACATAACAATATCTGGGCTAGAAGGCTCCTTAGCCGATGCTCCTTTTCCTAGAGTCGATTCAATGCTAGAGAACAATTAATCTCCTTTTCAACTTCACATTCTCCCACACACAATATTTTTTAATATTTTGTTTGTTTCTAATATTTCTTAGCCGGTGTGTACGTGACCACAAGAGGGACCATGTATTCCTCAATGAAACAAATCCCCATCACCTCACGAGTTAACTAACTTGTTCATCCAACAAGTCTCACAACCATGTACTTATAGTGTTGCCCATGATTCTCTTAAATTTTATCTTTTTATTTGCTTTTTGCTTTAGATGAAGGAAAATTCGACTACCTACTCCCGCTTACATATATTGCATAATAAATACATTAAATCCCTTTCATCCAATTAGGCAAGATATTTAAAATGAAATTTTTCCTCAAGCAACCCTATTCCTCACAATGGAATCGGTGTCCCTTTTTCATCCATTGTAAAATAATTATAATTATTTACGAAGGCGAAAATGTTGACACTCGTGGATATAATAGTCCCCTCCCTTCTGAGGAAGAACACTTTCCTAAGTGTTCAATAGCCTTAAACAAAACAAACGTAGATGGTATGGAGCATTATAGGCACAAATTGTATAAAATTTACAATGCATTTACAATTTTCTTCTGTCATATATGAAAGGGTATGTTGCTCTCATTTGGTCATTCATTCCCCACGTGACTTCCTTAAGCCCAAAGTTACTACATTACAATTTTATTTTATCTATTACTTCCGTTCTATAGAATGAGTCATCTCCCGATACATAATGCATAGTGGTTATAGCTAGAACTATCCCTCGTAGTTCCATCCGTAACACAATCCAATCAATAAGATGATTAGTTTCTTGTACAAATATTTTAAGAAATGAAACATGGAAGACATCATGGACTTTCACTAATGGAGGCCAATCTATAGGCCAATAGTTTAATCCTTTCAAGAATCTCAAAATTCCCACAAAACCGTGGTGCTAGCTTGGACCATGACTCGATCTTCAAGGATCTTTTCGGGTTTAAATCTCAAGTAAAAATGTTCCACAACTTGGAACTCCTTATTCACCCTATGTAAATCCACATACATTTTTTGTTTTTCCCGTGCCACCTTCAAATTTTACCTAATGACATGCATGTTTTGTTCCATCTCCATTAACATATCACCCCACAAGAATGCCGCTCACTCTAGCTAATACTTCTAGTATTTTAACTCCTTCCATAAAGTGCATCAAATGGACTCATATACATAGACTCTTGGTATCCATTTTTCTAGGAAAATTAAACACATGGAAGGTACACTTTTGTTGACGCGGGTTTTATGCACCCTAGTTAACAAGGGAGGAATAGTCGAGAACGAGACTCTTTAATGACCCAAGCTATTTAGTATAAAAATTTTCGATAGGTTTATAGGCTCCATTAGCCTTGAATATTTTCTTGTTATGAAGGAGTGAATCCAGGGAAACTAATCTTATTCTAAACTATAATGATCCTATACTAATATAAAACTAATTTACAATAACTTATGGTTAAAATAAATATACAACCTAAAGGTTAGATGAATTATGAAATGTTGAAAGTTAAGAAACCTAGATTAATATGATTATTAAAAATAAAGGGAGGTATGTTTCACTAGTAATGAGCTAAGATATTCTAACTAATTCTAAATCATATATTTCATTAATAAGTTAGAATTAAAACTAAGAATATAATACAAGAATTCTCGCTACATAATTCCGTTTATAGAATTCAAACTAATACTAAATGAAAAAAAGAAACTCGTATTTAATCTAAGTTAATGATTATATCATTGAACAAATGCATACATTACAAAGAGAATAAATTTCAGAAATTTAATTAATAGGAAATAATGATTTTCCTCCCTAAAAGGAAGACTTTGCTTATTTCTTAGTTGAGTCTCTTAAATCAAAGAAAAGGCTGAACAGACAAACATTGAAACCAAAAACAATCAAAATTGATCTACAACTACCGAGTAAAAATAAACAAAAATGAAAACCCTATACCGCAAGAGAAAAGATATTAAAATCAGCTTCATCCGATGTGTGTATGTGTGTGTGAAGGAATGATGAGAATATAGAATTATTTCAACATTAAAATCATTTATGTTTTTGTATATGGATTATATATAAATCATGATTATCGCAAAAGGATTTTTTTTTTAATGCTACAAAACTAAATCAATTCACAATAGATAGACTAGACTATAAAGTAATAATAATATTCGAAAATAATTCTCCGTAGACCCTCACTATCAAGCTTAAATAATGATTAAAGTTACAAACTTCAATAAAACTTAACTTAAAAAAAATAATGAGAAATTTTGAAAATGAATTTCTTCATTGTAAAAAATAATTCATACAAAGTTTGAGGCCATTTCTCAAGGTTTACTAATCACTACTTAAAAACGTTGATCCATTAACTACAAAATGAAGTAGCCTACTCTTATTTCTCTTCCAAAATAAATTTTACAAAGAAAAATAAGAATGAGAGCATTTGAATCACCCGAGATTCCTCCTCTTAAGATTTACAATTTCTTTATATAATGATGCATCAATTTCCTTCTCTTATTAAAAATCAATAAAATTTCCAAAAAGAATAAGAGACATATCATATGAAAATCGATTTCTCCTAATTCAAGTTAGAAAAAACAATGCAAAACTTGGAAGACAAATAGCAGCAAAATTTTCATTTTCATGGAAAAATAGAAATTGAAAGCTTGAAATGTCTCCTACCGTGCAATAGGAATGTTGTCAAAATAAAGCCGTGAGAATTGTGTTACTCCAATTTTTGTGCAAATCTAACAATGGCGTTGAGATCAATGAAATCGAGGAGATTTGATTTCCAATTTGGGGTTGAAATATCCGAGTTGAAAACTTTAAACCTATCCTATCGACAAGAAGACAAAATTTTACTATTAAAATCTCATCATTAATGGTAAAATCAATTCGTCATTTTCGCAATGAAAAATTAATACTATGACCTTACTGCATGTTTTTTTTGATTCGATTAAAATAGAGCACTACAAGCATGCAATTAGAAAATAAAATGTGAATATGCAAACTATATTATTGATAAAATAGATTACACACATTTATACAAGAATTAGTCTCAAGATAGGAAATCTATCTTGGACGTACAATAAGTTGGTTGAGAGAATATCTCAACCTCACACCAAATAAGGAAACTAGTTTTAGCTAACCTAGGAAATAGGAACAGACTCTATTCATAGAGAGTCACAACTGGACAAGTAGGAATTACACATTCTAACACACCCCCTTAATGACTACTTGTCTCGATATCACTTCACAAAATCTAGTTGTGATCAAACATAACAAAGAATATGTCGACGTCCATATAAAGGAGCAACCATCCACCGGAATGCATGGGTACCAACCGCTGCAACCGCTAGTCTCGTAGGATGTCCTTCGTATACATGGTTCTGTCAACCATTATCACTACATACATGTACCTGTATCTACAGATCCCCTCCAACGTGGGTTTTATCAGATGACCCGTAACCATGCTCTTCTTTCATCGGGGTTTTATCGGATGACCCGTAACCATGCTCTTCGTGGGTTTTATCGGATGACCCGTAACCATGCTCTTCATCAGTGAAAAACACTGACATGGACCTGTTTCCAGTCTGCTTCACTATTATACGTGGTTTTTAGCTGACCACAAACTGACACTGCAAAATGGTTTCTGGCTGACCATGAACCTGTAGTTACAAAGTGGTTTTGAGATTACCACGAACTTTTACGGGGATACACATGCCTTTATAAGGCGTACATACTCCATCTCTTGGAGTTACCAGGTACATAAAATGACCACTACAAACCATCCTAGACTTGCTTACCATGCAACTGAGTGACTCATCATCAAAAGTCTATTCTAAGAAACCCACACTAATTCACACAAACTTTCACCTATATGTCCATCATCCTTTAATTTTCAGTGTCGTTGTTGGGTTATTGCACAAAAATAATATTTGTTACACTTCTGTCTTACTATCTACCACAGAGTATCTTCGCATCCGCTTTCTTTTTCTCGTCTAATTGGTGTCTTGAATTCACCTGTGCGATTTGTTAGAGTAGCTAATTCTAACAAAACCACACCATTGAGTTAGCTAGGCTCAATGCTTCAAATTTCAAAACATTTATAAATACGACATTTTCACAAATACGACATTTTACTGTGGCATAAGATTACTGAAAAGACTCCAACCCAACTACGATCCACATACACCTCAAACCTGCCATATAAGTTTTGGTAGCAACACACAAGTCTTATTAAAAGTTCAGTATTCACACAGGTTGTAGTTATCACTTCATATATCAATTCTTCCATGACAAAGCTGTTGCAAACTCTAAAGCACTTAGTTTTGCAGCCTCCATCTCATGCCTTACCAATGTATTTTCTTCTTCCAACTTGCGGACAGCAGCATTGGCACGTTCTACTTGCTCACTGGCTTTACGTAATGCATTCTCCAATTCAGAAAGTTTCTTCATGGTACTTTCCTCAAGAGACTGTTTTTCCTTTTTTAAGGTGGACAGCTTCTTCCTTCTCTTGCCTGAGAGCTTTTAATTCAACCTTGTCTTTACTCATCTTCATGAAGGTCACTGCATTACCTTTTGCTATTTAAAGGAGTCTTGTGATGTCTTCTCTTCTCGCACGGAATTGCGCTTCCCGTCGAAAACAAAGAATACTATTATAAATGATGGAAGCTGATAGAGAAATTAAAATCTAGAGAAGTTTATGCGACATTCAAATTTTTTTAATTCTTTGATGATGTTTTAAATTAGTAATGTACTGATTAACTGTCATGACAATGAAAGTGGTTGTAATTTCAGTGACATTAGTATGACCAACTATTGTCACAATTTTGAGTGTGTGTTGGAACTGGTCATTCCAACTCTAAGAAAATTTGTAGGGTATGATGAACACATGACAGTGAAAACGACTTCAATTGGAGCTACATCAGAGATTGGAGGATGATCGAGATCGTGTTGCAGATTGTCAGCGAGCATGAGGCAGTATACTTGAAAAGCAGTGACTAGCCTTGATACTGTGAACAAGGGAAGTGACATTACGCTGCAATTCCAGGGGAATTGGATACTGAATTTTTTGTGTGTAAAATTGTTTAATTTTATGCATGTTGACAGTAAATATGTGGACGACGCACGATTGGACCATGGATTCCTAGAGTATTGTTTGCCTTCGTGGCGGTGATAAGCCTTTCTGGCTAGAGAGCCTTCGTGGCGGTGATAAGCCTGGGTGGCTGGAGAGCCTTCCTGGTAGTGATAAGCCTTTGTGGCTGGAGAGCCTTTGTGGCGGTGATAAGCCTGGGTGGCTGGAGAGCCTTTGTGGCGGTGATAAGCCTTTGTTGTTGTGATAAGCCTTCATGGCTGAGTTGAGCCTTCATGGCTGTGTTGAGCCCTTCGTGGCTGTGTTGAGTCTTCGTGGCTGTGATGAGCCTTGGTGGCTACATTGTATCTCCTCAAGGTTGAGCGCTTGAACGGTGGAGGTGAATTACTGCTTGTCAAAATGTGAACTAGCAAGTAGGTGAAAGGGTGTTGCTCATGCTTGTTCATGAAGCAACATGGAACGATCAGTTGTCAGTGATCTCATAGGGATCAGATCGAAGACAACGTGCAGTGTATGATCTTGGATCTGCTCTCAGCAACAGTGTGGGCAGTGTTCTGGTGAACTGAAATTCGGGATAGTTTGTCCGCAGCAGTGAATGGCG
The DNA here is from genome assembly GCA_034641835.2 of Pinus albicaulis. NCBI lineage: Eukaryota > Viridiplantae > Streptophyta > Pinopsida > Pinales > Pinaceae > Pinus > Pinus albicaulis. The sequence continues at coordinate 1,022,289,561 of CM076582.1, read as the reverse complement.
TGGCCATGTGTTGTATTATTGTCATGTTTATCGCTTGTGTTTATATTGTCATTTGGTATTTTTTTTTTGTTTGGTATGGGTAAATATGGAGAAGTCTTGGAAATTTGTATAAATATTGAGATTTGCGACCTCAATATGATGTCATTCTGTTAGAATTCGCAACTCTAATTGATGACAGGTAAAACATGGAGACCAAGACCAGCTTGCCAAAGTAAAATGAAAATGCCAAAGACTCAAATGAATGGTATGGTGAGCGGCAGAGGAGGATGGACAATCAAGTTTGTGAGAGTTTGTTTTGTGTGAGTTTCTTGGAATAGACTCATGACATTTATAGTCACAGTTTGTAATTAGAAGCAAATCTACATGTCACTTATTGTTTGTATGTGTTGTAAGACCCAGAGAGGCATGCATACCCCTTTGTTATATGTTCCCTCTGTCAGAGAGTTTTAACACCCTGGAAGAGTGTGTCATGTGGGATGGATACACTTGGGTGGGCCGTATTGGTTTTAGACTCCATAAGGTGAAATTTTATATCAAGGGAGTGTTGGAATATCTAATTCCTACTTGTCTTCAGTTAGAGTCTGTTCCTATTTGTTAGGTTAGTTCCTAGTTTGGTGTGAGGTTGAGATATTCTCTCAACTAAATTATTGTGCGTCTAAGATAGATTCTCTATCTTGAGACTGCACCTCATGTATATATATGTAACTTGATTTGATTAATGTAATTGAGCTTGTCTTGAATTTTATTTTGGTATCAGAGCAGTAGAGGCCTAGACCTCGACCCTCTTGGGCTGAGGGAAATAAGAAGAATATATTTAGTTTGTGCGGTGAGCGTGGATCTAGTTGTAGTCGGTTGTTAGAACGTGAAGCCTGCTGCGCGTGTCCTGCGTTGGTTTGGGCACGAAAACGACCTGAATCTTCCAGCGTTTGAACCTCCAGCCTACTGTTCATGCCAGTGTTCAAATTGTGAAGCGCTGACCGGAATTGCAATTCGTGGAATTTTTTTGAGTTTGTTTGTGCGTTGAGGCAGCTGTCTACGCTGTCTAAACTGAGTGCGGGCCTCCAAATCATCGCTTTCAGGCGTTGGTGCTTACGCCGTATAGAACGTGCGTGCTGAAATTCGTTTGTTTTGTGCAGAGCAGAAACCTGTGTTCGTTGACCTGTTGTCAGCATAACATTGCGTGGAGTTTTTTTAAAGATTGGATAGAATTTCGGCTTCCCATTGGATAGATTTTCCTGCGCGTGGAGTTTGAAATTGCCGAATTGAAATTGGTTGGTCTTGAAATTGTCGGATCTGATTTTGGAATGTAAGATTTCCTGCCATATTAAATTGGTGCACGGTGACAGTATTTGTTTTAAATGTGCGCGGTGACAGTCGGCATAACATTACGGCCGGTCTTTGGTATTTATTTGTTTTTGGTGCGGCCATCCACAAAAATCGAAACGAGTTTTTAATTGTATTTCTTTTTGAAACGGTTTGAAGTGAAGTTCATTTGCGTTAACTTTGCTTTCATTTCTTGCCTTTAATTAACCTCAGTTTGTAGTTTCCGTTCTTTGGCTTTTACGAAGGCTGCGAGAAAGAGATTGAGAATAGCTGGGGTGTTGTTGACGATCCCGATCAAAATGGTTTCATATCTGAGACTGAGCTGCGACATGTTATGGGGTTGGTATGGGCGGATGTGGAGAGCATATTAGTCTTCTGCAGCTCGAGTTCTTTCCGGCGAGCTGCCTTTAAAGGAGTTTTTTTGCTATTTAAAGGAGTTCCGGTATGGCGCGTCTTCTGCATTGAATTGCAGTTCCTGCTGCTGAAAACAGTAACAGTTATTATAAAGGATGGAAGTTAGATAGAGAAATTAAAATCTGGAGAAGTTTATGCTACTATCTAAATTTTTAATTCTTTGATGATGTTTTAAATTTGTAATGTATTGATTAACTGTCATGACAATGAAAGTGGTTGTAATTTCAGTGACATTAGTATGACCAACTATTGTCACAATTTTGAGTGTGTGTTGGAACTGGTCATTCCAACACTAAGCAAATTTGCAGGGTATGATGAACACATGACAGTGAAAACGACTTCAATTGGAGCTACATCAGAGATTGGAGGATGATCGAGATCGTGTTGCAGATTGTCAGCGAGCATGAGGCAGTATACTTGAAAGCAGTGACTAGCCTTGATACTGTGAACAGGGGAAGTGACATTACGCTGCAATTCCAGGGGAATTGGATACTGAATTTTTTGTATGTAAAATTGTTGAATTTTATGCATGTTGACAGTAAATCTGTGGACGACGCAGGATTGGACCATGGAGTCCTAGAGTATTGTTTGCCTTCGTGGCGGTGATAAGCCTTTCTGGCTAGAGAGCCTTCATGGCGGTGATAAGCCTGGGTGGCTGGAGAGCCTTCGTGGCAGTGATAAGCCTTTGTGGCTGGAGAGCCTTTGTGGCGGTGATAAGCCTGGGTGGCTGGAGAGCCTTCGTGGTGGTGATAAGAGATTGCCCTTAGCTGCGATACCAAAATAAAATGTGAATATGCAAACTATATTATTGATAAAATATATTACACACATTTATACAAATCTATCTGGGACGTACAATAAGTTGGTTGAGGGAATATCTCAACCTCACACCAAATAAGGAAACTAGTTTTAGCTAACCTAGGAAATAGGAACAGACTCTATTCATAGAGAGTCACAGATAACATGGGATAGAATTACGTTACAGCATTGCAATTAGATCTTAACAAAAATAATCTCCCTAAAAAGTAATTGACAACCTGAAATGAGATCATATATCTTTGCACAAATCATGGATCAGATCAAGGAAATATTGAGAAAAGGGTGAACTTTTCTTAGATGTCGAT